>OY730179.1:38380365-38980365 GCA_963422495.1 Polyommatus iphigenia
TATATACAGGGTGTAAAAAGACCACTTCCGATAACTTTGGGGTATTATTATACTACATTTTCTGATTACAAAAATTTATTTTTTTTTAATTTTTTTTTTTCAAAAAATTTTTTTTTTAATATATTTTTTATAATAAATAACCTTTAGACAAAACCATAAACCATTTACAAAAAATATTTAAAATATTTTTTTACTTTTATTTTTTTTCATCCCGATACGTAATCTAAAAGACGCGAGTCATTGATATCAAATGTAGCGCGCTTAATAACATAAGGTCGTAAACGACCATACTGTACGGTCGCGGCAGTTTTTAACCTTATGCTCTTTCCAACCTATCAAGAACCATGACATTCAACTCTCTCAAGTAACTCAGAACTTTGACCTATGATCTCTTACCTAGGCTAATTTAATCCTTCGATCGCGGATTCTTGGAAATGCTATTGTATTCTAGAGTTGTCTCGAACACCGGTACTCGTATGGGCCTTAATGGGTTAAAACTTTAATTCTAACTCATGTACAAAACTGTAAGTAACTTTCTGAGCATGAGTAACAACTTATTTATCGATTAGTTAAAAAGTTATTCGTAAGGAACAAAACCGATTTTGTGTGATATGCGAATGCGGATCTCAGGAGTCAGGCTTTCTATCGAAATTACAGACGATGCATGAAAACTTCCGTACGTAAAACTATGGTAATAAACTTACGTGTAAAATGTTAAGTTCTTAAAGTGTTCTTATTTCTCTAGACTCTATGCATTTTGTAAGTATTCTTTAGCACTAAGCAATAATACCACCAACAACAACACGTTTCTTACACGAAATCTAACACAACACAAAGTTTAAACAAAAAAATAATAACACATTTTCCGTGTTATGCAGAACGATGATTGTGGATGGACAGTACCTAGATCTGCAATTATCGCTTTTTATCTACTACAGACGATACAGTATGAAAAAACTAGCAATTAATTAATTACTTACGTGAAAAATGTTGAATTCTGATTTTTGAATGTGCTCTCTATACATTTTGAAAATAGTCCATATCACCAATCAATAACACCACCAATAACAACACATCTCTTTTTACACGATATCTTACACGACACGTCTTATTTTTTCAACGCAAACAAATAAGAAATAATAGTTAATTAATTTACATTTTACACATTTAGTTATCACAATAATACGTTTTAAAAAGATCGTAATACGCTTATTAATTAAACATAACTCAACGGACAACCTTCAACCTCAAGATGCAAATTGGAACTAAAGTCTAATTATGCGAAAATCGTCTTTAAAACATGTATCGACTTTCGGTAAATTCAAAGATACCGACGGGACGACCAGACCGCTTGGCGGCAACGTCAAAGCGCCGCCGCACGCGCCGCCGGCCGCTCTGTAGATTACGACGCACGTGTCGCTAATCCATTTCAAGGACAATCTAAGTGTTGTACCCTATAAATTCAAAACGATGTAGTCGATATTTAAATTACCATTAAATAATAAAAATTATAACTATTATTTAGTAGGTCTACTATTCTCATTTTTAAAATTAACTCTATTAATTCATGAAGCCCCAAGCGGCCACATCCGGCCGCGATAACAATGAAAAAGCTATTGTGTCTCGTTTAGCCACGACTTATGGGTTAAGAGGTTATAAATTCAGAAAGTTTTTATCGGGATACATAGTCAAGTTGCATTCGATAATTTCGATACCGACATTACCGTGATAAAGTGATTGATAAGCCATGGCACGCGTTATGCGCGTCTACGTACGCAATGAAAATACTTTAATAATACCTAATTAATTAAATAACTTTTAATTATTGTCGCTATTCTTAACATTGAGTAGGTATTTGCTTATTTTTAGTTTGACTACAAATCAAAACGTACTCGTATGTAAAACAATACGATTTATCGATAGAAATTAGCGATAACTCAAAATATGCACAGGGATACATCCCTATTATTTTACAAAGTTTTTTATTCAATTTTGTTCAGTCGGCTGTAAACACACGCCGCGCTGTGTACTGTGACGTTTTTGTTTAAGTTTTGTAATTTTATGGATGTTTGTAATTAATATTTTTTCTATGTTTGTAATTAATAACGGGCCGTGACATGATACGTGTCCGATGAATGTGCGATGAAATGTGAATGAACTTTTAATACTCGTAAACCTTTATGGAACGGGGGTGAACATCGCGTCGTCGTCGATAGACGATAGTGCGGTTTAAACAGTGCAGTAAAAAGTGTTTAAAGAATTGGAATGTCTCCTGTTTACTTTTGTTTCGTGTTGAAAAACTCTGCAATCTACATTGAGTTAGATGGAGCACAGCTCGAACTGCATTTCATAAAAGCAGACAGCTGATCACAGGTCAGTGAACATGTTATCAAGTATTTTTTCCATAGATAGGTGTAAGTAACTGTGTGATGTGAATTATGATTTCTTTTCCTTTTTGGCTGAAAGTAAAAACTGAGTATTTTTGAGTAATAAACTAATAACCTAAGAAACGGTAATTAATAAATTCTAACATTATGTTATCTAATAATTATTACAATATTGGTGGTTTATTCACTACCTATGGGCTAGGGCACACCACGATCAGCTGTTTTGTCTAGCGCAGGGCCGCGCGCGCGGGACTCGGCGCGGGCCGGGCGGCGCGTGGGGGCTGACTCGGCCCGGGGCTCCACTGGCGTGCGATAATATCGCGCATTTACATCAGCGTTATACATTGCGTGTTGAAAATTTTGACTATTTTAAAAACTGGCGATTTAAAGAAAATTACTTGCACCAATGGATATATCTAATGCCCTATAATAACCCCACGAAGTTATCGGAAGCGGTCTTTTGACACCCTGTATATATATATATAAATAAATAAATAAATAAATAAATATATATATATATATATATATATATATATATATATATATATATATATATATATATATATATATATATATATATATATATATATATATATATATATATATATATATATATATATATATATTTATTTATTTATTTATTTATATATATATATACAGGGTGTCAAAAGACCGCTTCCGATAACTTCGTGGGGTTATTATAGGGCATTATATATATATATATATATATATATATATATATATATATATATCGCGCGCTTGCTATATATATATATAACGAAAAAAGATCGGAACGCCACCTTAAGTTTATCTCCAAAGTTTGTTTAACGAATTTTGGCACAAAGGAGTTGCGCGCGTCATCTAGTACTATACATTTATTATTTTATTTATTTAAAACACTTTATGCAACTATTTACATAGGCGGGCTTAATGCCTTGTGGCATTCTCTACCAGCCAACCTTAGGGTGATGATGAAAGTGTAAAATAGGCGCATTCTAAAACATAATTGGTGATATGAAATAAATAGTTATATTAATATTTGATACTTACACTATTATTTTTATACATATTTTGTCATAATAGACCTACATAAACCGTAATTACCTATTACATACTAATACATACTAGCTTACTATAATACCATACATAAGTTATACATAATTAAACTATATACATAATTAAAATACACCTACATAGAATAAGTAATTAAAATACTAAAATACTCAATGAAAATATAATATATACTTAATAATAATATATTAGTTGTCAAACATGAATTCCAGTGGAACCTTAAACTAATGACTAATTATTATCGTTCAACTGATTTAAATATAATTGACGAACTCTGCGTTTAAAAATATTTTTGTTAGGGGACATCCTGATTTCTTGGGGGAGGGCGTTCCAAAGGAGGATGGACTGTACAAGGAAGGAGGAGTGGACAATACTCGAATTATGAGAAGGACAATGGAGTCGCAAGATTTTGGATGATCGCAGTTCCTGACTATGGGTATTACTGAAAAATTCAAGGTGGGAAGATAAATATAGAGAAGCGCTGGGAGAGTAAAGGAGAGAGTACAGCATACACAGTGCACGCAGTGAACGACGTTGACGAATTGGCAGCCATTGCAACTTAGATCGATATTGAGAGACATGATCGAACTTACGAAGATTGAAAATGAACCTGATGCAGTTATTTAGCATACGGTCGAGTTTGTTAAGCAGTTCTTCACGGAGTTCGAAACAACAAACGTCACCGTAATCCACCAGTGGAACTATAAGGGCTTGAACCAGCAGTGACTTTATATTAAAAGGTAAAAAGTTTTTTAGTCGATAGAGAGATCGCAAAGAACCTGTAACTTTACCGCAGACGTTAGTAATGTGAGTACGCCAATCGAGACTACTGTCTATATACAGCCCGAGATCTTTCACACTAGAGCTGAAAGGGATGACACTATTACCAAAGACGACGGGTGGGAGGGCTCCAATGTCAACTCGGCTCAACAAGCGCGGACTGCCAATCAAGATGGCTTGACATTTACTGGCGTTTACATGCAGGCCGAAATTTGCAGACCACGCGTTTATAGCCTCTAAGTCCCGGTTCATGTTCCTAATTGCGGCTGGTAACTCTTCAACCTTCTCCTGAATGTAAACCTGCAAATCATCAGCATAAAGGTGATACGCACAATGAAGTATAACCAAGGATATAAAATTAATAAATAATGAAAACAAAAGAGGTGAGAGAATGCCGCCTTGAGGTACACCAGCTTCAAGATCCACCCAGCTAGAAGAGGAATCACCTAATCTTACTCTCTGCTGGCGTCCTCGAAGATAGGAACAAAACCAATTTAAAACTTCGGGTGAGAGTATACGGGAAAGAATTGACAGAAGAATGTCATGGTCGACGTTATTAAATGCGCTGGAAAAATCGATTAACACTAAGACAGTAATTTTTGAGTTCTCCATGCCAGCCCTTACATCATTAGTTACTTTTAACAAAGCAGAGGTGGTACTGTGCCCCGGTCTGAATCCAGATTGAAGTGGAGAGAGGATTTTGTTTTGGAGTACAAACGCGGAGAGCTGCTTTTGAACACATGCTTCTAGAACCTTGGATAAATAGGGAAGAATGGAAATAGGACGAAAATGGGATGGCTGTAAAGGATAAGGGATTTTAGGTAAAGGACGAATATAGGCTTTACCCCATAGTTTAGGAAATGTAGAGGACTCAATTGAAAAGTTAATAATGTGTGTAATGGCTGGCAAGAGTTCGTCAATAATAGGAAGTAACATCTGCCGACAAATGTTATCACAGCCTACGGCTTTAGAGCCAATGCGTTTGATGGTAGTTTTGATCTCACCCGGAGTAATTGGAGAAAAATGGAAAATTTCATCGATAGCAAAAGGTAAGCTTCCCAAATAGGCAATGGTTTGACGTTTGGTTTGAGTATCCAATGCAATGCAAGAAGAGAAGTGGATGTTAATATCATTTAAATTTATAGAGCTTTGCAAATCACATTGACTCGATTTGCCAATACCAATCGTGCCAAGGAATTTCCAAATGCTACCAGATGAAGAAGAGTATGATATTATGTTATTTAGAATATGTCGGCGTTTTGCATTGCGTATCACCTGATTGCACCGATTTCTTGCAGCCTTAAAGTCGATCCAATTGTCTTCAGACCGATGAGACCTAAATTTTCGGAATGCCCGATCCCTGCGTCTCATAAGCAGTTTAATATCCTCCGACATCCACGGTGCTGGTTTATGTTTTAATTTGATTCTCTTAAAAGGTGCGTGGGTGTCGAATAGATCGGTTATTTTACTATTAAAGATCTGGACCTTATTGTCGATAGAGGTCTCTGATATAAGAGGCTCCCAATCGATCTCTGCTGCATCTAACTTTAATCTATCGGTGTCTATACGAGATAAACAACGTCTGTTTATAATTTTAGGACGAAATTTTGCAGGTTTTAGTTTATACCGAACAAAGATAAGGTCATGGAGAGAAAAGGAAGGAGCAGGATATTGACCGTGAGAAAGAACTGATAAAGGACTAGAAGTCAGAATTAAGTCCAGCCATGTATCCTCACCGTTGATGTTGTGATGTGTGGCTTGAAGAGGCAAGTTATGTAAACTACAAGATTCTAGCATATGTTTAAGCTTTTGAGAACGCGACGATAAAATGTCCAATAAATTAGTATTTAAATCTCCCATGATTATGTGATGAGTATAGTCTGCGCCAAGGGATTCTAGAACTAACTCTAAGTGGGAAAAATAGTCAACAGTAGGGGGACAATATACAACTCCCAGGGCCAGCTTAGCTCCCCTAAAGCAGACTTCTAAAAAAAATGTATTCAGCATTAGCTGTATATTGAGGAGACGAGGATGCTATTATCTTGTAAGAAAAGTCACTGCGTAGGTAGATAGCAACACCACCGCCACGTCTGTCAACACGATCATTGCGTATTAAGATGAAACCGGGTAAGCTGTATGATGTGGAGGGGAGGTGAGGTTTCAACCAGGATTCCGAGATAAGTACTGCATGGACGTTACAACCAGTAAAAGTTTCCAACATATCGCCAAAGTGACTGGGAACACTTTGGGCATTTATATGACATATATTGAGCGTGTTGTTAGTGTTGCCAGTGTTGAAATTTTGTTGTAAGAGATCACCCAGAGCATTATCTACTGAATGGAAGCTATCGTCGTTACTTGAATTATTTAAACTTTCCACGGAAACAAAGGATTCATTATGTGACAGTAACATAAAACAAAATATAAACTAATGTAATATACAAAATAATGATATAGGATAATATATAAAAATATAAACTATTAATTCTAATTTATAATAAAAACTTTAGTAATTAATATTTCAACAACACCCGCCAGCTGACTTCGGGTACAATAATAATATATAATTAATGAGAACAAAAAATAAAACGAACCAAACTTAAGATTTGTAAAGAACTTACACATAACACAATGCAACAATAATAATTATTAAAAAAAAAGGTAATTACAATTATTATTGTGTTATTACCTATACTTCTTGGATTTCTTGGCCAAAAAGAAGAGAAAAAAAAAATGTCAAACGTGTCAGTTGTCAGCATGACAATTGACAGTTGACACTTGACAGATCTAATACCACCAACACAGAATTCTTTGGAATAATATTATTTATAAATAATTTAAAAAATTATAGTGTACCCTTAAAACATTATTGAAATTAAGTTATTACTTATCTAAAAATAAAATGAAAAGTACACACAGTGACACAGGATATTATATACAAAGCAATGAGAAAATATACTAATCTGAGTTAAGACCACAACTTGTTGAAGACAATCTATATATATATATATATATATATATATATATATATATATATATAGAATATAAAAATCATAGTATTAACAGTACGTTTTTATTTACTTAAGTACTAGATGACGCGCGCAACTCCTTTGTGCCAAAATTCGTTAAACAAACTTTTGAGATAAACTTAAGGTGGGTTTCCGATCTTTTTTCGTTCCGAAAAATTCAATTAAAATGTCAGTTTACGATACACAAAGTAGCAGGACCGTCTCTAGCCCATGAGGCGCCCGTGTATAATACGGCCCGTGCCCGAGGGTATAATTGCATTATTACCCTAGCTCCCCCTAGCAAGCGCGCGGTCAAAATGAAATGGGTACAAAGTACAAGTATAGTTTGTTCGGCCGCTAGTAAAATTTTCAAAAGTTTCGCCCTTCTAAATCTGAGAATTTCAACTCTCTAGCATAGAGAATATATATATATATATCGCGCTTATATATATATATATATATATATATATATATATATATATATATATATATATATATATATATATATATATATATATATATATATATATATATATATATATATATATATAATACAAGAATTGCTCGTTTAAAGATAATATAAATCTTTTCATCAGTAAAGAGGTTAATTTTATAATTGGAATCTCGGAATCGGCTACAACGATATTCATGAAATTTAGTATATAGGGGGTTTCGGGGCGATAAATCCATCTAGCTAGGAATCATTTTCATAAAATGTCATTTTATGTGTGTTTTTAGAAATTTTTGAATACCTAGCGAAGCTCGGTCATATAGCTAGTGAATTATAATTAAACAATAATTAAAATTAAATATGGATTTAAATTCAATTTAGATTGTGGTTTTATATTCATTATATTATATATATATATATATATATATATATATATATATATATATATATATATATATATATATATATATATATATATATATATATATATATATATATATATATATATATATATATATATATACAAAGTACAAGTATAGTTTGTTCGGCCGCTAGTAAAATTTTCAAAAGTTTCGCCCTTCTAAATCTGAGAATTTCAACTCTCTAGCATAGAGAATATATATATATTCTCTATATATATATATAGAATATATATATATATAGAGAATATATATATATATATATATATATATATATATATATATATATATATATATATATATATATATATATATATATATATATATATATATATATATATATATATATATATATATATATATATATATATATATATATATATATATATATATATATATATATATATATATATATATATATATATATATATATATATATATATATATATATATATATATATATATATATATATATATTCTCTATATATATATATATTCTATATATATATATAGAGAATATATATATATTCTCTATGCTAGAGAGTTGAAATTCTCAGATTTAGAAGGGCGAAACTTTTGAAAATTTTACTAGCGGCCGAACAAACTATACTTGTACTTTGTACCCATTTCATTTTGACCGCGTAAATATATATATATATATATATATATATATATATAAATATATAAATATATATATATATATATATATATATCCGATATAGTTCCGATCTTTATATTTATATATATATACATATATAATTAAAAAAGTAAATATATATATATATATATATATATATATATATATATATATATATATATATATATATATATATATATATATATATATATATATATATATATATATATATATATATATATATATATATATATATATATATATATATATATATATATATATAATACAAGAATTGCTCGTTTAAAGATAATATAAATCTTTTCATCAGTAAAGAGGTTAATTTTATAATTGGAATCTCGGAATCGGCTACAACGATTTTCATGAAATTTAGTATATAGGGGGTTTCGGGGGCGATAAATCCATCTAGCTAGGAATCATTTTCATAAAATGTCATTTTATGTGTGTTTTTAGAAATTTTTGAATACCGAGCGAAGCTCGGTCATATAGCTAGTGAATTATAATTAAACAATAATTAAAATTAAATACCGTAAAGTGGGGCTATTTAGGACACATTTTACACTATTTTGGTTTATATTTCATTTATTTGTTCGGGTAGATTCTTGCAAAAATTACAAATGGATTCCTGAGCGCGTGTTTTTTGCATATCAAGTCAGTTTTTTGACATTATATATATATATATATATATATATATATATATATATATATATATATATATATATATATATATATATATATATATATATATATATATATATATATATATATATATATATATATTTATATATATATATATATATATATATATGTATATATATATATATATGTATAATATAATGAATATAAAACCACAATCTAAATTGAATTTATATCCATATTTAATTTTAATTATTGTTTAATTATAATTCACTAGCCATATGACCGAGCTTCGCTCGGTATTCAAAAATTTCTAAAAACACACATAAAATGACATTTTATGAAAATGATTCCTAGCTAGATGGATTTATCGCCCCCGAAACCCCCTATATACTAAATTTCATGAAAATCGTTGTAGCCGATTCCGAGATTCCAATTATAAAATTAACCTCTTTACTGATGAAAAGATTTATATTATCTTTAAACGAGCAATTCTTGTATTATATATATATATATATATATATATATATATATATATATATATATATATATATAATACAAGAATATATATATATATATATATATATATATATATATATATATATATATATATATATATATATATATATATATATATATATATATATAGCAAGCGCGCGATATATATATATATATATTCTCTATGCTAGAGAGTTGAAATTCTCAGATTTAGAAGGGCGAAACTTTTGAAAATTTTACTAGCGGCCGAACAAACTATACTTGTACTTTGTACCCATTTCATTTTGACCGCGCGCTTGCTAGGCGGAGCTAGGGTAATAATGCAATTATACCCTCGGGCACGGGCCGTATTATACACGGGCGCCTCATGGGCTAGAGACGGTCCTGCTACTTTGTGTATCGTAAACTGACATTTTAATTGAATTTTTCGGAACGAAAAAAGATCGGAAATCCACCTTAAGTTTATCTCCAAAGTTTGTTTAACGAATTTTGGCACAAAGGAGTTGCGTGCGTCATCTAGTACTTAAGTAAATAAAAACGTACTGTTAATACTATGATTTTTATATTATAATACAGGTGCGTGACTGGAATTTTTTAATTATATATGTATATATATATATATAAATATAAAGATCGGATATATATATATATATAAATATAAGATCGGATATATATATATATATATATATATATATATATATATATATATATATATATATATATATATATATATATCGGATATATATATATATATATATATATATATATATATATATATATATATATATATATCCGATATAGTTCCGATCTTTATATTTATATATATATACATATATAATTAAAAAATTCCAGTCACGCACCTGTATTATAATATAAAAATCATAGTATTAACAGTACGTTTTTATTTACTTAAGTACTAGATGACGCACGCAACTCCTTTGTGCCAAAATTCGTTAAACAAACTTTGGAGATAAACTTAAGGTGGATTTCCGATCTTTTTTCGTTCCGAAAAATTCAATTAAAATGTCAGTTTACGATACACAAAGTAGCAGGACCGTCTCTAGCCCATGAGGCGCCCGTGTATAATACGGCCCGTGCCCGAGGGTATAATTGCATTATTACCCTAGCTCCGCCTAGCAAGCGCGCGGTCAAAATGAAATGGGTACAAAGTACAAGTATAGTTTGTTCGGCCGCTAGTAAAATTTTCAAAAGTTTCGCCCTTCTAAATCTGAGAATTTCAACTCTCTAGCATAGAGAATATATATATATATATCGCGCGCTTGCTATATATATATATATATATATATATATATATATATATATATATATATATATATATATATATATATATATATATATATATATATATATATATATATATATATATATATTCTTGTATTATATATATATATATATATATATATATATATATATATATATATATATATATATATATAATACAAGAATTGCTCGTTTAAAGATAATATAAATCTTTTCATCAGTAAAGAGGTTAATTTTATAATTGGAATCTCGGAATCGGCTACAACGATTTTCATGAAATTTAGTATATAGGGGGTTTCGGGGGCGATAAATCCATCTAGCTAGGAATCATTTTCATAAAATGTCATTTTATGTGTGTTTTTAGAAATTTTTGAATACCGAGCGAAGCTCGGTCATATGGCTAGTGAATTATAATTAAACAATAATTAAAATTAAATATGGATATAAATTCAATTTAGATTGTGGTTTTATATTCATTATATTATACATATATATATATATACATATATATATATATATATATATATATATATATATATATATATATATATATATATATATATATATATATATATATATATATATATATATATATATATATATATATATATATATATATATATATATATATATATATATATATATATATATATATATATATATATATATATATATATATATATATATATATATATATATATATATATATATATATATATATATATATATATATATATATATATATATATATATAATGTCAAAAAACTGACTTGATATGCAAAAAACACGCGCTCAGGAATCCATTTGTAATTTTTGCAAGAATCTACCCGAACAAATAAATGAAATATAAACCAAAATAGTGTAAAATGTGTCCTAAATAGCCCCACTTTACGGTATTTAATTTTAATTATTGTTTAATTATAATTCACTAGCTATATGACCGAGCTTCGCTAGGTATTCAAAAATTTCTAAAAACACACATAAAATGACATTTTATGAAAATGATTCCTAGCTAGATGGATTTATCGCCCCGAAACCCCCTATATACTAAATTTCATGAATATCGTTGTAGCCGATTCCGAGATTCCAATTATAAAATTAACCTCTTTACTGATGAAAAGATTTATATTATCTTTAAACGAGCAATTCTTGTATTATATATATATATATATATATATATATATATATATATATATATATATATATATATATATATATATATATATATATATATATATAAGCGCGCGATATATATATATATATATTCTCTATGCTAGAGAGTTGAAATTCTCAGATTTAGAAGGGCGAAACTTTTGAAAATTTTACTAGCGGCCGAACAAACTATACTTGTACTTTGTACCCATTTCATTTTGACCGCGCGCTTGCTAGGGGGAGCTAGGGTAATAATGCAATTATACCCTCGGGCACGGGCCGTATTATACACGGGCGCCTCATGGGCTAGAGACGGTCCTGCTACTTTGTGTATCGTAAACTGACATTTTAATTGAATTTTTCGGAACGAAAAAAGATCGGAAACCCACCTTAAGTTTATCTCAAAAGTTTGTTTAACGAATTTTGGCACAAAGGAGTTGCGCGCGTCATCTAGTACTTAAGTAAATAAAAACGTACTGTTAATACTATGATTTTTATATTCTATATATATATATATATATATATATATATATATATATATATATATATATAGATTGTCTTCAACAAGTTGTGGTCTTAACTCAGATTAGTATATTTTCTCATTGCTTTGTATATAATATCCTGTGTCACTGTGTGTACTTTTCATTTTATTTTTAGATAAGTAATAACTTAATTTCAATAATGTTTTAAGGGTACACTATAATTTTTTAAATTATTTATAAATAATATTATTCCAAAGAATTCTGTGTTGGTGGTATTAGATCTGTCAAGTGTCAACTGTCAATTGTCATGCTGACAACTGACACGTTTGACATTTTTTTTTTCTCTTCTTTTTGGCCAAGAAATCCAAGAAGTATAGGTAATAACACAATAATAATTGTAATTACCTTTTTTTTTAATAATTATTATTGTTGCATTGTGTTATGTGTAAGTTCTTTACAAATCTTAAGTTTGGTTCGTTTTATTTTTTGTTCTCATTAATTATATATTATTATTGTACCCGAAGTCAGCTGGCGGGTGTTGTTGAAATATTAATTACTAAAGTTTTTATTATAAATTAGAATTAATAGTTTATATTTTTATATATTATCCTATATCATTATTTTGTATATTACATTAGTTTATATTTTGTTTTATGTTACTGTCACATAATGAATCCTTTGTTTCCGTGGAAAGTTTAAATAATTCAAGTAACGACGATAGCTTCCATTCAGTAGATAATGCTCTGGGTGATCTCTTACAACAAAATTTCAACACTGGCAACACTAACAACACGCTCAATATATGTCATATAAATGCCCAAAGTGTTCCCAGTCACTTTGGCGATATGTTGGAAACTTTTACTGGTTGTAACGTCCATGCAGTACTTATCTCGGAATCCTGGTTGAAACCTCACCTCCCCTCCACATCATACAGCTTACCCGGTTTCATCTTAATACGCAATGATCGTGTTGACAGACGTGGCGGTGGTGTTGCTATCTACCTACGCAGTGACTTTTCTTACAAGATAATAGCATCCTCGTCTCCTCAATATACAGCTAATGCTGAATACATTTTTTTTAGAAGTCTGCTTTAGGGGAGCTAAGCTGGCCCTGGGAGTTGTATATTGTCCCCCTACTGTTGACTATTTTTCCCACTTAGAGTTAGTTCTAGAATCCCTTGGCGCAGACTATACTCATCACATAATCATGGGAGATTTAAATACTAATTTATTGGACATTTTATCGTCGCGTTCTCAAAAGCTTAAACATATGCTAGAATCTTGTAGTTTACATAACTTGCCTCTTCAAGCCACACATCACAACATCAACGGTGAGGATACATGGCTGGACTTAATTCTGACTTCTAGTCCTTTATCAGTTCTTTCTCACGGTCAATATCCTGCTCCTTCCTTTTCTCTCCATGACCTTATCTTTGTTCGGTATAAACTAAAACCTGCAAAATTTCGTCCTAAAATTATAAACAGACGTTGTTTATCTCGTATAGACACCGATAGATTAAAGTTAGATGCAGCAGAGATCGATTGGGAGCCTCTTATATCAGAGACCTCTATCGACAATAAGGTCCAGATCTTTAATAGTAAAATAACCGATCTATTCGACACCCACGCACCTTTTAAGAGAATCAAATTAAAACATAAACCAGCACCGTGGATGTCGGAGGATATTAAACTGCTTATGAGACGCAGGGATCGGGCATTCCGAAAATTTAGGTCTCATCGGTCTGAAGACAATTGGATCGACTTTAAGGCTGCAAGAAATCGGTGCAATCAGGTGATACGCAATGCAAAACGCCGACATATTCTAAATAACATAATATCATACTCTTCTTCATCTGGTAGCATTTGGAAATTCCTTGGCACGATTGGTATTGGCAAATCGAGTCAATGTGATTTGCAAAGCTCTATAAATTTAAATGATATTAACATCCACTTCTCTTCTTGCATTGCATTGGATACTCAAACCAAACGTCAAACCATTGCCTATTTGGGAAGCTTACCTTTTGCTATCGATGAAATTTTCCATTTTTCTCCAATTACTCCGGGTGAGATCAAAACTACCATCAAACGCATTGGCTCTAAAGCCGTAGGCTGTGATAACATTTGTCGGCAGATGTTACTTCCTATTATTGACGAACTCTTGCCAGCCATTACACACATTATTAACTTTTCAATTGAGTCCTCTACATTTCCTAAACTATGGGGTAAAGCCTATATTCGTCCTTTACCTAAAATCCCTTATCCTTTACAGCCATCCCATTTTCGTCCTATTTCCATTCTTCCCTATTTATCCAAGGTTCTAGAAGCATGTGTTCAAAAGCAGCTCTCCGCGTTTGTACTCCAAAACAAAATCCTCTCTCCACTTCAATCTGGATTCAGACCGGGGCACAGTACATATATATATATATATATATATATATATATATATATATATATATATATATATATATACATCGGATATATATATATATATATATATATATATATATATATATATATATATCCGATATAGTTCCGATCTTTATATTTTTATATATATATATACATATATAATTAAAAAAGATACAAGAATTGCTCGTTTAAAGATAATATAAATCTTTTCATCAGTAAAGAGGTTAATTTTATAATTGGAATCTCGGAATCGGCTACAACGATTTTCATGAAATTTAGTATATAGGGGGTTTCGGGGCGATAAATCCATCTAGCTAGGAATCATTTTCATAAAATGTCATTTTATGTGTGTTTTTAGAAATTTTTGAATACCGAGCGAAGCTCGGTCATATAGCTAGTGAATTATAATTAAACAATAATTAAAATTAAATAAGGATTTAAATTCAATTTAGATTGTGGTTTTATATTCATTATATTATATATATATATATATATATATATATATATATATATATATATATATATATATATATATATATATATATATATATATATATATATATATATATATATATATATATATATGTATATATATGTATATATATATATACGAACGAAAAAAGATCGGAACGCCACCTTAAGTTATATATATATATTAATAAAGAAATATATATATATATATATATATATATATATATATATATATATATATATATATATATATATATATATATATATATATATATATATATATATATATATATATATATATATATATATATATATATATATATATATATATATATATATATTCTATATATATATATAGAGAATATATATATATATTCTCTATGCTAGAGAGTTGAAATTCTCAGATTTAGAAGGGCGAAACTTTTGAAAATTTTACTAGCGGCCGAACAAACTATACTTGTACTTTGTACCCATTTCATTTTGACCGCGTAAATATATATATATATATATATATATATATATATATATATATATATATATATATATATATATATATATATATATATATATATATATATATATATATATATATATATAAATAAATATATATATATTTATATATATTTATTTATATATATATATAACTTAAGGTGGCGTTCCGATCTTTATATATATATAATTATATAATTAAAAAAGTCCAGTCACGCACCTGTATATATATATATATATATATATATATATATATATATATATATATATATATATATATATATATATATTATATACAAGAATTGCTCGTTTAAAGATAATAATATAAGATAACCTTAGTATACACAGTCTAAATCTTTTCATCAGCAAAGGGGTTAATTGAGAGTTCCATGAATCCGTACTTTTATTTATATCGTTAATTTTATTTCGTAAAATCATTAAACAACCTGGAATATTCAATTTGCGTATCAAGTGTCTCCGTAATCACGACACAAAGCCATTGATTTGTTTGTCTGTAGCGCCTCGAGAGCCATTCACAACATCATTAAAAGATTTACCATTCTTATTGTTTATTTTAAACCTTACTAAATAAACACTGTTAATAGTGGGCTTTTGTGTATGAATAAATTTATTACACAGTAATAATAATTACTTAGACAGGGTTTGTTATATACTTATGTTACTTTGGGTATTTGGATTTTTTGTGTTTGATAATAATGTAAACCTAAGATAGCTGTATTAAAATATGATAATAGAAAAAGAAAATACTTAAAATAAATTTTAAGGTGAAAATTTTGTAGCTATTATTTTCACAATACATTTAACTTTCTGCACTCCGACGTTTATTAAAGAAACACATTTTTGACGTTTATAATATTAAATGAAAAATGAATATCAAGTAAAAATGAAAATGAGATTTCGTTTCGGTTTTTGAGCTCCGTGAAATGAAATGCAGATTTTAATATTAGCAATTTAAATATGAATAAATACAATTTTACGCTTATAGCTATTAAAGGCCCGAGAAAGATTATTTTCGCTTCAGTTTCCATGAAGTGAACTTTGAAATGTCGAAGGAGTAAAAATTATAAAGCCTTTAAGTTTTAATCTGAATGACTTTTCTATCTTTAAATTAATGTTTGTGTTTGTCAACTAATAGCTATGTTCACACTATGCGCTTTCGTCTTCAATTTTCGTCACTTTCTTTCATTCAACTTTCGTTTTGGTGCATTCAATAATTGAATGCGTCAACGAACGCAACGCCAACATTGTCATTTTTGTTTTTTGGATACGGTCAGAGGGCATGCGTCACGGGCATGCCTCACGCTGTAATTGAATGCGCTATAACGCATGCCCTTGGCAAACAGAAAAAAGCTAATGTAATACATTACCATAATAATATGTACGTTTTGTAAAATACGTCTTTGGATTATTTTTATACGAATAAGAAGAATTTAAGATTTTTACGAAATGAATGCGGGTATAATATATTTATAGGTACTATCAATATGTATTAGATATTGATAGTCCCTATATCACTCGATATATTTTGTAGCACGACGAAAGACAACATAATAATATGATGTATTGTAATTGTCACAATATATCATGACATTGTATTTCATCATGCTGTCTTCACACTACATCATTTCCTCATCATAACCCGTCACAGCATGTACATTGTACAGTCAATACCAAGACGCACTTATCAGTGATCCGAAGTACTCCCGGCAGTAAATCCCCCGTCTGACCCGCAATCGGCCGAGTCACCGGGCCGGAATTAAACGATTTATCGTAGTCACGGCCCCCGATTTCGGGTCTCACAGCAATATTGTGCGAATTCTAACCAAGCACGCGTTTTAGGGTTAACTGACCGTGTTTAGTTTAAATATAGAATACTCAATGAGAAGAGGCCCTTGCCTTACTAACTTTTTTATTATTTTTAAACAGGCTAGACCTTACAGCAATTTCGTGCGATTTCTAGCACGCGTTTTAGGGTCAACTGACCTTGTTTAGTTTAAATATAGAATACTCAATGAGAAGAGGTTTTTGTCTAATTAACTTTTTTTTTTTTTTTTTCGAAAGGGTCTAAGCTACTGGTCTGGCTAAGACCGTGGTAGTTTAATCGTGGCTATAACTAGTCTGTTGCTAGTTGGTTTGGAGATAAACAATGAGGGGGCCTGGCCCCCTCCCTAACTTTTTTATTATTTTTAAACAGACTAGACCTTACAGCAATACTGTGCGAATTCTAGCACGCGTTTTAGGGATTACTGACCGTGTTTGGTTTAAATTTAGAATAGTAAATGAAGACGTTAGTTGATGAAGTGGATAACTGTAAAATTTTATAACATAGGGACAGTTACTCATTTTGCCCTTATAATTTGAACAAACCTTGTAACTTACCCACTTAATCATCTGGCTAATATATCTGGCTATACATACAAAATCCACACTTTTTTATTTCATATTGTCATTTTCCCGATCCTATAGACCCCACCCACCACAACTTCATCTACTTTCTTCGAAAGAAGAGAGGGAAAGGCTTAATTAACTTTTCTATTTTAAAACTGGACATGCCAGGGTCTCAGAAATAATTTATTGTGGAAATCTAATAGCATACGTGTTTTAGTACCGTGTTAGTTTATATATACTGTTTATATACTAAATGAGGATGGCTTAAAATCACTTTTTTATTATTTTAAAACAGGATATTAAGGCTTTTTGATTCTCCGTTTGAGTATTTTTTGATTCTCCATTGAGTATTTAAATTTTTTAATTATGTAAAAATAAGACAATACTTGTTAATTTTGTAATTACCCCTTTTCTAGTAACGAGAGCATCAGATTTTAAACTACATAAATAATAAATATATAGTATACAAAAATTGAATTCTGTCTACATTATTAATTTATTTTTTAAGATTTCTCTGAATGAAATCACAATTATTCCTTCAGGAGAATCACAAAGGTTAGAGGATTTGCCACAATAAGTGAGATTACAGAGAGATTTATTACGAGATAATAATGAGAGAGTTCGTGTATAAGATATAGGTACTGTGAGTGTGGGACCTTCGAGCAATAATATTTCAATGTGCCTCATTTCGCGTGGGCCTCCACTGGGACAATATATCACCCGAATTTATTTTCTACAAAAACCTTTCATAACCTTTACTTGGTCCATAAATTTAGTATCTATAAAACAAAATGTTAAACGCTAATTTTTAATTAATTAGTGATTTAATTACTTTTGCTTTTTTATATTTTCATCATTGCAACGCATCTCCTATGTAGCATGGATTTACAGCAGCTGTAAATGTATGCTACAAAGAAATCTGAAAAACTGTATTAAAAATTATTACAGAGGTTTTAAGATTACAAAACTTTATTTTAAGTTATGTCAGTACTAAAATTTGATATTTATTTTATTGGTATTATCATAAACAATATCATAGTTATTAAAATGTATACTTAATTATAATTTGTATAATATTATAGACTAGGGTGTAGTAACAAGTTACGACTTACATTTTAATTGACGTAACTTGGGTTACGTCTTGCATGGCGTGGCGTAGCAGTCTACATGCATCGTAGAACAATCTACGGCGTAGCTCTCCTACTCGTACGACTAAAATCATGGTTATTTCACTCGACTGCGCTTCTGACAGATTTAGTCTTAAAGTTTAATATTATATTGTTTGCCTCTATATTAAGTACTAGATGATGCCCGCAACTCTGTTGCGCCAAAACTCGTTGATCGCGCGGGGACTGTACATTTTTGCGGAACAAAAAGTATCCTATGTCCTTTCCCGGGACTAAAAGTATCTCCATACAGACAGACACAATTTTGCATTTATAATATTAGTATGGAAGTATAAAAGTATGGATGCTCACGCTTTTGAGCCTAAGCAGCTTGTCGCGTTTAAGCTTGATAGGTTTGCATACGCCTTATAAGGGACAATTACACAGAGTAAACCAGAGACGAATTTTCGTTGTCTCTCATTGTTCCGGTTTATAAAGTTTAATGTCTATTTAGATACTGCCGTTAAACTGATAGTTATTTTGTAACTACTTCGTGGATTATCAGTTAAATAATAAATGCATCTCGGTCAAACAGCTAACTGACTAAATCGAATAGTCAGTGACATTGCCGGCCGAGACAGCTTTGAGAAGGGGCAATCGCTTTGAACAAACTTTGCGACGACATTATGTTAGTTACTCGGCCCGGAAGCAAAATTATTATTACTGACTGTTTCGTTCAGTGTCTTCTAATGATTTAAAGATGGGTTGAGTAGTGGGTACATTATTTGAAGAAGAAAATAAGTTTCAAATGGTTTGTTTTTTATATATATATATATACAGGGTGTAACAAAAATTTGTGATAATACTTTAGGATGTGTACATGTTCCTTGTAGAGAGTTCACTGTGAAAGTAGCAGCGCTGAAAGACCAAATTTTTTTTTCACTTTTGTATGGGGAAACTCGTTACGCTCGGGCCCTTGCCCATACAAAAGTGAGAAAAAAATTTCGTCTTTCAGAGCTGCTATTTTCACAGTGAACTCTCTACAAGGAACACGTACACACCCGAAAGTATTATCACCTATTTTTGTTACACACTCTAGATACCTAAAGAGGCAGGTATAGTAAAAAATATCAACTCGTCATAATAAATCATTTATTAAAATTGAATTGTCGGCTTCTTAATCCTTCCTAGCAAAAACATTGCACTGGTTCAGTCAACTTGATGACCCTTGAAACGTTGAAACTTTTATTTTCTAGTATTATGTATAATTTTACACATGTCGATCTGTAGACCATGACATTTAGAAATAACATTACATTCAAGATACAATTATGTATCGACTTTAACAACGTAACGTCATATGTCACACCCACTAAGTATACCACGAAACTTTCCATCCTTCGTACTCGGAAATAGGGTTCAAAGGTATACAAATCAAATGTACACAGCGTGCCTGTTTAATCCTTTACACCGGTCGTATTCCCGACACGTCCCAGGGTACGGGATACAAATCCCGCGAGACGGAATCTGTTTGCGCCACTCTCGTCTCACCTCCGCCTTATTTATACGTTATTGGAGCAAAATATGTATACGCCGTATTCAATTGACGCGAGAGAATTTTTCGTATTTTGCTATGCGGTAGAAGTTGGAAGCATGTCATAGATATACGCCAACGTGAAATTGTATATTTTCTTTCTTTAATCTGTAATGAAATTACATTTTTATAGTTAAGACTGTGCTGCGTTATAAACTTTATTTGGATAGATAAAAAATGTTAAGTGCACGCCAGGACAATTATTGACCTGAAGCTGTGGACCGGCAAACGTTGCTTTGCCATAATAATAAAGTATTTCGCCCATATTATTTTATTAAAGTGACTAAATAAGTATGTTGGCATGGCAACGTCGATCGCTATCCCGTCGCACAAACAATGGTCGCCGTCAGTCTCAGGTTGTAATAATTTACTATTATTTATTCAACAAATGCAGTTATCAATATATAATACTTTATATATTGATAAGTGCATATATACCCAGTAGCCGATTCTCAGACCTACTGAATATGCATATAAGGTACAGGTCAAACAGTGTGTATTGTATGGGTGCACCCTTTAATAGAACAAAACAAAGCTGACCTTGGGGCACCCCGATGCACCCCAATAGCAGGGGACTTGTTGAATTATTTCATCTGAATTTAAATCGACTGTCGACACTATAACTACACTAGGCATATTATGTGATAGAATAAGTACTAGTGTGTCAATATTCTACTAAACTTTTTTTAATTTACAGAAAATTGATTACTACACAGCATAGGACAGAGTTGCTTCTCGCTTCCAACTGTTTCTATGCTTAGATTTTAAAACTATGCAACAGATTTTATTGTGTTTTTGAGATGAGTTATACTAGAGAGACATAACATTTTATTCAGTATGAAGTATCGGCATTGCACTTACACCAAACTGTTCATTTTTTAAAGGGGTACGAAGATTTTAGCCGACCTACTGTCCGCCAACTTTGGCAGCCCAAATTTTTGAAATGTGACACTTTACGCGGTTTTGTCCAAGATTATTTTTTGTTTGTATTGATGTTAGCTATCCATTTTTGAAAAAAATATTTGTGAATGCGGAAAAATACAATGGCGGACAGTAGGTCGGCCAGACTCCATATAAATTAATCTTCATACCTCTTTAACGCTTCAACTTCCAAGCGGCCACATTGGCCGCGAGAACAATAGATTTCCAAGAATCCGCGATCAATAATTACGCTTCAAATTTTTAATTCACAGTAAATATTATGCAGATTAGTCGGTAATTATAATAAAAAATTGGTGATTGGATAATATGCTCAGGTATACTAGAAAGTAGGCATTAGTTTTTTTGAAAAGAAGAAAGGGCCAGCTGGCCGATTCTGTATCGTACATTTTGTGAGTTAATCACTGAGTTAGTAACGAAACAGAGGAGTGAGTAACGGAAAGTCTCACTTTTGTATGCAAGTGAATACAAAAGTGAGTCTTTCCGTTACTCACTCCTCCGTTTCGTTACTAACTCAGTGATTAACTCACAAAATGTACGAAACAGAATCGGCCAGCAGCCGTCACAGACACTGTGAATTGTGATAGATATTTGCTTCGGACCTGTGGACGTTGCTCCTGTGGTTCAATTTTCACTTCTGCTGCACTAATACTTAAGCGAACGTGTGGTACCCAATATGGACACACTTGATAGAAATCACAAAGTCATTTTGCAACAAGTAGCAAACTTTCATTACCATTTACCATGCAAGTAACCACCAGAAATTAAAAAATAACCAAATGAGCAATAAAGCCGTAAAGCTTTACTCAAGTTATTTCCTTGTTTTTGATTCTCCCCAGTCCCCGTCTCCCCACCTTTTAATAAAGTGATAAACCGTTTCCGCCAGACACGCGATGCTCTTTACAATTCTTTATAGTTATTTTATAGGCTTTTCCTTTGTAGCACTTACTACCATAACAATTGTTTATGACGCCTAGTTTATTTCGTTTATACCTATCTGCGATACTAAAACTCAGGATTATAACCTCTTTGTTTATTTATTTTTTCAGGTAAATCCAATTTAAGAGCTGTTTTGGCGATAAGATCATTTTTGGTAATCTTAGGGTCAATTCAGACCGCAACGCGAGGGTAGCATTTTTAAATATGTACTGAATTGACAGAATTCAATTGCGTGAGACGTCTTGCAAATCTGTCAATTCAGTACTTTAGATATGCATCTACGCGTCGTGTTGCGGTCTAAATTGACCCAAATGATTTTAAATTGGTGATCGAATCGACGACAAATGCTTAGTAGGCGATTTTACCTTGAAGCTTCGTTAATATAATGTTCAGAAGGCCCAAAAACATAATTTTACTCAATATTGCTGATTGCTTGCGGCAAATGTGGGGTTAAATTTTCAAATAGAATATCGGTATAGAAATCATGAGGACGTGCTTCGAATTTCAACATAGGATTTATACATTATTACACTGCAGAAATTCCGATTTCGGCATAATAATGGTGGATCCTATATCGTACTATTTTATGTTGGTATTTAAGCACGTTTTGTAATTCAGGACCATTAAAATGATCAGTATCCATTTATATTATGTAACACTTTACGGACTGGTTTTTTAATACTTAACACCAACTCATTTTTGCTCTTGCTATAAACTTAAAGAAACTACATGAACCCATGAATTCAGGTAACGTCAGCGACTTACCCAAAAAAGTTTAATTACTGTGAAATACGACAGGGCAAATGATCCTACAAAAGATTATACGGCTATATTACGAAATATTCAAACTTTGTACAGGCGGTTGCTTATAAAATTGTAACAAATATTTTGGATTGTAATTTCTTAACTAATTACTTATGTAACACAATATAATAATATGTATTATTAATTTCTTATATGTATATAAATACTAAATGACGCCCGCAACTGCGTTACACCAAAATTAGTTTAACGCGCGGAAAGCGTACATTTTTCCGGGATAAAAAGTATCTTATATCCTTTCCCGGGACTCAAAGTATCTATGGAGATACTTTGAGTATGGACCAAATTTCAGCAAAATAGGTTCAGCGGTTTGGGCGTGAAGAGGTAACAGACAGACAGACTGACACACTTTCGCATTTATAGTAATCAGTATGGATGTTACGCTCAAAGTGTCTAAACACACTAGGCTGAATTACGCCGACGTAATTTACGTGGCCGAAATTACGTTCAGCCGCTTACGTCTGATGCGACACACTATAAATTACGCGAAGAGCCGAAATTTCGCGGCGTAATTTCCGTTGCGGAACGCGCGTGTAAGTGAGTATTTAAAATTCTCAGATGTAATGTGTGCGTTAACGCTTTGGAGATAAGGTTGGATTTCCTATGTTCGGTTTTGATAATTCCGTCGCGTATAGTGTGTTGCTATACAAAACATTACCGCCGAATCGCTGCCGAACTTTACGCTCGACTTGGCTCGACGGAAATTCGGCTCACGACGGAATTTCGGCATAGTGTTTCGTCTGTCGCGTTCCGCCCATATTTTGTATGGATTTGAAACGCGGCGGAATTTACGTCGGCGTAATTCAGCCTAGTGTGTTTAGACCCAAAGACCGAAAACGCTAAAAATGATGTTCAAAAAAGTGTCATGCATTTTGTCTTATGTTGGTGGTACTTTTCTAATGGTCCATCCATTTTTTTCTGTAATATATTCACAATGTAATCGTCATACTTACTTCTTATCCGCAGCCACTGGCGTCAAATCTCGAAGTCTTGTGATAACATCTCTACAACCACGAAGGTTTTACAGCTATATTACGTAAGATTATTCGTAAAATTGTGTTCCACGAAAAATGTCGTGCGTTCCGCCTAATATTTGTTATTTTCCCCTTCTATTATGGCGCGGGAATTCGGTTGGCATGATTTATGGCTTATGCAAAGAATGAGAGGATATTTTCTACATCATAATTCAGCCTAGTTGAGATTAGAGGCGGGGTTGAATGAAAGATGATATATCAATCTACATTTTATGCGTGAGCCCCTTTTATTTACAAGAAATTTTATTTTCCGACGAAAACTTTTTGTTGCGTTGTGACTTTTGTGATGTTATTTTGCCTCTGGCATTTTGTTTCTCAGAAAAAAATTCTATTTTAAAGAAGACATTGAAAGTTTTTTTTAACTACTCTTCCTTAACAGTATTATGTGGATCCTATCCAGTCATATCGGTTTTACTTACCTCTTACATTTTGTAATCTAAATCTCTACCTAACGTGCTGGCTAGGCCTTTTCACTACAGAAAAAGTAGTCGTAGTTTTTTTTAGTTAGTAGTTTCGATTAATTTATAGTTAACTCAATCATACTGGAGCCTTAACAATTGCTGTTTCAAAGAGTATTCAAATTTAAAACGGATATCCAAATTTTATTGTTCACTTGGCCTTACTTTACTATGGTAAGTTCAAGGGCTTCTAAATACCCCCTAATTGGCCTTCAGAGGTACGATTATACTCGTATTATAGCATTATTATGCTATAGCAAAACGAGGAACGTGAACCACGAAAATTCATTATTTATGTACTACTAATAAATTATGGCTGTTAAACGCTGATTCGTATACGAATACGAATTTGGTTCTCTATGATTAAATTATAAGTATACGATTGATATAGCCACTTGGGGGTTTAAATGAAATTACGTGCAAAAATGCGCAAAACTATAGATTATAAAGTCTACCGAATATTTTTGTTTTGTTCTAGAGAAAAATATACGGGTGTCGTATATTTTTACATAGGATATTTTTGTTGCGAAAAAATGTACGGTTTCCGTCATATTTTGTTCGCGAAGAAAATTTTCTATGTCCCGTCTTGCAACGTATATCCATGCCTAACTTCATCTAAATCAGTTCAGCCGTTTAAGCGTGAAGTGTCTAAACACACTAGGCCGAAATTACGCAGCCGAAGTTCGGCAAGATTACCTCTGCAATGTATTACATTACTGGACACACCGTGCCGAAATTACGTCGCGGTTTGCGTAGCGCATTGCTGGCGTAATCATGCCGATCTTCGGCCGCGTATTTTCAGCCTAGTATGTTTAGACACGAATATGTATATATTAGTATGGATTAAAAAAATAATAGCGGATAAAAAGCCTTATTATTTACTACAGAAATTTCAATTTAACGCAACTCCGCAAGAACACGAACGCAAAATGTGTAGAAAATGCTAATCTTGACATTCATTTAACTAGGCCGAGCAATTACTTTAAATAGAACTAATTGTGATTCACGCTAAAAGTAAGGAACTTTGCCACAAAGTTCTCGAAAGTAAATTTTGATGAAAATTCATTTACGCCACAACCCCCATTAGGTAACTCGTTATCTTCTCGAGAATTAGTTTTTATATACCCAACTGAACGTTCTGTATAATTTTTATATACCGAACTTAATTCGTATTAATTGTTATTACCGAAGTTATACGAAAATTATAAGGCCATTTGAATTCGCTCATATACCTATTATGATATATTATTATGATCATCATCTAGAAAAATTGAGCACATTGTTATAATAAAGACCAACCTTCATTATTTTTGGTGTAATTTCTTAGAAAATATAAACACATTATATTATATCATTCGTAAACACGTCTTCAACTTATGTCAAAGATATTATATAATATCTTGTTAATGATAAATGATATGTACAAAGCCAAACACTTGTATGATGTATCTACTAGTCTTTCATTGGAAAATCAAGGGATTTTTTTTTCTATAATATAAAATTATAGGGATACATAAAACGTTTTTTTTTTTTTTTTTAAGAGCCTATGCTGTCCCACTGCTGGGCAAAGGCCTCCCCCAAAGTCTTCCAGTTGCTGTCCCACTGCTGGGCAAAGGCCTCCCCCAAAGTCTTCCAGTTCTCTCGATTCAACGCAGCCGTAGGCCAACCTGGCTCGTATTTGTCTAACTCATCGCGCCATCTTTTTCGAGGCCGGCCACGGCGGCGTCGTCCATCATTTGGTACCCATTCTGTGGTGATCTTTGCCCAGCGGTCAGGATGCATACGGCTTGTATGGCCCGCCCAGTCCCATTTTAGCTTGGCAGCTTTTATGCCGACGTCTGCAATACCAGTTTTGGAGCGCAGTGTACTATTTCTTATTCGGTCGGCTAGTCTGACCCCTAATATGCTGCGCTCCATCGCTCTTTGACAAACGTTTAAAACGTTTTAATTAATGTCAATTCTAATATCGGTAGTTTAACGTGTTGTGTTAATTTACTGATAATATTATGGTTTTGGGCGAAATGAAACAAACCTTTTCTTGCAGTCTCGTTTAATTTATTCTTCGTATTTCATTTAAACTAATATAATAGGTACATCAAAACACACATGCATAACAAATTAGGCTGGAAGATATGTAAGATCTGTGATACAATGTCGTCTACGATTTACAGAGTTATTGCTTAGTACCTTGCTTCCGTTTATTCGAATAGACCTCGTACGATTCAATAAAATATCTGATTCTTCGACACAATTGGTTTTATTTGTAGAGAATATTTACTGTTTGCTTTGTGAGTTAAATTTTCTGTGGGCAATAAGCTTGCATACGATAGAACTGCAGCCTGCAGATTTATATTATGAACATTAATTCATGTTTCAATTAGTAAAAATTAAATGTTGAATAACAAGATAGTAAAGTAATATTTCAAAAACATAGCATTAAACACATTTTTTTTTTAATTTTAGTATTGAACGTACGTAAAGTACACTATTAAAAAGTGAAAAATAATACACTAAAGTAATTATAAGAAACAGGCCACTTGAGGTATTTTGTAATCTACGCAAGTAAAAACATAATCGCATAATCTAATTTTCTACTCAACTTAAGCTCAAATATAAAACTAAGTGTTACATGAATATTGAAACAGATACTCGTGTTTCATTGTTCTATATAAGTAGAACAATAAAAGTTCATTGTCTGTCGAACAAACGTATTGCCTATTTCGTATCAACGGAAGAAAGGTTAACCTAAATCTAGTATTGAAACGGATATGTTTCGTTCCACAAAGCACTAACACGTAGATAAAATAACATTAAACGCTGTGATATTTTAATATTGTCATTGTTTACTTTAAGCAATTACGTATTAATATTACAATACATTACGAGGGGTAGAAATTAGTCTTAAGAGTACACGTTGGGTTAAAAAAAGATCGGGCCCAAGTATACCAAGTTTTGATCGACAGTTTTTTAACGACAGATTAAATTTCGGCAAACTTAGGCCCACTTAAAAGGACTATAAAATTAAAGTTGGGATGATTTGTAAAAAAATCTAGACTAACCTATGTACATATATTACAAACAGGAAAACTATGGCATAACAGAAAAGTTACTCGTAGGAATTAAGTTTTAAGAGTTATATTTTATATTTAACTATAATACTCTAATTTAATTTATGATTAAATAAATAGATATGGCATTATCATGATATATTTCAATTATAAAGCTTTGTAGAGCTCTTAAATCAATTAAATTTATTTTATTTTGTAGGTGAAGCTAAATTGACGGATTTTACATCATACACAATTTGTTGAAAGCAGTAACATTTTGAACCATTTTTTTCGCAAAAGAGCAGGCCGGTATTGAAATTGGATCTCGATAATGCTCACTCTTAGTCTTTGTAAGCACAAAACAATGTTCTATTTTCCCGTAAATGCAGTCCAATCGAGCGTGTCTGTTTTATAGTACTAAAAGGTTAGACGGTGATTAGGATCGCTTCAACCATTGCGTGACTATAAAATGTTTCTAATCTACATTCTGGTACCACAAATAAACTATTTGTAGTACCACAATATACCCGAGTGAGCCATATTTTACCGGCCTAATTGATTTCGACGAATTTCTAAAGAATGTAACAAAAAGCGTTTGTTTTTTAAGAAGGTCGCATGATTAAGCGTAATTGGACATAATAATGAACGACACAAAATTGATGATGGCCTTTTTTGATGCCATGTTAACCTTAATCACTTAGGCCAGAGTTCATCATAAAATAAATGAATATTAAATAAAGCTCAGAATTCAAAAACTTCGTATCAGTATAATATTTTGATGAATTTTATAAATCTCAGACCAGATATTAATAGTAGAAAAGAGAGTATTGAAAAATTTACTAAGCATTTATGGAAAACTGTAGTATGATCACTAATTCAAATATGTAGTAGGGAACTGTATTATGTTTATCAGTCTTATAACATAAATATAGTTATAATTATATTATGCTGTATGAATGAATACTCATCTGAGATGTACAAAATCATTTACAATAGGAATTGTGTCTGAAACTTTTATGTAAAACTAGATGATGCCCGCAACTCCGTTGCGCCAAAATTCGTTTATCGCGCGGGAACCGTACATTTTTCCGGGATAAAAAGTATCCTATGTCCTTTCCCAGGACTCAAAGTATTTCCATTACATTTCAGCAAAATCGGTTCAACGGTTTCGGCGTGAAGAGGTAACAGACAGACAGACAGATAGACAGACAGACAGACAGATACACTTTCGCATTTATAATATTAGTAAGGATTAGATTTTGTCTTTAACGTAATTACTTGATTTCTTAAAGAATTTAATTGAATAAACTGCAAAATAATGAATAATTATTTAGATAAACACAATTGCCATCCTGCTTTGCCCAGCCTGCCTGGACTAATATAAGATAATATTAACTATTATTGTTACTAGTACCTAAGCAAGCTACTGTACAACTATGGCACTATATCCAGTATATACGCACATATACTTATTTTCTTTAACATGGAATGATAACATGGAGTATTAAAATTGTAAATGAAATAAGTTTTAATATAAAACAGTCGATATAAGTAACATTAACGCTTAGAATGGCGAACAAATCAAGCGTTACAAAGGAATGTTATCGTTAAAGCCATTATCTTATTAGAAGTAAAATTTTGATATTTCAACTTTATTTACTTATCCACACCTTAAATACAAAAGACGAGTACTTTTACCATATATTTTGCAATTTGAAAAGACCATGAAATGATTGTATTGAATAATATTTTACAATACAATCACAATGTTTGAAAAACCTGTTAAAAATTATAAAAATACTCATATTTGTTTTAAAATCCGCTTCTTTCTTCCAGATATTTTCTACACATATCAACATAATATAGACTTTTTACTGATTCATCCAATATTTATTTAACGTTCCGCATAGGAACAGATATTCTGTATCGAGCACCGATTAATAGAATTGTTTACATCTACTTACCTAAATCTAAAACATAAATTACTATGGCAACAACCTCGTTTGGTTACAGACTTAGGCTTCTCGCAACACTTAAACAGCAGTTCAACGACAGTTACTTATCATTTCCAAATTAGAGGTAACCGAAGGTTAATCTCTGTTTAAATGCTGGTGGAATTAGCCTTAATAGATCGATTATTTAATTAATAAAGGTCTATGCAAACGACGATTTTGTAATGTAGCAGATGAAATATATTTGGCAGTGCATTCAAAAGGTTAGCAGTTGTTAAATTAAACATAAAATTGGTAGTAAAAATCATTACTCAATTATTTCGATATCATGAACAAAAGCCATCGGCATTATTAAAATTACTTTATATTCTTGGTTGGTTGAAAATTTTGTGTATATTTCGAATTATATAAAATTAATTTTTGATTTGGACACACAATATGATTGTAAGATGATATTAACATTAACATTAATATAATATTTTAAGTGAAACTGTGCGTTGTTCGTTTTTCACAAGAAAGTGTAAACCTGAGTATAATAATTCAAAAGATAATATTTTTATTTAAATATGAAAATTGTAATGCAATATTATAATCGTGTAATGCATAGACCTTTTTACGAATATTGTTAAGAACAGGTACTGTAAATATAAAATAATACTTCATTGAATGTCTTAGTAGTAGGGTTGCTACATAGGGCTTATGTTTGGCCCAAATCGGGACTTCGCAACCCCAGTTTCCCAACGTATACCTGGATTCTACTTATTTCAAACAACATTACTGCAGCTTTATCCCTTCTTCGATACAACCTGTCACCAATCAAACTACAAATAAGTATAATTGTCATGAATTAAGGCACAATTTGGCAGCCGGCTACATTAAGTTGCAGCAGACGACGTGTGATCGTGACACTACTGGTTTCTATGTATTTCTATGAAATACCCTTCGCAGCTAGCGTCACGAAGCTAGCGACACTTATTCAAATAAATAAATAGAAACCAGTATTGTCGCGACGATGTTGCGTGTCGCTCGGTTCCAACTTGTACCTTTAATGTCACCGAAACTGTAAACTGACGTTGAAGGCATTATACTCATTGGTCGCAAAACTCCAAAGCTCAAAATGCTGTTGAAAAGAAGTACACTAGATCAAACAAGGAACGAAGCTGCATTAATGTTGCATTAAGTAGAATCTGTCGCATCCTAGTCACAATACCTCACCTCTGTCATCGGTCGTATCGGGTTTTTGATGTCAATGTGTCGTCCACTGGACTTGATGCTGGATACGCAGCCACGAAGCCCGGAGTAGAAGGCTTCTGGCAACCCCAGGGGGAGTGAAGGTGATCCTCCTGTGTGACGAAGTATATTTATTGTTATGCTTTTATAGAACGAAGTATTTCCCTAAAGTTTTTTTTGTAAATTATACTTAAGTATATTGGGATAACATTTAATCACTAGTATTTTGGGTTCATATGACATAAAGCCTAGTTTTATTGCGTAAAAACTCAGTATAACCAAAAGGAATTTATATTTTGACCTTGGTAATTAAAATGACTTTCAGCCATTATAGTAGGTACCTATGTAAACATATTTTACTAATAAAATGCGCTTTCAAAAATATTGCTATCTTGCACGTATTTATCTACTGAAAAACATCACTTTTAAAAAATATATATTTTGAAATCCAATAAATGTCAGTCACTTACCAATCCAAAGCTTGGGGTTTGACTTCGAGAGTACCAACAGTGACTGCGAGTACCCCCTTATAGGCGGGGAGTCATCAACTTGCAACATGGCCAGCCTCTTCCGCCGCCGGACCACCGCCGTGTGCCACAATCCATCATCAACACGCTCCTTAGACTCTACGCTTTGGAACCAATCCTCGTTCAGAGCAGAATTCATCTCCTTGACATCCGTATCGGTGTACAGCAGCTGAAGTCTACCCTTACTGATGCCAAGGCCGACGAAATCTTGAGGTCGTACGCCGATCTTACGTCGCCACATCAAAAGCCCAGAGTCTGAGTTAGTCCGGAATTTGATCTCGTATCTTATGCCTCGGAGATTACGATTTCTGAAAATTTAAGGCTTTGTTACTTACAAGCAATTACTGCTTTAGAAAGTCAATATAGTTGTAAAATATTCTTGAATACGTTGTAAAAATATTCTATATTATTTTATTATTTTGAAGCTAAATAAATAGACTTTATATTTTTACTATTATAATACTTTAGGGTTCAACGATATTTTGACATTCAGAAAAGTATTTTACTTATTTTATTTGAGAACCGATATATATTTTGATAAGATTGTGAAATAAAAATAAAGGTATTAAGTGATAGTTTATTGTATAGTTAGCCGTATGCATGCCGACCGCTGGGCAAAGATATCGACAGAGTGGGTACCTGAAGATGGAAGACGCAACCGTGGCCGGCCTAGGAAAAGATGGCGCGATGAACTAGAGGCGTACCAGCCGGGCTGGCCAACGGTGGCGCTAGAGCGAGACAAGTGGAAGACCCTGGGGGAGGCCTTTGCCCAGCAGTGGGAAAGTATAGGCTAACAAAAAAAAAAAAGTGATAGTTGAACTTCTTAAAAAAACTGGACATCTATGAAGAAATGGAACAAGCTTTGTTGTAGTAGCATTATAATTTATTGTCATCATACAAAAATAAAGGCAAATCCTAAAGTTTAAATTACGAAACATTTACCAATCGGAATTCCACGTCGTTTCACTCGAAACAACAAAAAGAGTCCAGGCATCTTGACTTATTGAAAGACATCAAATGAACGACTAATGGGTGTGAAGTGGGTAACAGTTGGGTTGTTATTGAAAGGATTCTTGCGAGAGTCGACCGAGGCACGTACGACCACTCGCCGGGATCTGATACAACTTCACAACGCTAATGAACCCTGATTACAATTAGCTTAGAAGGGGTTTAGGGTTCATCATAATCTAAAGGGTCCTTTGATAGAAAAAAATGTTTTTTCTTAAATTTTACTCAATAGTTAAATGAAAGTTACTAAAATTAGTTAAATGGTGTGTATTTTGTGATATTTCATGAATCACAAGAAAAACTGTCTTGTCTTATTCATAAATACCCAATAATTTATATTACTAACTCAATTTTTTTTCTATTTTTCGAGATGTGTTATAAATATGCTACGGCGTAGACACGTGCTACGCCGTAGCTACGCTACACGTAACCACTATAAACTGCATATTATTATTATTATTAACGAAACCGTAAAAACGTAGAATGTAGATAAATAACAAAAAAAAACTTATTATTTAGTTTCTTCAGCAATTCAAATATTATATTATACTAGGTATTTTATTTAACCAAAATAGTTTTCTGAATGTCGAACAAAATGAATTATGAAAACCTTACACAAATTTGAAAAATTAATACTCAATAGAAATAATTACCTAATCTAATATTATTGTATTAATTATATTAGTTTGTCTGTCCCTTCGTATACTATCTTACATCGTAATGTCCATCACCAACCTCAGTGTTAGTTTGTAAGCTAGAAAACAGAAAATATATTAATGTGGAAGAATTATGATAAAAGAGGTTTAATTAAGAAATCAATCGAGCGCCTAAATTCTTAACTACCATTATGTTATTTTGCTGCAGACAGTACTCGATACGAGTGTGAACCATTCTTCATTTTTTATAAACAGTAATAATTACAATTTAAGCATCGAAAGATACTTATCTTAAAATATGTTTCAAAAAATTATTCATGATAACAAAATCTTAAAATAACATTAGCTATGTAAATGAAAGTTTCAGGCAAAAAAGGAACACTTTTTAAAATGGGCCAAACATTTTATGGCAGTGAACAACATTAAATTTGTAGCGAAACTGCACTTTAGAACAGAATCAACGGTAATAACATTTTCATAGTGAACTATGTAAAACCGTTTGCAATGTAACGCGCAGGGGAGCTTGGGTAACCAAAATCACCTCAGATGACCCAGGGCTGCCACACACTAGTTTTGAATTTAATTTATTTTCATTAATTAGCATTAAAGTTTGCTAAATGGAATTATGAAACATGCATAATACATTATTTAGAATTAAATAATATAGAAGTACATATTTAGAGTTTTTCTAAGTTATTAATCTTGTAAATTGGTACGTAATATTACGTTAATAATGTCTAATATTTCACCTATAACAACTCTTAGTTATATTCAAGTTGTTTTCAGTCGACAACGCTCAAACCAAAAACTATAAACTAGATAATGTAGAAATAAAAGTTATAATAGTAGAATGAAAAGCAATTCGTTGGAAGAGTTAATAAAGAGAATAATTTCAATTACCTCCGTCCGCCGCGACTCCTGTACGAGAAGTAATTGTTTCCGGCGAAGTGAACGGGCGCTCCGTCGCTTAGCATCTCCACTTTTAATTGCACCTCGCAGTTCCTTCCCTGGTAGCCGTCGCGACACATGCATTTGTATTCGTTTAGCAGCGGTATGCACGAGCCGTTGTTCTTGCATGGCGTAAGACCTGAGATAACATGTAATTTTTTAATGAAAAAGATATAAAACGTTAGGTTAGCAAGTGTTGATGGTGTTCGCTGTTTCACTTCGCTTGCGCGAGATATTATGACTCACTAATTACAAAAAATTACGAGAATTGGACACCAACGAATTAAGGGTAAAAAAATTAAAAAAAAATCTTCCTAAATTAGCAGGTCGATTGTCTGTCAGTGCGAATATCGACGTAAATGACATTAAAATAACATTCATATCAGCGCGCTTTGTACGGTGGCGGTTACGACGCTCGCCGCGTCCATGGCAGGGTGAAATAGTAGAAAAAATCTTTTTACTTAGATAAAAATTATTATAACTAAACATGTATCCAATCATTTCCCTGTAAAATTTTAATAGTAATCGAACTGTCCAAATTGTTTTTTGATTGAGTCCTATAAAACTCAAAATGTTTTTAAAATCGAGGTTGTTTCGGATTTTTTTTATCGAGTAAAATTATCTGTACTTAAGTATTGTGTTTCTAACCAAAAAAGTCACTAGTTAAAAGATGTATCTATACATGTATATATTTTTCAGTTTTTTTTAATGACGCTTTCCTTAAAAATTACTCATTCTAGAAACGTGAATTTGGAAGAACGGGCCCTTAAAGAATATTTCAACTTACAATACAAACTACGAGCATTACAGACATGAAAGAGCTGCCTACTACAAACATGTATATTTTGTAAAGTGTATTTGTTTTCTATTATTTTATTTGATGGCAAAGACAGTCTAGACTAAAATAACGTTACTCCTCAATTTTAAACCCGTTAAAAAAATTAAAACTCCTCGATTTTAAATCAGTTAAAAAAGTTAAAATATAGCCTGTAAATTATATCCCCAGCGTGCCAGCCCTAGCGTATCAAAACATTACTCATTCCTCCCTGCACTTACCGTCCCCACAAGGCGGTCCGGTGTACTTAGTCACGCCGCTAGTGGCGCACGGCAGTCGATCCTCCTCGGCCACTATGGCGCACTTGGCCGACTCCGCGCCGTACAGCGGCAGAGGACTGCCGTTCACGAAGACCTGTTGCACTGCGCCTATGAAACTGCTGGTCACGGCCGACATCTTGTGCGGTCGGATGTAGGCCCTGAAAAAATATACTGTCTGTAGACATGTAGCATGTTTTTTATTTGATAGAACCTGTACGCTAAGGACATAAGAATCATGCTCATAGTTTCTAGGTGAAACTCTGTGTGGTGTGATGTAAGTGCTGAAAAAATAAACTATCTGTAGATCTATAGCATTTATTTTCTTTAATGAGACCATAATGCTAAAGATACAAAGATTATTCTCAAATAAATTTCCAGGTGCAACTTTGTGTGGTCAGATATAGGCCCTGAAAAAGTTCGATCTGTAGCCCGTTTTTATTTAAGGAACTTTATGCTAACGAGTAACATAAGGGTATTTTTCAGAGAAATGTTGAGGTAGAATAGTTTTGAAAGAACTGTTTTAGTAAGTTTACACTGAAAGATGCTGATAATTCAAACCTGAAACTTAATAAATACACTTAGCTAGGCTTCTTATACTATATTATAGTGCAAATTGCATCGCATCGCCTCACATCGCTAACGTTATCACTGACCACGTTGCTATGTTAACCCTTTAGCGTTCTAGAAACAAAATGTTGTTTGTTCTTACATATATAAGTAACAAAGTAATCTAAACTGTATTCTTGCTTAAAATTGAAAAACAAACACGTGGAAAAAAATATGTTACAGAAATTAATATTCCTCAGAGTACTATTACATACTTTCAAACTTTTCCTGTATTTTAATTTTCACAAAATACTTTTAGTAAACCAAACCGCTAACGCAGTTGACGGTTGAAAGCCTGAAAATCCCGACGTCAAACATTATTAATATGTTGAGTAAATTCATCATTTTTTGGAGGAAAACTGGAATATTATGATTATGAGAATTTAAGGCGTCACCTCAGAATAATCCCTCGACTTACTTTGAGATAATTTAATTTGTTCTACGACGTCGGCTGTATTTATATACATTTTCGCTGATAACATTTTTACACATTTTATTTTTATCCTGAGGGCGGAAAATTATATTGAAAGCTTATAAATGCAAATCTTTTTTCTGAGGTAAAAACAAATCGAGTTTTGTAAATCTTGCGAAGATCTTTGTTTTGTTAGCTTTGGATTAAAACAATGTTGTTTCTCTCGTGATGAGCGAATATTATATTATTAAATCCAGGGTAACTTTGATCTAGATCTGAGCCAGTGTACTATCAGAGAAGTTGATTCCTAGGATGGGGGTCCTTCGTTGTTTGGTCGCGTTACGTCAATCCCAGCTGACAGATCACAATAATGATCCGACCAAATAACGTTGGTCTGTCAACTGCCTAGGAATCAATTTCCTCGATGGTACCTTAGAGATGTAGTAGAGGATATGGAAAATATCTCAACTCAATTTCATTCTAAGCGTTATTTTGCTAACGACACATAGAGCACTTACGGTAGAGAGCCGATGAACAATGGTATAGCCAAGTCCAGATGAGCCAACGGGAGTGGGGCTACGGCCCGCTGGGTAGGACTTCGGTCCAGCTGTAGGGAGCCGTGGCGCTCCGCCCGCGCCGCTCGCACGCGGTGCCATTGACCTTTTGTCACTGGTACAGATGACCTGTGTAAATAATGCCAATTAAATATACAAAAAGTAATTAAAATTTATAATAATTAATAAATTGGTCGTCTATATACAGGATGTAACAAAACTAAGTGATAATACTTTAGGGTGTGTATGTGTTCCTTATAGAGAGTTCACTATGAAAGTAGCAGCGCTGAAAGACAAAAAAAAATCACTTTTGTGTGGGCAAGCGCTCCAGCTTCACGAGTTTTCCCATACAATAGTGAAAAAAATTTTGGTCTTTCAGCGCTGCTACATTCACTGTGAACTCTCTACAAGGAACATATACACACCCTAAAGTATTATCACTTAGTTTTGTTACACCCTGTAGATAATATAATTGTTTCTAATGAATTGCCTACAGCACGCAATTGAAAACCCAAAAAGTCGAGTCGAAAGTTTTAAAATTCTAAAATGTTAGTTTTGCTCCCTACATTTGTGTTGGCGAAATACAAAAGCGAAATATAAAATGCATAGCTACAAAATGTTAGCAACAAAAGTTGTATGCTTATACTTTGTAATTACATACTCCGCGACTAAAATTATTTGGAGCACCATTTTGTATACTAGACTTGATGAGAAACATTCCTAACCTAACATTTTTTCAGGTACGAGTACACGCGGTATGTCTGCCAACATGAGCAGAAATTTTAGCGAAAATTATTGAAATACTCATTATGTTCTAGATTCTAGTACTAGTTTAGTATGCTGAACTCGCGAAATAAACTGAAGCAATTTTGAGTTAAGAATATGAAATAGATGCCCACAATTTCGTTTCGCAGCAATTCGTTTAAGGCGCGAAAATTGTACTATCAGTGAAGTTGATTCTATATATACAGATGGGGGACCTACATTGTTTGGTTGCGTTACATCAAACCCAGCCGACAGATCACAATTAACATTGAATTGATATGATCCGACCTAATGACGTTGGTCTGTCAACTGCCTAGGAATCAATTTCCTCGATGGCACATTCTACCTTTATCGTCATACTAGCTGTTGCCCGCGACTTCGTACGCGTTAACATAGTATAACAACAAAGATGGATAGCTTTCCCCTTTTTGTGGTTCCTTATACAAAGGGTAAAAACGGGACCCTATTTAAGCAAACGTCAAACGCAAACGTCAAAAAACTTTCATGTTTCTAACTCAAGAAATGATGGACTTTCATTGAATCTTTCTACCCCAATTTCACCCCCTTGGGAGTAGAATTACCAGAAACGCTTATATACATATCCATTCATTTTTAATCAGTAGCACAAAAATAAAGTTTCATGTTTCTAACTCAAGAAATGACGGACTTTCATTCAAACTTTCAACCCCAATTTCACCCCCTTGGGGGTAGAATTTCCAAAAACGCTTTAATACCTATCCATTTATTTTTAATCAGCAGTCCAAAAATAAACTTTCATGTTCCTAACTTGAGAAATGACGGACTTTCATTTAAACTTTCAACCCCTATTTCACCCCCTTGGAGGTAGAATTTCCAAAAAGGCTTAAGCACGTATTCAATCATTTTTAATAAGTAGCCCAAACCGAAAATTTCAAGTTTCTAACTTAAGAAATAACGGAATTTCATTCAAACTTTCAACCCCAATTTCACCCCTTTGGGGGTAGAATTTCCAAAAATGCTTAATCCTTCGATCGGAGGTTCTAGGAATTCCCATTGTATTCTTTTGTTCTCGCGATCACCGGTGCTCGCGCGGGGCCTGAAAGATTAAATATGTATCCATTCATTTTTAAACAGTAGCACAAAAATAAAGTTTCATGTTTCTAACTCAAGAAATGACGGACTTTCATTCAAACTTTCAACCCCGATTTCACCCCTTTGGGGGTAGAATTTCCAAAAACGCTTAAATACCTATCCATTCATTTTTAATCAGAAGTCCAAAAATAAACTTTCATGTTCCTAACTTAAGAAATGACGGACTTTCATTTAAATTTTCAACCCCTATTTCACCCCCTTGGGGGTAGAATTTCCAAAAACGCTTAAGCACGTATTCAATCATTTTTAATCAGTAGCCCAAACATAAAATTTCAAGTTTCTAACTTAAGAAATAACGGAATTTCATTCAAACTTTCAACCCCAATTTCACCCCTTTGGGGGTAGAATTTCCAAAAACGCTTTAATACGTATCCATTCATTTTTAATCAGCAACTCAAAAATAAAGTTTCTTGTTTCTAACTCAAGAAATGACGGACTTTCATTCAAACTTTCAACCCCGATTTCACCCCCTTGAGGGTAGAATTTCCAAAAACGCTTAAATACCTATCCATTCATTTTTAATCAGTAACCCAAAAATAAAGTTTCATGTTTCTAACTCAAGAAATGACGGACTTTCATTCAAACTTTCAACCCCTATTTCACCCCCTTCGGGGTAAAATTTTCAAAATTCCTTCCTTAGTGGGTGTCTACTTAATAAAACAACCCTACTCACCAAATTTCGTGGCTGTAACTTTAACAGTTTTTGCTCAGCGATGATGAATCAGCCAGTCAGTCAGTCAGTCAGTCAGGACATGTAATTTTATAAGTATAGTCCTTTCTCTGAACTTAAAGTGTCTAAATACAAATCATATTGGTTCAAAAAGTTTGATATGCTTCAATAGGCAACAGTAACGCTAACAGACATAGGTACATTCTTTATTACATTTGGCATAATATACACGTGAAAATAATCTAAAACAATTTTCAGTTTATACTTTCATTACACAAGTTATTTCATTTCTAAACAGGAAATAGTTTAAATATGGCTAAGCTTTATTTGCCAAGTTCATAACTTTAGCAACACGGAGCTATAAATTATGGAATAGCCCTTCGCCGTTATGAGTTTACTTGCTAACTCCACCTAACTATGTCTCACCCTGCCGAACAAAGCTCAGAGATAGTTCCCGAGTTATGAGACTATTCGGTCCATTCTATTGTTGATCCTCCACCTGATTCCTATATCGCTTATTCGACAAAAACAGTTTGGTAATGAGAAAATTTTCACGAATTAAAATTTTGGCAATATAATAATATTAATGGCTAGATAACACACGCAACTCCGTTGCGCCAAAATTCGTTTATCGCGCGGGAATCGTACATGTTTCCGGGATATAAAGTATCCTATGTCCTTTCCCGGGACTCAAAGTATCTCCATACCGAATTTCAGCAAAATCGGTTCTGCGATTTGGGCGTGAAGAGGTAACAGACAGACAGACAGATAGACAGACTGACAGACAGACAGACACACTTTCGTATTTATAATATTAGTATGGAAGTATGGAAATATGGAAATATGGATAATATGGAAGAATGGATAATATTATGGCCAAATTATTGTCACATAAAATATTATATTAATACATCATTTAAGCTTTGACTTTTCTAGATCATGAACTGCGCCATAGCAATTCTTTTATTTTATTCAGTGGCTCGAATTTTAATGTGATTTCTTTTTATTTACTGAGCACACTTCAGATTGTTCGCAATAATTGAAGATCATTCATTCATTTATATTTTAAAGTATAAAGCAGAATAAAAACATTGAACATTTAAAAAAGAAAGTTTAATTGAGTGAACGCAATTAATGAATTCAATGATCGGTAATAAAAAAGAAAACAAAAAAGTATAATGTTACTTACGTAATATTAGCGATTCCACTTCCCAAGTTGAACCGAAACTGAACATATCCGTTGACTAAGTTGATAGAAACGAAATCCCCTTTGGCCTTGCTAGATTGGCCTGTGTAAAGCAACATGCCTGAGAAACGGTTCGTTAGGAACCAAATTTCAATACTGAAAGCCTTGCCCAGGCCTTCGAGAGTCGGTAACTCGATATAGCTGGTACCGTTAAACTGAGGAGTCCAAGTTTCCTGAACGACGTTCACATCTGCAAACAAGAGGCGATGATAAATGGTTCTTTGACAAATTATTGTTTCAGTACATGCTAGTTTAGAACTTAGTTACATTATGATTCGCTCGAGAGTTGGACCTTTGTTAAAAATCAATTAGTATTGTATTTGCAAACTTATTTACGGAACGATATTGCGAACGATTTCAATAATGGCGCCAACGATAAAGGGATCGCAACAAAAGAATAATACAAACAATTTACCATTGTTACAAGTGTTGCCATTAGAATCTATTTCGCCTCCGAATAGGCATCGGCACACGTGTCCACCGTCCGGCCCAATATCGCACAAAAGCCCCTCATCATACCCGCACGGGTTCGACTCGCACGGATCTAATCTCTCCTCACAATTGCCTCCTTGAAATCCAATAGGACAGGTACACGTATACTCCATGGAGTCCGCTATTGAGCGACACGTCGCGCCATTTTTGCACGGCATACTCAGGCACGGATTCGACTGGCACTCTTTTACGTTCTCTATTGATACCACTAGAGAATCCGGCCGGCCGAGCTTCTTGGTCACCTGATGACGGATTATCCTCAAATATTTTATGCATCCCACGAATCCGGCTCTCGTTCCTATGTTTTCGTAAACCCTGGGAAGTAAATAAGATCATTAGGCCCGAGGAAAATTCATGGTAAGCCAACGTAAGTAGGTCACCTTTCCTAAAAGGTAACAAAAGGAATTATACCGCCGCCCGTACACCCAAATCTGTTATCACGTAGCTAATAACTTATCTCATTTTTATCTTATGCTAAAAGATTACATTTTACTATATACGAACAGTTTTTTATTCGCGAAATTTATATTACTCAAGGGCTTTAAGGTGCGGGAGAACATAATGAATGAGGCTTGAAAATGGTCTTCAATTAGGGCTGTCACAAAAAATATAATTATTTTATCACGCCAAATGGAGGTATGATCAGCAGCACAAAATTCTTGTCCTAAAATAAAATGCCTCGCTGAAAGGGGTTTGGGCATAAGGCATTACTAAGTGATTTCTTCGTTTAGGATGCTTTAGAATTTCGAATATCAATAGCAAAATTAACGGAAGCATCTTGCCTTTAAGCTCGGTAGAAAAATTATGTATCTTATCTATACTAATATTATAATTGGGAAGAGTTTGTTTGTTTGTTTGTTTGTTTGAACGCGCTAATCTCAAGAACTACTGGTCCGATTTGAAAAATACTTTCAGTGTTAGATAGCATATTTATTGAGGAAGGCTATAGGCTATATTTTATTACTAATATTAAAATTGGGAAGAGTTTGTTTGTTTGTTTGTTTGTTTGTTTGAACGCGCTAATCTCAGGAACTACTGGTCCGATTTGAAAAATACTTTCAGTGTTAGATAGCATATTTATCGAGGAAGGCTATAGGCTATATTTTATTTATCACGCTAAGACTAACAGGAGCGAAGAAATAGAGGAAAATGTGGAAAAAACGGGGGAAATTATTTGAAATTGCTTAGTATCTTAAAAACTACTGGAGCAATTTTTATGTTATTTGGCACAGATGAGAAGTAGACCACGTGAAGAATCATTTGCTATTTTTGTGGACTAATTTATCTGCGAAATATCTAATTTACGCGGGAGAAGCCGCGCGGAACGTCTAGTCTTCTATAATATTACACAACAAACGACAATAATATTATTATATCTACACGAGAACAATCATTTAATTAACTGACAACATTTACATAGCACTCTAACCACAGGCATCAATGTTTGAATGTAATATTATCCAAGTTGGCTTTGAGTTAGCGAAGCTATTGTATTAAACTAATATATCTGAGTAGTTTTCGTTTTAAATTCACGTGCTAAAGGCAGTCTTTCTAATGTACACAATAGAATATTCATTAACGAAATAAGAGCTATTGTTATGAGGAACAGCAAATTATAAAGTTAATTTATTTTAGAATGGCCCATTATAATATCTCATTGTTGTTTCAATGCAGTTAGTGTTTTCTCTTGCTTACGTTTCCTAATTTTAAACCATTACCAGCACTTTACTTTTAATCAGTTTGATTTGAGTTTTAATTTTCCGTCGGGTAACCTTTACTATGCGAAAAGTATACAGGGTGTAACAAAATAATTAGATTCATCATACTTTAGGGTGTGTAACTTTTTCTACGCTGCTATTTTCAGAGTGATATCTTCTATATTATAATAGGCATAATATTATACACACACAAAATATTCAGTTTTGTTATACCCTGTATACTTTTGAGATTTCTTTACTAACTAGCTGTGCCCCGCGGCGTTACCCGCTGTTTATTAGGGAAAATAAATTGTGACAATTTCTCGCACTAAAAAGTAGCCTATGTGCTAATCCAGAGTACCAACTAACTCCATACCAAATTTTATTAAACGCTTCAGTCGTTTAGACGTGAAGAAGTAACTAACATACAAACTCACAAACTTTCGCCTTTATAATATTATTTGTGTAAAGTGTGATAGTTTCATTTAACGTTTATTATGCGAGACCCGTATCTACGTTTATTCAAGAAAACAATTATTCATAAAAACGGTGTCTTTTCTCAGGCCTTAATACAACACGATACAAAATACCTAAATAGGTTCAGCGGCCTAAAGTTAAAGTCTCTTTAATATAAAGAGGCAACAGATAGGCAGATAATCAGACACACTATCGCATTTAGTACGAAATTTAACTTACCTGGAATAATTAGTAGGCACACTGCCAATGAAGGCATCTTCAGCTAGATCTAAAGCCTTCAGATTCCCATTGGACTGTCCAGTGATATCCTCCATACTGTCCACGGATAATATTCCATCCCTATGATATCTCTTCGCCGATACTTTATGATATTCGTTCAATTTTATTTTCTCCAGAGATGTCAAAACTAGAGCTCCATTTCCAAGATTGTATCTGGGCCAAACAAATTTTATTCTAACAATAATTTTTTTCTAACATCATAATATATTTTTATAATCATTTGTATCATTAAAACACTTTGAAATCAAGCAATACACAGATCTTTATTGTAATAATTTTTAATATTATTTTTTATTTTATACAAAATAATGTAACAAAAACCATTGAAGCAACTTTTTCTTCAAGAAAAGTTCCTTATTTATTTTTTGAAACGATACCAACTTGTGTATATAATTATTTTGGTTAATCGTTTCTGTATTTGATCAGACTTAAGGTTCAGCAAGTACAAATACGATATGAAAATGAAATACCATTTTACAAGTTGCTCACCTGAATTCCAAATATCCGTTTACCAAAGCGAGCGAAACAAAGTCGCCCGTGCCATCCGATTTCTGCTGATTGTACAATATCACCCCGTTTTCGGAAAACGCCTTAAATTCGATATCTATATTCAGCTTATGGTAAGCCTTCAATGGTTTTAGCCGTACGTAGGATGATCCGTCGAACGAAGGAGTCTCTATGTAGGGGAAAGGTACGATGTCTTTTATGATAGTCTCGCAGTTCGCCCCTGTGTGCTGTTCTGTACACACACAGGCGTATGTTGAGCCGGGCAGGTCTATACAGGTGCCCATGTTGTAGCACGGCTCGGATATACACGCGCTGTACTCCTCGGTCGGCTCCTGTGTCGCTTGTTCTACAACAATTGAGATAGAAAACATAGGTTCTAAACTTAAGGGTTAATTCAGACCACGACGCGTAGATGCATTTCTAAATTTGAATTGAATTGACAGACTTAGATGACGTCTCACGCAATTAAAGTCTTTCATATCCATACAAATAGAAATGCATCTATGCGTCGCGTTTCAGTCTGAATTGAACCTAAGGGTTGATTCGGACCGCAACGCAACGCGTAGATGCATTTCTAAATTTGTACTGAATTGACAGATTGGCATGTCGCCTGGCGCAATTAAAATCTGTCAAATTCATACAAATGTAAGCCGCGCTGCGCCTCGCCTCGCCTCGTCGCGTTGCGATCTGAATTGACCATTAGTCTCCTAAGGATGATTCCTAATTTCATTCTCTAATGTTAATAGGGAACGAAATTAGGAATCCTATGTTTATACTGAGAATATCAAAAATCTTATTTTAGTAACAAAACTGGATAAATCAATGTTGAATACTAGTAATTTACATTTTAATTTTAACCCATTTTTTTCACTATTTGTAACGTTTGAAACTAGATTCAAATTTCAATATAAAGCGATATTAAAATTGTTGTTGACTTTTCATTGGAACATGCATAGGAAGTAATTTAAAATATATAACATGATATTACGGATACGGGGCACTACTGACTTTAATTATTATATTTACAAAACTCTTCCAAATAATAATAATTACAGAAACTAATTTAGGTTTTATAGAGCTATTTAGCTTATAGCACAAGTCTAGACGGACTAATCAACAGAATAGAGATACAGATATTAACCCGAGCTGTATATTCCAAAACATAATTTATAATTGAATAAATGAGTAGCTGCCGCCAAAGCTGCTTATTTATTCCATTACGAAGTTGGTATAAAAGTTGTTTAGCAGAATGCTACCAATTTAGGCACGAATAGTGGCTAAAAAGGTTATTACGTAACAGACGAATAAGACTAAAAAAATTAGTTCTTTGAACCTAAAAAAGGAGGAAAGAAAAACGTGGAAATAATTAAAACACTGAACTAAAGCCTTAAAACATATTTATTTCACAAAACATTAAAGGCAAGAACCCTAGTAGCACCTCCAATCTCCATCGTAGGTGTAGCAGGCACAATAGATTTTCAATAGGCTACTTGACCTACTTTTTTTCTTCATGCTAATCGCTTCTTAATCATTCATTTTCACAAAAAAAACTAATATTTTAATATTTTACACAGTAGAAACCCATAAAAATGTTTATTGAAAAATACGCCTCTTAAATGGCGCCGAAAACACTGTCCGCCATAGTGTGACGTCATACGCTTTGTATTTTAAACTCTCTTTATTGAACATTTTTTTATGTGCTAAATGTACGAGTCTAAAAGTGCCCAAAAATTATAAAAGAATTAAATAAGAAATTAGAAATCATTTGTAATGTTGAAAACTTTTGGAGAAAAGTTTTGGCCATTTCATTTCCCGTCTACAATAAATGGAGATAATATTTAAAACTGATGTTTTAAGCGAATTATTCAATAAAATATATTTTACAAATCTTTCTAGGCTTATTCTTATTATTTATGTCCAGATAAACTTACATATAACGAGCGCGATAAATAAAAGATATTAAATTACTATGAGGATGACGTCACATCCAAATCGGAAGTACCGCAAAAGCTTTTTCGTCAGTACAAATCCTATTTTCATAAAATCATATTTTCAAATCGACTTTATTTATCAATCATAAGCTTTTATTTGATGATAAGGGTGAAATATGGTTTCCTAGGCCAAGTTCTACTAGAAATATGCATTTGTTCAATGAAGTTGAATATAGGTCAAGTAGCCTATTGTTGCGGCAGCCGGGTCATAATTCCAAGTTCGTAAAATAAGACTCCATATTATTATATTATCTACTAGGATAAAATGTACTGATAGCGTTTTAGCGCACTCTCTCTATATGTCGTTACTTAGAATCTAAAACCCGTACACAGCAGTGAAAATATTTTTGAACTCCCGCCATATTTACATAGCTGAAGTGCTAGGGAGCACGAGTGCACTCAAAGCGCAGCGAGAAGGATACCACTTGACCAACGGCCTGCACAAAGGTTTTTAAAAACTGTCCTGTAGTAGTATCGACGCGTGCCAGCGCTGGCATGTGAGCTGAATACCCGATACATTTTAGAACACGCCTTGAAACATAATGTAAGGCTGTTTGCACACTGTCACCGCGAACCGCAAGTTACCGGACTAGATGAATTTTCATTACCTATGCATTATAATATTATTGTATGATATCAAATATCTAAGATCAAAGATTTATAATTATTATCGATTGTCATGATATCAATCTAGGCCGCTACTAAAAGGTAATTTCCAAAATGTTTATAAGTGTATTTTTTTTTAATTATACGTACTTAGATATAAATTTTATTTTATAGAGTTTATTATAGAGTTATAGAGTTTATTATAGAGGGCGGATTGTTTTTTCTCGTATAAATGAAAGGATTAAGCGACAAAAAAAAACACGTAGTGGTAAAGCTCGAAGATTAAATAATTGAAAAAACAAAAACTTAACGCAGAGGTGGGTATTAGAAATATATATTCTGTGGCAGAGGTTAAAATCTGTACAACACAATATTTTCTCTCACTGCTGTTTATGGCTAAATCTGGGCTCAAAGTTTGACGCGATGACTATTGTGCTCAAACCTTTGCGACGGCTGCATGACTATTCATTTGCTTCACTTATTTTCTGCACGGAAATCACTTATAGTATAGACGGAGCCTTAAAAATTGATTTTACTTACCAATACACGCCTTCCTGTGTATAGTAGGCGAGTACCCTGGGCGACACACGCAGCCTCCATTAGTACAGTGGGCGCCCGGTAGCGCGGCGCAATCAGCGTCCTCATTGCACAGATCACCAAGCAACGCTCCTACGGCGCCCACCGTAGCAGTTGTCGCCGTTTGGGACCCTACGTGACAGACATACACTTAAAACTAGTGAATTTGCATACTTAATCTAAATTGGGCTAACTGGTGGTGTATGACGAAGCATACATTTGAAAGCTTGTCTCAAGTGGCTCCATCAAATGACGTGATATGGATGGATGAAGTTTAAAAACATGAAAACCTAAGACCGAATTAGGAGATAATGATTACACTATGTACTCGTAGCTATTTAAGGAGGACATTCACTACATTTCCCAAAAATGTGGGTTTGATGTGAAATCCTAAAGCATTATTATAAAATAACTCCTGAAGTCGTAAGCCACATAAAACGGAAATATAATCTAAGAGAAAATTAAAAAAATATACAATTGATTGTAATAAATTATCAAACAAACCGCGTATTCTATTCAGTCTAAAGTTAGTCATTATCGACCAAGGTGCAGACAGTAACTATTTAAAATTCACTATGCTATCTAAGATTTTAAATTCAATGAAGATGGATTTTAACTATTGGTTTTACAACTCGGGGGATCATCTCTTAAGTTTAAATGCAGTAGGAGAACTTTTATTTTCGGTAATTCCATGATTAAAGTGATTGCTAAGGCGAGAAAAATATTGAACTTGCTAGATTATTGTTACAAAAAAAATATACTAAAATTTCATTGACATAATATGAAAATTCGTATGTCTAAAAATGAATGTAACCCTATTTCCCTATGTCGCGTCATCACGTCCGAACGGATAGACACCAGACATAGATCAAGATAGATACCGCATGTGTATGTACTTCGCGTGCCATATCGCGTTCCCAAACGACGAGCAATGCTTGTCTTTCGAAAGTCTGTTCTTTAGTCTGCTATCGGAATCGGACGTCAATCGGAATTTAAAAAATGCCTAAATGCCTAAAAGTGTCGTATTGAGCTGTAGAAATTCAAATAGAAACGTTGGCCTTGATAATGGATACGTTTCTTATCATCGGTACGTCACAGTAGTACGAAAAAAGTGACACGCTCGTTTTTATACTTGAAATGGAGCGACATGCGGTATCTATCTTGATCTATGTCTGTGGGATAGACCGAATTTGAAGACGAAGAAAAGTAGAGGAAATCGCAGGTAACAATTATTTAGAGATTAGTATATAATCTTTTTTTACAAGTTTTAACAAATGATACGAATTTTGTTAAGGCAACAAATAAGTAAGATAAATCGGTAACAAAGTTGCGGACAGAAGTGGGTGTCACAGATGACGAGGGAAACAACTCACAACAACCTAACTCTAATCTTTACAAAATTAGCTTGATTAAGATGAATTGGACTAAACAGAGACCCTAATGCAGTATTGTAGGTGATTAGATAATTAATTGTAAGACAAAGTTAACATTGCAATACACTCGTTATTCAAGAACTAATAGAAATATCGTAATTATATTAATATTATGATGTAAGTAATAAAAATATTGCTAGGATCATATCAGACAGGTAAACACACTTAATAACACTTAGCTTTATAAATTAGAGTCAACTTTAAGTTTTGTAAAATTCTTAAATTCTCTTGCTCATCGCTCAACCAACCTAAAGAAACCTTAAAAGGCTGTTGAATTTAAAAAGGTTTAGTATTATAAGTATGATGTTTTGATCATCAGATTTATCAGAGTATTCAAATTGCCCTTGCGTCTGCACCGTTACAACCAGTAGCGATGTTAGCGTAAAACGCTTTAGTTATGCGATAATAATAATAACACGATGAATTTTCGCTTAAGGTGTAATTTGAATAATGTTTTATTAAGCACCTTATTATTCAAAACATGCATGCGAGAAGGCCACCGTTTAATCTCTTTTGTTATGCTCTAAATTCTTGGGGTTAATATTTTGAGGGAAACACCATATCATAAAGAGTTAAGTAGGTAATTTATAATATTACATGTAACATAATTTTATTACGCACCAAGGGACGTAATTTTATGTTGATGATAATTTGTATGTAGCTTATATAAAATACATTTTTAAAGGAATACTTTATTATACTAATATTTTTTTCAGATTTTTTTTGTGACGGAAAATCTAATGTTAATATAAAGATGTCGTCTAGCACCTCTATGTTCCTGTTCAATCTAAACTAGAATACACAACTAGAATAAAAAATACCTTTTACACAGCCTTGCCACTTTAGCCCATGGCCATAAGCGATTACAACCGTGTAGAAGAGATTGCTCAAGACAGATTTCGATGATGCACTTCGCAAACATGGTGGCAATCATGGAGTCCATGCTGGTAAACTTTTTACCTTTAGATTCCTGTCCCGCGATGAGACTGTCGATATCGCTCGGTGTCTCCTTCCTCGTCCAATCATATTTGGGGTTGAGGAGGTGTCTCGTGGACTTGGACGCTGCTCCATCGTCCTGCTGGGTGAACTGGATCGGGGAGGAGGGTCTCGGCGGGCCCACGGTGCCGATGACCTCTGACAGCTTACACGGCCCGAAGGCCTGCACCACTATGTCCTCTTGAGTCCGACACGCCTGGAGCTTGAGGTGGCATTCTGACTCGTAAGTCTTGCCGTCGCTTCCACACACCTAATGATAAGAATTACATTTGAGTATTCGATTTTTTTTATCTGGTTAAACAGATCCAAAGTTTAAAGTTTAAACAATCCGATGTTGTTAAAACGTTTAATATACGCTTTACAAAATCATTTCTATATATTGAATATTATTATTAGCCCGGATATTTTTCTTTGCTCCATATAATTCAAAATTATATTATATATACCCCCTCACTAATACAAAAGATCGATGTATATAAATTATAAACGACACAGATAAACAATACTAATTTGTACTTTTTTCTCCAACATTTTCAAATCATCAGTCAAGAACAGAACCTTGTTTAAAAATAACGTCTTCAAACACGTTAATTATTACTTCTATTACTAAGAGGTTATTTTTGTGATATTTCCCCTAATAACGCCTCATTTCTTAAATGAACTTTCTTCCTGTCAACTCAACTACTAAGATCCGAAATAATGTGCCAATTCAGAACATTTTTCGCAATAAATAGCGAGTGGAGCCTAATTTAGTGTGGTCGAGGTTTTTTCTCGAAATTGCTTTCCCTGGTAATGTGAATTGCCCTCAATTGCATCATTAGCGTCTTAGTAACGAGCAATACTTAGACCGTTTACTTTTAAAACTAATTAGACAACTTAAATATTTAATACTAAATGAGACTTTCGTATAAAATTCTCTGCTACGGAACGGAAATGGAAAAGAAAATTGTAATCCACTATTGTGTTAGTACTTGGGAGGGATAGAAATATTATTTCATGGAGGTAATACTGGAATTAGTGTTTCGTAAGCCTTGACAATGTAATTTTTAGGGTAGACATAATTTAGCTAAGCGGTTTCTTTGTTCGGTGGATACTGGATGAGTCTAGATATTTTATATGTTTTGCTTATTATACATTACTCACGTAAAAACTACATAATATATTATAAGTATCAATACTTCAATACTAATATTATTATTAATGCGAAAATGCGTGTGCCTGTGTATCTGTTACCTGTTCACGCCCAAACCGCTGAGCCGATTTTGCTAAAATTTAGTAAGGAGATACTTTGAGTGCCAGGAAAAGATATAGGATACTTTTTATCCCGGAAAAATGAACGGTTCCCGCGCGATAAACGAATTTTGGCGCAACGGAGTTGCGGGCGTCTTCTAATTTGTAATAAAGGCCACGCAAAAGTTTATGATAGCTCGGCAAAACTAGAAAGGCCATGTGTACAATCCTGTAATAGTTTTCCGCGTGCGCAAGCACCTACCCCGCTCACTCTTTACCTTCACATCCCACCAAAGAGACCTTAATCCTTCAATCGGGGATTCTTGGAAATGCTATTGTATTCTATTGTTGTCGCGATCACCGATGCTCATATGGGGCTTGATGGGTTAAATTGAACAATGCGCCTTGCTTTAATATTATTTTGACGAACTATCTTAAAGTTGAGCTTAGCCTATATTTGGAATTGTTTTTATTTAAAAAAATACAATTTTTATGTGTCTTTTTTTCGCCATTTCAAGTTTCAGTGAGGTAATCTAAAACAGTATATTCGCACAGTTAATCAAGTTGCCAACAAACTAGATACCACAATTTCTAACTAAACTTTCCAAACTTTTTCTATTTAAAGTAGTGTTGTATTTGTTTCAAGTTCCACAAGGAATAGTTAATGCTTCAAATACCTATAAATTTTTTAACTTTTAAACTAAGTATCTGCATTTAATGAGGCTCACAATGCCTTAAGGCGACGCCTTGATAATTTGGCTGTAGCGATGCCGATTTTTCTCAGCAATGACTAAAGCTAAGAAATTGAAGTTCATTGTCAGTATTCATCATGTCTTTGTCTTTGAATTGCCCATAGCATAACACAATTGGACAACTTTTATAGCACAGAATAATCAATCGAAAAGACCTCTGTAAAAAAAGGGATTCCTATTTTTCCAACAGAGGAGAGTGATTTAAGGTTCCAAAATTTGTACATAAATTGGTTCAAGCATGCACTTTAATTTGTGCATAGCTTATATGAAATGTATTTATGGTTTTTAAATTATGCGACAAAAACCATTTTGTCGCTACGCCCTTTCCATTTTTTGCTGTTCCATTGCTTGTTTTCTATGAGAGGCCGGCCGGCCTCTCATAGAAAACAAGCAATCTAAAACATATCCAACACGGTTTCTTACTTTAACGCTGCGTCACCTTAAATAAGTCCACTTTGCTTAAAAACTTATGTTTCATGGTATAAAATGTTCCTACTGCACATATTTATTCCTATACTAGATGATGCCCGCAACTCCGTTGCGCCAAATTCGTTTTTCGCGTGGGAACCGTACATTTCTCCGGGATAAAAACTATCCTATGTCCTTGCCCAGGACACAAAGTATCTTCATGCATGGACGTGCGTACCATAAAGGCAAAAAGGCACTGCTTACCTAATGATAAATACTTGCTATACACATATTTTAATTTAACTTTCGTACGTTTTAGATGACTTTAATTATTATTAATAGTAAAAATATGAATACACATTAACGCCTACTTTTATAAAATAGCACCAATTGATTTGCAAAACTACATAAACATAAGTCGGTAAGTGGTAACTAGGCGCGCCGCGCGAAGGTACGCACCAAAATTATACTACATATCTGTGGTTACAGGCACTCGATGTCTCGCAGACCCCGCCTATATGTGTGAGTTAAGATTTTCGTATTCGTACACTGTTCGCAAACGTGTGTGCGTGTGCGATTTACTTGGCCAGGACCTGCCGCATGGTTTCCGAGCTTAGCCGAGCGCCGGCGCGTTCGGAAGTAATCGGATATGTTCGTTGCCTATAATCCGAGTAAAAATAATAGACGGAAATCTAATTAATCACATATGCACATAATGCATTTTTGTTTAGTACGGTTTATATTTGTTTACATTACAGAAGTGTTTTGTATTTTGGGAGGCCATTTTTTCATGTGATGAGCACTGTAACATATTATTTTTGTTTGCGCCAGTATATTTATAGTTTTCTTAGAAGATTTTTATTATTTTAACATTTAAAAGTTTGTACATTTAACAGTTTATTAGATATTAGTTATTACTGAGTTTCTAATTTCTATATTAAGTGCGTTTTTTGATTTCTTAAAAATGTTATTTGACTGTGAGGTTTGTGTTGAAAATGTGTGTTTATTAAAAATTAAAAAAAAAAACAAGTTTTCACAATAGTCATTCAGTGAAAAGATTCTAATTGTGATTTGTGTCGAAAGGTAGGTACGTGTACCTGAGTTACAACAATTAAACCAGCAACAAAAATGAAATGTAAGTAACTCGAAAGTTTCATGTAATTCATATTCATGTACTTATTTATTTTATCATTTTATAATATTATATACTTTATATTAAATGCGAAATTATCTCTGTCTGTCTGTCTCGCTTTCACGCCAAAACTAATGAACCGATTGTAATAAAATTTTGTACACGGTTAGTCTAGAGCCTGAGAAAGGACATAGGCTACATTTTTATAAGACAAAAATATACTATGTATCTAATTTCCATGGAAATATCGATGAAAATGAATTCACATTGCATTTCTAATATATAACAATCTATATTACGCCATACGCCATCTATGGCGTTTTTATTTATTTTAGCTTAGCACACATGTGAACGCAAATGAACTATCATTGTAGTTCCAACACGTGACAACAGATGGCGTTTTTTTGTTTCTTCATAACAGAACGTACTCATATATTATAATAGCTTAGAAAACATAGTTTTTAATTTATATCCACACTAATATTACAATTTATGCGAAAATATCTCTTTTTGTCCGTTTGTCTGTCTGTTTTGCTTTACGCCAAAACTACTAAACCGATACCGCTGCTTACCCCATGTCAAAAAGCTCTGCACGCCTCTGTCTTCATGCAATTTCAGCAAAATCGGTTCAGCGGTTTGAGCGTGAAGAGGTAACAGATAGACGGACAGACAGACAGACAGACAGGCAGACACACTTTCGCATTTATAATATTAGTATGGATCCTTTTCCAAAACTCTAAGCATCTCCATATAAAATATCGTGGATATCGGTACAGCAGAATAAGCATGAACTAGTAAAAGAAAGACAGACAGACTGACCTGCCTATTAAGGACAGAAAGACGAACTTTTATCGATATAAAAGTTTTTTTATGTTTCGAATAATCCCCCAGTATAAACATACAGCAATAATTTCCATACAATAATTATAGTGTGTGGACATTGCCTTTTCCAATTAAGGCGAGGTACACATTGACCGCACCCGGCGTTACCAACTATTGTGCCGTTTGTTCGAAACCGCATCTTCAACTGATACGTAATAAATAGATTTATGTTATTAATTTTATTACTCGAGTATAAATGCTAAGTTCTTGTTATGTTTACTAAGTTACTTTATTAAAATTCTACAAATAATAAAAACTAAGGGAACGTAACTCCCATACTTCAATCGTTTTGAATTTGGTTCTCAAGGTTCTTTTCGCCCACTAAAATAATATGGCAATAGCTACGAAGCACTACATTCAAATTGACGGGTCTCTTTTTGCATAAAGTATGCATGTATTCGGGTCACATTTTGTAGAATCGGAACAAATTTTTTGACACAGTTACTCTTCCTTAGTTTTTATTATTCGTAGTTAAAAACCATAATATTTTAGTTTTAACAATATACATACAGGATATAGGAGTCGATTTATTGGATGGTTTTTATTTTACACTTTTATTGCTGAAAACTAAAAATATTAGACTTGAAAAAAAGGCAAATTCCAAAAACACTAACGAAATACACAGTGTTGTTTTGATGGAATCAAAAAGATCTGAGTGAAGCTCAGTGCGGATCAGTATCAAATGAATCCGTTTATTTTTATGTTTTGTGTTATCAATTATCATACAGTTTTGTGTAATCCTGCTTTCGGATACGGATTAAAAATGCAGTGGCATTACGCAATATGACGTATCCGGATTTTCGGTTTTTAAATTCCATTTCTCGACCAAACATGGGATTTAATTACGTCGAATTGACTGAAAATATCTTTCGGAATTATTCTTGTGTGTTCTTTTGAATGAATGTCACCAAACAAAGACTAGTAATGATCATTACCATGAAAAGCCTTAAGTTTACGCCACCATGTACAAGCACTAAGACTACTTTAAAATTAGGAGTAAATAATTATTAGAGGTTTATCTTTGTATTAGCAAATTATGGTATCGTTTTTTAAAGAGTTGTTTCATGTGATGAAAAAATCTTGCTCCGAAAAGATATTGATACCGTTCTTACGACCATAGTCAAACGTTACATTGCGCGTTGTATCCAATTTAGTTATTGTAGATTATGTTAAAATACAAAAATCTGTGTCATGTATAACAAATTAGATAATAATAATCTTCTCATTATGAAGGATTTAATTAAAATCACTCACGAGCATATTCCGATCCGTATCCGGACATGGCGCAGCGGCGCACTCGCACAACGCGCCCCCGGTGCGCTCCGTGCACACCGCGCCGAAGTAGCAAGACAGTTCTGCGCAGGAGTTCGCCAGGCTGCCTATCTCCGCTAGGGGTAACAAAATGAAACAATTTTTGAAACTGCACATAGCAAATCCAACCTTAAGGCCGCATATAACGAGAACTAGTGAAATTTCATGTTTTTATTTTCACTAGAACTTTGACCAGAAGTAATTATAAGCATTTAAACATTTTTATAGGTTTGTTACATTCCTTACCAAGGCCCCAGTCAGCTTAGAATTTTGATTTAAATCCATTTACCACTATAAAAAGAGTAGTAAAGAATGCTCCTTTCAAAATTTTATTTCGTCTAGAATTCAGCGAAAATAAACGCAAGAAAAAATATTTTTATACAAAAATGTTTAAATTATGATTTCGAAGGTTAGGGTCAGCTTCGTTTTTGATATATAATAACAATAATAAAGATAAATCGTTTTGATCACAAATTCGAACGATTTATTGATTTTCGAATGCAACGCCTGCTTTCAATATTTGCCACAACAATTCCACAGGCGTTTTGATGGATAATAATTGAATGACATCAGTGAAATCTGTCTTTCAGTGACTGATTGTCTATTACAGAAAAACTAGAGTATGTTCACAAATATATCCCAGTATACTGGCCAGAGCTCCTTAGGCCTAGAATCGCCGTGATCCCATACTATTGATTCGTTTCGAAATATTTGCCAGTGCATTGTCGTACTTAAACGTGTTTATTGTGATGTGATTATAATACGTTACATTTGTCTTACTAGTGGAATATCAGTACAATACAGTGCGGCGTCGTAAGATGACGTCTTGATCACTGGTAAGTAAACTGGGTTTTATTTCAGAACATAGGCAATATGTTTGGTTTACAAATATTACAATATTGTTTTGTAACCTAATATTTGGTGAGAGACTACCTTATTAGGTATCTTATTGATATATATTTGATAATTTACATTCGCCAAACGATCATTTATACGTTTATGGTAGGTTTGAAAGTCATAAGTGCAAATATCACAGCTAAGTCGGATAATAATGAACAGAGCATGAACAGAGTGCCTCAACACAGAGACACACTTTGAGGGATGTGTTAAAACATTGTAAAATGATAATGATATTATTATGTTAAACAACAATTTTATCGAACATGTCCAATTCATAGCAATAGAAAGATATAACATCTTATAGTCAAGGAGCCCTAGAACATTTTTTTTTATTACTAACAAGCTAATTTTTGACGTGATAACGTCTTATAATTCGATATGGGCTGCGCGCTCGAAAAACATGACAGTTCATGCGGCGTTACCTCGCTGACAGCTCTGAGGCGTTCCATTTACACTTTCAAGTCTCTCAACAACCGTAAGGCCCACCTGGGCCGCGCTCTTTGTTTCGATTATATTACGTATTTCGATGACTTAGAGAATACTTTTTTATGAAGAAGTTTGGTTAGTTATAACCTTTGATACATTGGCCACACTCTGAATGAAAAATAAATAAACAATCTGTGAGATATAAGTATTATTTCGGCTATTCAAAATTGTGCTCTATTTCTTACGTGTCAAGGTATGACTTAATATATGAAGAATAAAGTATTCGTTTATTTCTTCTGAACAATTGAATCTTCTGAACTGAAACAAATGAACAAGTCAATAATTATAGTTTCGGAAGTTTATATTTTTTCGAAACTAATATCACATCGGACTAAATACTATATTATGATGGCTTGATAGATAGAAAATTTAACATATATTATAATGTAGCTCACACAAACATAAAATATGGATTGTATTATATTAATTTTACCAAGACCCGGCCTACCCTCTTTGTAATATTACATTAATTTTACAAAGAGGGTAGGCCGGGCGCCATTTTTTTTGCACATTGACCTGCCAACTTTTTTGCATAGATTTTTCCCGGAACTGGGGGGGGCTATGACGTTGTCACGTTCAACTATCGTCAGTAAACCGACTTTACAGACAACCGATTTTTTGTGAGTAGCTTTTTTTTGATAAGACAAACAACTTTTTTATCTGCGAAAAAATCTTGAAAGTGGTAGCTAACAGAGATAGAAAGGATTTCATAATTTGATTTGATGGTCCTAAATTATGGATTGTTCAATTTATAGAACAATCTTACTCTTAAATTATATAACTATTAACCTACCAATATACAAAAAATCAGCTGGTTAGGGTTCCGTTTTAGGGTTCTGAAATCAACAAAACTTGGTTGACTACGGTACCCTAAAACGGAAGTTTTTTCGCAGATAAAAAAGTTGTTTGTCTTATCAAAATGAAGCTACTCACAAGAATTAGCTTGTTAGTAGTAAAAAAAAATATTCTAGGGCTCCCTCACTATTAGCACTGGAGTAAAATCGTAAAAATAATATTATCAAGCGGATAGATCCAAATTCATAGATACACCAGTATTTTGATACGATATTATGTTAAACTACAATTTTATCGAACATGTGAATTCCATTCTTTACACAAAAAATAATATTAATCGAAATGAAAAACCTTTAAACCTTATTTGATTTTATCAAAAACATGATATTTTGTGAATAAAAATCACGACGACACTTAAAAGTAGAGAGCAAAGAAATTTTACATTTTATGCAATTATTAATTTTTACTCACGACAATCTGGTGTAATGTACTGGTTTATTGGAAAGTTGGCATAATATAACTCTTGTTCACTACTATTTTTCATTCTAATTTTGTTGGGACCCATAGCAAAAATAAACATGAAAAAAATAATATTGTAACTGCCGTACACAGAGATGAATATTTATAACTTCAATGTATCATAAATGAAAATTTTGACATAAACCCCATATATTTTATCTTTCAAATTCTTTATTAAATGTTTGACGCTATGTAGTCGCAGAGACTTTCGTGTCAAACAGCTACTAGAACAAATTGATAGCCACTATCTCGATGCAAATTCTTCAAAAAATCGTTCATGGCGTGGGAACCGTTAATTTTTTCAAGATAAAAAGTATCCTTTGTCCTTTCTTCACCAAATTTTATAAAAAATGGTTCACTAGTTTAAGCATGAAATGAAACCCGACTTCAAAATAATGAAGACTGTAGTAGGTATGTACAGAAATAGTTGAGATTTAGACGAATTCTGAAAAAGGCACTATTAAAGAGTAAGGGTTATTTAATACTTTTTAGTTCATATTACTATTGTTATCAGTTTTAATTTTAATCGGTTTTAATTTTTTGTTAAAAATAATTATTGAACTTGTGGAGGGTGTTATAATACAGATTCCAGAGGATGCTGCAGCGTCAGGTACAAGTAATCGTCATGGGTCTACATCCTATTTATTAAAGGTATTGCAATAAACCCAAGCACAAAAATATTTGAACCATATTATAAAGTCATAAAATAACCTCAGCAGTGAGCGAGCTGACGATGATGAATTATTGTACCTAAGATAGCTATATTTTTCCATGCTTAAGTATATACAATGCATATGAGTAATACTTTTTTTCATGTTCGTGAGTAGAGAACAAACATATTAAAATAATACATAATTTTATTATAATACAAAATTCATTAAAGATTTCGTTTATTAAGTTGTGAACATGGCCTCTCTGTTAATCATTAGTCTGTATGTCACATCACATTATTTCTGAAAATTATTGAAATCAACGACGGCTTGAAAACTAAATATGTACCTATCGAGCGCCATCTATTGAGCTTGTTTTCCGCAAATTCTAAAATGTCAGTTGCCTATAATCCCGCCTTAACTCCAAAGCGTTAACGCACACATTACACCTGAGAATTTTAAAAAACGCGCGGGCTTCGGGTGCTTTGTGCAAATTCGCACGCATGCGCCCGACCAACTAAACTTGGTTGGTCTTGGTTGGTTGATCTCGCAGAAGTAATGAGTGCAGAAGTAATGGGTGGAATTAAGGTTGAATTTTCTGTGTACCTACAGTTTTTGGCGAATTCGCTTCGCTGCGCTTCGACTCTGCTCTATTATAAACTGACCCTTAGGATCAATATCCATTGCAATGTCGGGATGCGCTACGAGTTACGACGCATTGTCGATGCCTGTGGAATACTGGCTGCCTATTCCAAATTTTGATGGCTTGTTAAAAAGTGCTCCTCGCAATGTTGCAATATAACTTGCCCTGTCTATAATGGCAGACCTATTAGAGTACCGACGACAATAAATAAAAACAACATAAATTAAAATTTAGTTTGTTATTATTTTTAGCAATATTCCGCGAAAATATTTCGCGGAATATTCCGAATGCGAAATCGCCAAAAACTGTAGGTACACAGAAAATTCAACCTTAATTCCACCCATTACTTCTGCACTCATTACTTCTGCGAGATCAACCAACCAAGACCAACCAAGTTTAGTTGGTCGGGCGCATGCGTGCGAATTCGCACAAAGCACCCGAAGCCCGCGCGTTTTTTAAAATTCTCAGGTGTAATGTGTGCGCTAACGCTTGTTAAGGCGGGATTATAGGCAACTGACATTTTAGAATTTGCGGAAAACAAGCTCAATAGATGGCGCTCGATAGGTACATATTTAGTTTTCAAGCCGTCGTTGATTTCAATAATTTTCAGAAATAATGTGATGTGACATACAGACTAATGATTAACAGAGAGGCCATGTTCACAACTTAATAAACGAAATCTTTAATGAATTTTGTATTATAATAAAATTATGTATTATTTTAATATGTTTGTTCTCTACTCACGAACATGAAAAAAAGTATTTCCTCAATAATACATGATATAATTGATTATACAATGTATAACAAAATAAAGTATTACTCATATGCATTGTATATACTTAAGCATGGAAAAATATAGCTATCTTAGGTACAATAATTCATCATCGTCAGCTCGCTCACTGCTGAGGTTATTTTATGACTTTATAATATGGTTCAAATATTTTTGTGCTTGGGTTTATTGCAATACCTTTAATAAATAGGATGTAGACCCATGACGATTACTTGTACCTGACGCTGCAGCATCCTCTGGAATCTGTATTATAACACCCTCCACAAGTTCAATTATTATTTTTAACAAAAAATTAAAACCGATTAAAATTAAAACTGATAACAATAGTAATATGAACTAAAAAGTATTAAATAACCCTTACTCTTTAATAGTGCCTTTTTCAGAATTCGTCTAAATCTCAACTATTTCTGTACATACCTACTACAGTCTTCATTATTTTTAAGTCGGGTTTCATTTCATGCTTAAACTAGTGAACCATTTTTTATAAAATTTGGTGAAGAAAGGACAAAGGATACTTTTTATCTTGAAAAAATTAACGGTTCCCACGCCATGGACGATTTTTTGAAGAATTTGCATCGAGATAGTGGCTATCAATTTGTTCTAGTAGCTGTTTGACACGAAAGTCTCTGCGACTACATAGCGTCAAACATTTAATAAAGAATTTGAAAGATAAAATATATGGGGTTTATGTCAAAATTTTCATTTATGATACATTGAAGTTATAAATATTCATCTCTGTGTACGGCAGTTACAATATTATTTTTTTCATGTTTATTTTTGCTATGGGTCCCAACAAAATTAGAATGAAAAATAGTAGTGAACAAGAGTTATATTATGCCAACTTTCCAATAAACCAGTACATTACACCAGATTGTCGTGAGTAAAAAATTAATAATTGCATAAAATGTAAAATTTCTTTGCTCTCTACTTTTAAGTGTCGTCGTGATTTTTATTCACAAAATATCATGTTTTTGATAAAATCAAATAAGGTTTAAAGGTTTTTCATTTCGATTAATATTATTTTTTGTGTAAAGAATGGAATTCACATGTTCGATAAAATTGTAGTTTAACATAATATCGTATCAAAATCATGGTGTATCTATGAATTTGGATCTATCCGCTTGATAATATTATTTTCACGATTTTACTCCAGTGCTAATAGTGAGGGAGCCCTAGAATATATTTTTTTACTACTAACAAGCTAATTCTTGTGAGTAGCTTCATTTTGATAAGACAAACAACTTTTTTATCTGCGAAAAAACTTCCGTTTTAGGGTACCGTAGTCAACCAAGTTTTGTTGATTTCAGAACCCTAAAACGGAACCCTAACCAGCTGATTTTTTGTATATTGGTAGGTTAATAGTTATATAATTTAAGAGTAAGATTGTTCTATAAATTGAACAATCCATAATTTAGGACCATCAAATCAAATTATGAAATCCTTTCTATCTCTGTTAGCTACCACTTTCAAGATTTTTTCGCAGATAAAAAAGTTGTTTGTCTTATCAAAAAAAAACTACTCACAAAAAATCGGTTGTCTGTAAAGTCGGTTTACTGACGATAGTTGAACGTGACAACGTCATAGCCCCCCCCAGTTCCGGGAAAAATCTATGCAAAAAAGTTGGCAGGTCAATGTGCAAAAAAAATGGCGCCCGGCCTACCCTCTTTGTAAAATTAATGTAATATTACAAAGAGGGTAGGCCGGGCCTTTGTAAAATTAATATAATACAATCCATATTTTATGTTTGTGTGAACTACATTATAATATATGTTAAATTTTCTATCTATCAAGCCATCATAATATAGTATTTAGTCCGATGTGATATTAGTTTCGAAAAAATATAAACTTCCGAAACTATAATTATTGACTTGTTCAGAAGAAATAAACGAATACTTTATTCTTCATATATTAAGTCATACCTTGACACGTAAGAAATAGAGCACAATTTTGAATAGCCGAAATAATACTAATATCTCACAGATTGTTTATTTATTTTTCATTCAGAGTGTGGCCAATGTATCAAAAGTCATAACTAACCAAACTTCTTCATACAAAAGTATTCTCTAAGTCATCGAAATACGTAATGTAATCGACACAAAGAGCGCGGCCCAGGTGGGCCTTACGGTTGTTGAGAGACTTGAAAGTGTAAATGGAAGGCCTCAGAGCTGTCAGCGAGGTAACGCCGCATGAACTGTCATGTTTTTCGAGCGCGCAGCCCATATCGAATTATAAGACGTTATCACGTCAAAAATTAGCTTGTTAGTAATAAAAAAAAATGTTCTAGGGCTCCTTGACTATAAGATGTTATATCTTTCTATTGCTATGGATTGGACATGTTCGATAAAATTGTTGTTTAACATAATAATATCATTATCATTTTACAATGTTTTAACACATCCCTCAAAGTGTGTCTCTGTGTTGAGGCACTCTGTTCATGCTCTGTTCATTATTATCCGACTTAGCTGTGATATTTGCACTTATGACTTTCAAACCTACCAAAAACGTATAAATGATCGTTTGGCGAATGTAATTTTGATGGCTTGTTAAAAAGTGCTCCTCGCGATGTTGCAATATAACTTGCCCTGTCTATAATGGCTGACCTATTAGAGTACCGACGACAATAAATAAAAACAACATAAATTAAAATTTAGTTTGTTATTATTTTTAGCAATATTCCGCGAAAATATTTCGCGGAATATTGCTAAAAATAATAACAAACTAAATTTTAAGCTATGGATTTCCGCAAAGTAACGCCTGATTCCATTAACTATTTAAAAACAACATAATAAAATAAAGAATAACTGTGTTACTCAAAAGCTAATGCTAAGGAAAAAGTACCAAGGAATATGACGACAAACATGATGACTGACATGAATATGATGACAAATAACATTCGACGCATTGCAGTCAGTGAACATTTTTGAAAGTGTTAATATTGCAATTCCAAAAATAGAGCATCAATTGCAACTCAATCGAATCTAATTCTCGTATAAACAGACAGGGCGCACATAGATTAAATGTTATATCTAGATGGGATGGTCATTCAACAGGGTATTATACATATAAATGAGCGAATTTCGGCAGTTCGCTCCAAATGAGTATTCAATGCTCACAGGTCCCACTCGATCAAATTCGCCTTTGTGTAAACAGATACAATGTGCTGACGTACATGTGTTACGTAATAACGCGTAACTCACTCGAGGGTTGGATTTATTTACATTTTTTTTCGTACAGCATGATAAATTAATCTATGGTAATAAACTGATGGAAAATATCTAACACATTACTTGGAAGGCAGCTGCTTCAAACCCATTCCCATATCTGTTAATATTAACAACTATCATGTTGCAAGTGGCCAAATACGAATTACTATGAATGGTGTTGTTTAAAGTGAAATTTGATTCGCATCTGCGCTACCATTTGCAAACAATATTCTCGGGGAAAAACATAAATTGTATCCTTGTTAAGACTGTTATAAATACTTCGTTAAGTTCTTTTAGAGTCTCTACATAATAAACACAGTAATCATCTCTTTATATTCCATATCATTGTTCCATTTCTTCAACTTCATCATACCAACAGTGCCATCAAAGAAATTGTTCAGTTCCAGTGTCCAGTGGACCTTTGTTATGTGGTCGGGTTATTTGAAATTACTCGTGATCTGACAGCCTAGGATTAACATAACCCAACCATTTGTGTACAAACACCATCTACCTATGACTCTATTTCTCTAAGAATCAGAACAGAAATAAAACAAAAATATCTACTTACGATCTGAGCATCCATTGGGGCCAAGTCTTCGGCGATGATCAGCGCAGACGGTACACTTCTGTCCCTGTACGCCGGTTCGACAGACACATCTTCCAGTCATCTGCTCGCAGTCTTCCCGCACCGAACCGAATGCGGAGCAACCGCATGCTGAACAGAATAGGGTACAGGTGGTTAAAGAGAGCTTTAAAGCATTTCTCGAGAAAACATTATGTAAAAATGCCAAGTGTTCTAAAAAGGAGGCAAACTAAAAATCAATAATATATTTGAAGCCCTTAGTAATAATTGCATGTTTTTCTAACGTACTACACGACCGTTTTCAAGTCAACCGTACTTTATGAAAATCAAAACTAAGATACATGAATTTGTACAAAAAAAAACTCAGTAAATTCAAAATCCATGATTCGTTGAAATTTTTACGAGTTATTTGCATAAAAGGGAGATACATAGACATCTTCTAAAACACAATACATGTTTGATAAATGATAAAGAAGAAGAACGATAAAAATAAAATAAACAGCAGAGTAAAAACTGTAAGTAATACACAGCTATAAAAGTTTTATAGCACAATGGAAACTAAGCCACGGCATACTGAACTAAGTCTTAATACCACACACATAAAGTATATAATGCGCACGAACTCATACGTCTCAGCGTGGAGTTCACAAAATTTACTAAGCAACTTTCACACTGAAACATAAACTAAACGAAGATGATATTGAAATTTTAAAAGAGTTTGATAGCAGTTATAGTGAACGTAGCCTCGCATTTTATAGGACTCGTAAAAAAGGCAAAATAAAAAAGAGATAAAAAAGACGTACCGTAAACTATATTTTTAATACGAGTTCAAATATCAATCACCACATTGCAAATAAAAATTTAATCTTTACAATGAATGAAACATGAAAACTGTTAACGAACGCTATAAATTCTGATGCGAGAATTATAAATCGTATTAAATTGTAATGATAAAAGTGTTACAGATTCCGTAAATGTAATTTCAATATTGTAAATGTTCGCGGACGTTTTTCATTTTCCTGTATACATCAATACAGGAGTCCTTATTTTATAAGTCAAATATTTACCAATCACAATACTGATTATATGAAATACCAGCGGTCGCCTGCGGCTCCGCCGACGTGAAAAATGATTTTCCCTGTTTTCCTGCTTTTCTCTTGAAGTTCTTTCTGATTTTTTTTCTATAAACCTCACGGAGCCCGAGACCTTTCCAGTGAATGCAAAACCGTGGAAATCGGTTCATGCGTTCTGAAGTTATAGCGTCAGGAAGGAAAACCCGACTTTTTTTATATATTAGATTATATTACAATTATTATTATGAAATTGTTATTATATGACTACCATAACTTTTAATAAAAGCTATTATTTTACGATAACAAGTAAAAGAAGAAAAGAACTACTCTCAACTTTAGAAGTAAAAGAAACAAGTGAATACATTTGAAATAGAATTAGAAATACATACGTATGCATCCCGTGTGGCCGGAGCCAATTCGCGGCAAGCCCCAGTATCCCGGCTCACAGCGGTCACACTTGAGTCCGCCGACGCCGGGCCGACACGAACACTGACCGCTCTCGTCGCATCGGTCGGACACCGAGCCCAATCGATTGCAGCCGCAAGTCGAACTGCTAATCGGACACCCCTCATCATTAGGCCCGACGGCCGCAGACCCGTCGGAGCAACACCCGTAAGCCGACTCCGAGCAGTGTGCAGGCTTCCTCTCCTCAGCTTGCTTAGTTTCATCTGCATAAAAGCGCGCTTTAAACTTTTATGTGAAATTTCACGTGCATTTTATAAGATGAACAAAAGACTCAAAGTGAGTAGCGTGACTGCGTCCAATTTGTTTGTAATGTAGCTTAAGTACGCTGTACGAGTGCCTTTTCTGAATGAAGGTTTCATTTAAAATTAATATCGCCGTATTACTGAACGTCTATTGTGAATTTGGATTGTAATAGATTCTTTGTGGATCACAAACGTTATTAGTTCAGTGGGAAATTTGTCTTTTGAAATAATATATTTTATTATCTTTCTCTTAGGTTTTTTTCCAAATGTTATATGATTTTAAATCCTCCAAGGCTTTTTTCTATATCAATAATCCAATACCATTTCTAGATTGATATTTCATATTGACAAAAGACAAATAGCGAACGGCTGGTCATGTCATAGACATACACAGCCTGGCGCAATAATCCATATTCCTAACGTAGCGTAGTAAGCTACTGCTTACTACGATAGGAATAAATGGAATGTAATGCTACTGCATCACAATGATGAGGGTTTAAATGAATATAATACTAAGTTGTTTAATTTTAGCGTCTAGTAACAGTTGTTTTTATTTTATTGGGATCAAAAAATCTTCAAGTAAACTAGCATGATGCCGTTTCACATAATTAATTTCAAACTTGTAACGCTATTAAGGATCATCGCATTGCGTTTCGTTTCGACTCATTTCATTGTGTAGTAGTCCATAATATCATTGCAATTTCGAGTTTTAGGGCCGGGACACAAAAACACGGCACGACGCCGTACGACGTCGTACGGTGCCGTACGGCGCCGTGTCGTGGAAATCCACGACGCGCGTCGTAAAAAACCACGACACGGCGCCGTACGGCGTCGTACGACGTCGCGTCGTAGAAACTCGTCTTGAATTTCTACGTGAGTTTCTACGGCACGACGTCGTACGACGTCGTGCCGTGTTTTTGTGTCCCGGCCCTTATTCCTTCCCCTTCTTGCTTTGCTGTTCAAAGAGATACATACCTAAAATATATCTGATTTCACAATAGTTAAAAACACTAACACCATTTATGATACTCACTCTTGACGCAGCATCTGGCTGTGGTGAGGGTGATGTGACAGTAGCTGCCCGTCGGACAATCCTGGCGATGCGGCCCGTTACCGCAGTCTATCTCGAGGCCCGTCGACGGGTCTGTCATAGCTTTGTTGCTACCGCACGGTCGCACCTCCATACCTGCGATGTTATTCGGTATCAGTATTCAGTATGTATGACTCAAATTGCTATAGGTACTGTCAGAGATATAGATTATTAGGCAGAATACGGTGGACCAAAGTAATTTGGTTGTGTTATGTAACTGGGTAACTGGGTTTGCCCAGTCGACAGATCAAGATTAATATTGAGTTAACATAACCCGACCAAATAACGTAGGTCCACCCTATGAATCAAATTGCTCGATGGTGCTTTGTAGAGCTTCCATAATTAAAGTCTGTTTGTCTGTCAGGTAATATCTGGTAATATATTACTTGTTAGTTTGTTAGTCTGACCCATTTCAAAACTTTGAAGCATTTTAAAACTTGCTTTTGATGTGGGTACAGTTTGTCACAAACTGTGACATAGTTTGACACATAATATAAATTGCTATATAAATAAAATTGCCTAATATTATATTTGGACCTTTGCCCACCAGTACCAATATTACATTATCCTATCATCAAACAACCTTAGAGATAAAATAATTACATAAGCATCATGAAGTAGGTACAGCATTCACAACTCACTCATAATACACTGGTAAATGAAATAACGAAAAGTCACCAAAACGAAAAAGATATCTAGAAAACAAAACGAATTAAAGAGAAATGACGCGACGAACCTTTGCACAAATCTAACGGTCTCAATCTCAGCTCCAGCTGTTTCTGACAACCCTCCTTTCGCATCGCGCACAGGCTCGGGTACAGGCGGAAATCGGAGGCACAGACGGGGAAATACTCATTATCCGCCGGGCACTCGAACAGGCAGGAGCAGCGCGGGTACCCGTCAAAGCCTATCTCGCAGCTCGCGTCGAAATCGCACCGAATGTCCCGACAGGCTGACGGGCTCGTCGAGCCGAGGTATTCCGTCGCACCCAACGTGTCGGTTACGTCCTCCACTTCGGTTGTTGTCATTGCCGTGGTCGCTGTTAGTATTGTTAGTAAGTTAGTTTGTTAATAAAAGCATACTCGAAATAGACACGAAGATATTATATCTTACATGTAGTGCAGTCGCCAGAGGTTTTAACCTCCGAAAATTGTAATAGTGAATGGATTTTTGTTTTTGAGGTGTTATTTTCTTTTTTACACTATAACTTGCAAAGTTTACCAAAAATTTTTTTGTGCTTTTAATTTTTTAGTTACTTAATTAACCCATCAGTCGTGGCAAAACGAGACACAATACCTTTTTCATTGTTATCGCGGCCGGATGTGGCCGCTTGGGGCTTCATGAATTAAATATTAATATTTCACCATATAAAACCGGTCCAGAAAAAAAATAATTTTCTTGTTCCTTTTATTTAATGACTCTTATCCGATTGTTTACGTTAAAAATTAAGCAAATACACAATTTTTACAAAAGAAAGTTTGCTTTGCTAAGCTAAATACAACTATTAGGTTTTTGCAAAGTTTTTAGAGATTAACGCTCGTCGTAACCAAGATAAAAGGGTTTGGGTGGATTTAAGGGTTGTAACGAAAAGTGTGTTAAATTTACTTGTTGTGCGTATTTAATTTTTAGAGAAATTATAAGTTTTAAGTACTAAAAACGTTTAAATATCTCCAAAAATGTGTAAAATAGACCGAAAATATTTTTCTATATTTGTTGAGAATTTATTTAAGTGAGAGCATTAAATGCATCGACAAATGAAAGACTTTTTCTAGTCTTTGAAATATATTTAAACTTCCTACTTTAAGTAGGAAGTTTAAATATATTTTAAACTTCCTACTTAAAGTAGGAAGTTTTAGTTTTCCTTCCTACTTAAAGTAGGAAGTGTTAGTTTTTCCAGAAAAAAAATTGGGTGCTACATATCTCACGTACATACTAAAGACGCATGCTACGACCTATGTTTGGAAAATGCTTACCTGAATACAAAAAATATCAGTTCTTAACCTAATTTGTATTTTTTTTTCTTTAAGTATGTTTTAGCAAATATAATAAATGAAAAAAAATAATAAAAAATCAATTTTATTCTGTAAAAACCTAACCAAAAGAAATAAAATACATATTTTCTTCGAAATATCCGTGAAAAGTTTGTGCTACATTTTCAGAAAATTTAATAAAGTAAGAGCTAAAAAGTTATACACATTAGGAATAGAAGGCTTTGTTAAGTCTAAAAAATAATTTTAAACTTCCTATTTAAAACCAAAGAAAAATAGGAACGCCATTTACCTGGCGAGGCACACAACAAGCACATTTGGAGGTATGCTCATCTACATACAAAAATATTAATTTTAAATCTAAATTATATATTTTTTCAACTTATTTTCTTTCTTTGGAATATAAGCAACGATACAAATCAAAAAATAATAATATATTGTATTATTTTGCTATATATTTAAAAGAAAGAAATATGCAAATTTTCTTCGAAATTTTACAGTTTATGTGTTCACTTGAAGTGGAAGAGAATAATTTAAAAATCAAAAGCACAACTTTTCAATAGGTAAACTTTATTATTTATGTTATCAGCTACACATTCCTTTTTTTTATTTTCAATTTTCATTCACTATTGCAAAAATCGGAGGTTTGCACGATTTTTACGCTCTGGGAACTCCACTAATGGCCATATAAATATTACATGCATTTTGAAACAATATAGTAGGGATTAATTTTCCCTAACGGAGATTGATTCCTTATGGTTCTTCAAAATACTACTTTCGCAACGCATCGCCTCGTCTATATAAATGAAATCTAAATCTTTACTCATTGATATTAGATCGAGATCAAAATGCCGAAGCTTTGCAGGTTTAAAGTTGTAACATTCCATTCCGAAAACGAATTGGATAAACCTAGTAACTCCTGATATCTAATATTCCCAAACATATCGATACAGTGATGGCGAACGAGGTCATACCTTTCCGAATATGTGGAACAGTTTAGCCGGAAAGTTAGGTCGGGCATAACTTTTATTACAATCAGCTAGCCACTGGACTTGATGACGGTCGGTTCGCAAATATTTTCCATGCGACCGTTCCAACTTACATAGATATTGGACCCATATTAGTTTAACTAAACTTTTGTACGTCCAATATCAATAAACCTATCCCCACGCAAAACTGTTTGCAATACCGTACCGAAATTGCTATGAACGTTGTAATATGAAAATTTGTCACAAAATTAATATACGCTTATTAAAATGGACGATAAAAATAGAGACTATGTTAACTAATAATCTACATAGGTTTTAAGTATAGGCTATAACAATATAATTTAGAACAAGAACTTTAAAAACGATTCTCCGGTTGAATCGTATCGAACTTTAAACCTATTATCACATAATACTCCAAGGTATATTTCAATTCGATTAACCCCGATGTGGTTTTCATTATTGAGTAACTCAACCTCAAAGAACATTTCGATTTAAGCGCAGTACAGCTGTGGATAACTGTTAACAGTATAAGGAAATCTCACAAACCTTTAATAATTAATATGGAATTTTGTGAAGTTTTGAAAGTTAAGTAACAATATTGTTAAATATGAACACGTACCGTGTGATCGATTGTACTTGAAAACAAATAATATTTTCATATATTTTTTTCAATAGATACGAATTAAAATATAAATAATTGATGTTAATTTAATCAAATAGATAAACGTTTTGAATACTATGAAATTAGTGCCGAGTTAGTAATTATTAGTTTAAATACTGATTGAATATTTATTCTGTTTCGATACTTTGAGAAAATACAATTCTGAACATTGCATTGTTTATAAACAACTTTTTCTATAGCCACAAGCCACAACTTATTTAAAATACCAAGTTCCAAAATCTAAGGCACTGAGATTACTTAAAAAATGGCTTGTACAGTTTTGAAACAAAATAAATATTCAGACCATAAACAACAAGAAGCTAAGAAACAAGACAGGAAAGGCCACAAAAGGCCGGCAAAGCACCTGCAGCTCTTCTAATGTTGCGAGTGTCCATGCTCCATGAGCGACGGTAGTTGCTTTCCAACAGGTTACCCGTTTGCTCGTTTGCCTCTTATTTTATTAAAAAAAACTTACTTAAAGCGATCGGCGGTACAACAGCGAGTCTATCTTTGCAGTCTCCATAGAATATGACGTGCAGCTTATTGGGAGGTGGCAGCTTGCAGGCCGCCTTCTGCAGCTCGCACTCGTTGGGGAATGTCTGCATGGTGCTGCCACAGACTGGCTCGTGGGGAGCACCGGTGCAGTCGGTGGGACAGAGGCACTCCCCGGCCACGCACTCCGCGCCGTACGAGCATTGAACTTCTTCGCAGAGAGCTGTGGAGAAAATAAGAAATGAATAACTAGAATCTAGATTAGTTTCTGCAGAAATTTTTGCGTGTTCGTTTATCAATTACAAAAAAAAAGTGTGGTAGTCGGGGATGCCGCGGTAAAGTTATTGCATAGCATTTTTATCAACTTATCTATACATATTAAAAACAAAAAGTCGCTTTTTTCCCTCATGTCCCTTTGTTCCCTTTAATCTTTAAAACTACGCAACGGATTTTGACGATTCTTTCAGTGTTAGATAGCCCATTTATCGAGGAAGGCTACAGGCTATATTTTATCACGCTAAGACTAATAGGAGCGAAGAAATAGAGGAAAATATGGAAAAACGGGAAAAATTATTTGAAAGGGCTAACTTGAACGCGCTAATCTCAGAAACTACTGGCCTAATTTGAAAGATTCTTTCAGTGTTACATAGCCCATTTATTGAGGAAGGCTATAGGCTATCATAGGCTTTTATCACGCTAAGACTAATAGGAGAATGTGGAAAAACGGAGGAAATTATTTGAAAGGGCTTACCTTGTGAACTACTGGAGCAATTTTTATGTTATTTCGGACAGATAAGAAGTAGACCACGCGAAGGATCATAGGCTATCGAATATCGATTTTAATAATTTTTTCAGTGGCTATATATTTTATACCCGTGCGACGCCGGGGCGTGTCGCTAGTGCAATTATAATTCGCATACGTCTAATCGCATACACATACAAACACCGTACCGAAGCCGCCGAACTGAAACCACGTTTTGGCGATGCACAGTAACACCTCACCGCTGTGCCGGTCGGAGTGGGGGGTGTTCGGTGTATTTTCGTTACGGAATTTCTTGATTCGGACACCGCGCTCAAAGCCCGCAATAAAATCTATGCAATAACTTAAAAACTATCCTATGTCCTATAGGTACATTGTCCATACTAATTTCTTCAAAATTGGATCAGCAGTTTCAGCTTTAAGTAACAGCTTGATAGACTTTCCCATTAAGATTTTTATCTTAGTATGCAGTAATATTATTTTAGCCGATCTACGTCTAGGAAAAAGTGTCGACATCTAAATTATTGTTCCACATTTGAGGAGGGTCTGTTTCTAAACAGACCCTTTATTGCGGTTTTATTTTGCTCGAATGAACTTAAAGGCAAATATTGGCTTTTAAAATCAATATACTTCGAAACTATACTACGTTGAACAATATTGCGTTTAAAATTTAAATACTTATGAGTTATGTAACACTTATCAGTACGGTATTATCAAGAGACGCATTTTGTTTATTGAAAAGCACATACTTTACAGCAATTTAATATTAATATTATGTTTTAGACTTTAGATTAAAAGTTTTCATGTAGGTTTTGACCTACATCGAGTGAAATGCATTCGTTAAATTATATGCCCGGAGACAATTTCCATAATGTGGAGGGAAGACGACGCAGAAAATTTAATAACGATTGTTTACCGCTTTTGTACAATTTCACAGCCATTAAAAATGAAAGAATTCACCGCGAGAGAAAGAATAGAATTCTAATAAATTATTCTATTTTTCAGAAAACCGTCTTTCGCTAGTTGAGGGTATTGTTTAGTTGTTTACGCTTACGTCACGTTTTATCTATGAAAATAATGAGAGAGAACCTTTTATTGAATCCGGGCTAATATTGTTAACACTTCTTGAATACTAACGAGAATCTCTAAAATTATGTCATCTAGAATAACCGTTTTTAAGCTAAATTATTTCTTGTTTTTAAATACCATTAATTATAATAATAGATGTATAATTTACTAGACGTTCCACGCGGCTTTGCCCGCGTAAATTAGATATTTCACAGACAAATTAGTCCACAAAAATTGTCTATGATCCTTCACGTGGTCTACTTCTTAACTGTGCCAAATAATATAAAAATTGCTCCAGCAATTCGTGAGATAAGCTCTTTCAAATAATTTCCCCCGTTTTTTCCACATTTTCCTCTATTTCTTCGCTCCTATTTGTCTTAGCGTGATAAAATATAGCCTAAAGCCTTCCTCGATAAATGGGATATCTAATACTAAAAGAATTTTTTAAATCGGACCAGTAGTTCCTGAGATTAGCGCGTTCAAACAAACAAACTCCTCCCCTTTATCATATTACTATAGATTGTATAAGAAGACGCCCACTGATGACGAACGGAGTTCCATTGCTCCAAAAGTCGTTTATCACGCAAGAACCGTACATTTTTCTGGTATAAAAAGTATTATATGTCCTTTCTCGGGACTCGAAGTATCACCACACCCTGCAGCAAAATCGGTTGAGCGGCATAGGCATAAAGAGACAGGCACACAAACACACTTTCACTGCATTTATAGGAAGATATTAAAATTATAATAGGAGGTCCCTCCTATTTCTAATATTATTTCATGAAATTATCTAGTGTAAATATAACAACGGCGGATGCAATTATACAGTCTGCTATCCGCTAAGTGAATAATTCCATAGTGCGACGAGAATAGTTCCTGTGAAATTATCCAGAGTGTTGGCAATTAGCGCAGTTTTGTGGTCAAATGGAACTTTTGTCCGCTCGTGAAGATTTTATTACTTTACACTACTATATTACTCGTATTAGGCTGGAGTTTATTGCGTTTGAGTATAATTATTATATTATTAAGATTTATTGGTGTTGTTCCGTGTGTGATTACTGATTAAGCCATTAAGAAATAAAAGTGTGTTGTTGATAATTTCTAAATGAATATTATGCAATTAAATCCATACAAGACCATTATCTCTAACCATTAGTAAAATGCCTGTATTGCGGTAGTCGTTGCCAAAATCTTCCGAGACGGCTGAAACGATTTTAGTGAAATTATGGATGCTCTGCATCTTTTTATACCCGGAATAACGTATTCGGCACAACATATGAACTTGCCGATTCAGCTATTATAGTTAATCTAGTTTAAATATTTTGGTAGCAGATCCAAATAATATCAACCGCAAAATAGCGTTATTCGCGTGAATTATTACTAAATTATACTAAGCCTTACACAGATAAAGTATTAACAAATAAATTTGGGGTAGCACAAAGCAATATGGTGGCACCATCAATATTAATTCAGATTTACTGCACGGCTATTCAGTCAAGAATAATGGTCGTACGTTACTGGCTTAGCTCGTACGTGCTGTATGAATTTGGTAATCTGTAAGTGAAATATTAATAGTCGGGTGTGATAAGAAATAATGGTGAGTAATAAATATGATTCACGTTTGGCTGCCTCCCATTTATTTATGGTGCGGTTAGGGATGCGACGCGATGCGGCGCTACATTTATTGGAAATTTACAGGTATTTAATTGAGCTTTATTTTCTACGCAAGAAGAAAGTATTTTACTTTTTCTATTGCTACGTCACGTGCCTTAGATAATATTATGCTCCTGCAGTTTCATTGCACTGAAAGTATACACTACTGACTACAAGTCATACATATTCTTATACATAATATGTTTCTTTGAGTGTAAATTACATTTTGAATCACTTTGTGAGTACATACATAGTTAAATTAAGCTATTGTATAGCTTTTATCGCGGGCTTTGAGCGCGGCGACCAAATTAAGAAATTCCGAAATGAAAAAAAAACCTAACACCCACTCCGACTTCGGCATGGTGTTTGTGTGCGTGCGACTAGACGTATTCGAATTATTATTGCATAAATTTATAAAAAATGTTATGCAATAGCTTCAACGCGGCACTTCCTGAGTGCCACGCGTATTTTTATAAGTAGAGCACAGGAGTTAACCAAACAAACTAACTGTTGACGACGCGACCGTCGCCGTACTGCACCTTGCCACATTTCAGAAATGTAAAAAAAAGTTAATGTCTATGTTTAATTAAAACTTATAAATCGGGACTTAACGCGACTTATTTTAATAGTAATGCTACTACGAGTACATACTTTAAATAAGTCACGTTAAGTCCCGATTAATAAGTTTTAATTATAATGCAACGCGAAAGTTTAAAATGTTGTCTATGTGTAAGTGCCCCCGCGCATTAGGCGGCCAGGTCGCGCGGCCAGGTCGCTGCGGCCAACTAATTCTTCTATGATATATGTAGGTGCGCGCATTACGCTCTGGCCACGCGAACAACGAAAAACATCGCGACACACGCGCGGCCAACGAGATACGGGAATTTGTATGAAATTACTCAGTGTGCGCGCACTGGTCGCCGCGGCCACACGTTTTTTTGTGTACAGAATGGCGTTTTATACTGAACGTTTGATTTTAGAAACTCAAAACAGAATAGCGTTATGGGACCAATCATCGGATGAATAATCAGATAAAAATTTAAAAAGGCAATTATGGTTGGTTTATTGTTTTAGTACCAAGTAGTAGTTTACCTATTTACTGAATAACTTTGCTACATACGAGTAGCCTTTTATTTTTATAACAAAATAATATTCAAAGTTTACTCATCAAATCACTACTCATACGAGTGTGGTCGCAGACGTGGCCGCAAAGTGCGCGGGGTGGCCGCAGCGACGTGGCCGCGCAGCCTGGTCGCCTAATGCGCAGGGGCCTTAATGTTTGTTTTGTCTATAGCTAAGCGACGCCTCGAAGTTCAACTGTTCGAAAAGAAAAAATGTCGGCGGATAGAATTAGAAACTAAAAAGTATATAATTTGTCTATTTCGTTAATATATGGACTTTCTCGTGCATCTACCTAATATTTCATTCTGAAATTCCTCCTCTCGTAGCCTACACTAACTACATAACATTACGTAGGTAAAGGTTGCTGCGTAGCTACAAAATGATAGTCCAAGAGCTAATTAGAAATATATGACTCACCACAATCGCCCCTATAGGCCAACCGCAGCTCGCTCTGCTCCCGACACGCCGTCAGATCGAGCTCGCACTGTGACGGATAGGTCTGACCGTTGCTGCCACACACCACGTCCGCCTCCTAAAACATCGATACATTTAGACAATACTACCTTTAGGCGCAGCGCAGACGACAGACTATCCGTGACGCACTTTTTAGTCTGTGGGACATATAACCTATGCAATTATATGCAGTAACGCACACGACGCGCAAAAAGTCCGCATATAATTGCATAGGTTCTATTTCCACAGACAAAAAGTGCGTCACGGATAGTCTGCGCTGCGCCTTAGGGGTAGATTCAGAACCTTAGGGGTAGAACCAGCAGCGTATTATACAGCTTTAAGGCGCTCCCTCACCGGGAACAATTCATGATGACGAACGTGTCAAGGTAGGAGGAGATGCATAATATCCGACCATGATTGTATTATCGAAGAAATTGATTCATAGGCAGTTGACGGATCTACGTCACTTGATCGAGTCATGTCAAATCAATATTAGTCGGGATCTGTTGGCTGGGTTTGACATAACGTGACCAAATTACTTAGATCCACCATCTGACTAGGAATCAACTCTGATAAACTCTGATAGTACATAATCAACTTTGATTTTGCATGACATAGATTCGCAATCATGTTGGCATAGTTGTCCATCATGACTTAAGGGTTTTAAAGGTCAATTCAGACCGCACCGAGACGCGTAGATGCATTTCTAAATTTGTATTGTCGTCGTCTGTCTGTCGTCTATTTCACTCTAATGTATTTTTGGCTTTAAGTGAAATAATTAATAGCTATTCACGGTTTAACTTTTTACAGAGGTTACATGTTTTATGATAAAAATAGTAGAAAATGTTTAAGTCACCTATAGATACCTACGTAGTTCAATCTCCCGGGAAATTATGGACTCTAATGGAAGGGAAAGGGCACTTTCTTGAAGACCCTAATACAGAATTTATTCAGGAAACCGCTGAGGGTAATTTGTCCCAAAGTTTCTACGTGGGTTCGTCATACGTGACCTATAATTTTTGATAGTCGGTAGAATGTAAATACATTTTACTATATTTATTTATAGAAATTACTGTACTTATATTCATTTATACATCTATAATAATATAACTTTTACATTATATAATATAACTACTGCAACCTACAATTATATTATATCTAATTAAAAGTATTTTAAATACCAGTGCTGGTTATATAGGTTTCCCAGATTTAAATTCATACAGCTATCGAACGTCCAAAAACTAAGATACAAAGTTATTGCAAAACCGATCCTATTAGTGTGAAAAATAAGCCATTAAAATGATATTAGAATGGCGGCCGGGGACCGAATTCGGTGCCATAATTCCAAGCTTTAGCGGCTTGCAGTGACAGCCGTAATAACTATTCTCGAACCAATAAAAAGACCAATGGTTTATTGGCATGGCGTGATATTTTTGTAACTCCGCCGCCATTTTCTATAGAAATATCGTGATATGTAGTTTTAGATGGTAATCTATACTAGATTGTGTTTTTAGTACGTGTATAAATACTTATTCGTACTGAAAACATAATTATTTGTACCTACTTTACCACGACGAGTTTTTTGTTAAAACGAGGAACGACAAATAATAATATTATCCAATTAAAACTCTTTTCTAAGTCTACACCAAAATAGGACTATAAGTACTACTATTCTCAGAAAAACTCTTTCACCCTAAACGTAAACACTTATTTACCGTTACTTTCGCAAATAATATAAAATAACGATTCAACACAACAGAGATATAAAAATACATCCGCGATCTACCCTCAATTTTAGGTAAACAAAGTATAATGACGTTGCGTCTGATGACAATCACTATGATACGTTATTGTTATTTTTGCAATGCAATCTGAACGCTGATAATTGGCTCGTTAACAACGAGGCTCGCTGCGATAAAACTAAACCCCGCCATGATTTTATACAACTTTTATTACGTAATTGCGTTGTGTATTAAAACCATATATTCATTTTTAATAGGGTTATATGTAAAGTAAATATTGTAAGCGCCATGTTTTTTTTTTTTTGCCACCTGCATTTTTAGTTTGGGCCCGTGGTGGGCAAATATTATTTTGATTAGGATTTTCACTTACACGTATAAGTTAACGCGGTACCTCGTTCTAAGGAAATTCTATGAAAGCTGGTGTGCAGTTATTTTATGCGGATTGTAGAGGGGTTTGTTCGTTTATGATTGCCTACTATCGTGGTTGATAGCTAGTGCAGGCCAGTTATAATATGCCATAATATGAGTAGACAGATGCCGTAATACAGAGCCAGATAAAAGTTTATCCGGAAGTTTTATAACTGTTTGCTTTAAATTGTGCGATAAAGACAAAATATCTAGATAAACTGCCCGTCCCTCACAAGACGTTGAAATATGCCTAACAAAAAGTCCAAGCCCAGTTGTCCTATCCCCAAGCTTATTTAAGACATATAATACTAACTCAGAGCAAATTCAATATGTTTCTCACCTTCGCTTCTGTACAGTTGTGGTTACATTTGCACAAGGGTCTTCCTGTGTCTACGTCCATCTCGCAATCCCCACCTCCCAAACACACGACGTCAGCACACGTCTCTGCAAAAAAACTTTTCTTAAAAATAAACAAAAACAGTGTTTATAATAATTTAGACGCAAGGTTTAGTTTCTTTGTCTGGCGCACTGAAAAAGTCAAAAGACAAATAAATAGTTATACAGCTGTTCTTAAATTTTAATAAGTAAAAGGTTTCCTATATCATTAAGCAGCCTGCTGCTGCTGTCTGTTAAGTATTTACTTACATAAAAGTGTTATGCATATTATTATGATTATCATTATATTATGATGCCTTTCCACACTAATATTAGATACATATAAGAAAGTGTGTCTGTCTGTTACCTCTTCCCACCCAAACCATTGAACCGATTTTGCTTTTTAGTATGGAGAAATTTGGGGTCCTGGGAAAGGACAAAGGATACTTTTATCTGGGAAAAATGTACGGTTCCCGTGCGATCAACTATGCCTCAACTTTTGAGCGTTTTGATCGTTTTTAACGCTAAGTGGAACTCGGGATATTGTATCTACATAAATTTAAAAGGCGTAAAACATTTCAACTAAACAGATAGAGGGTGTTAACGAATTCAATTCAAATGTTTAAGCCCCAAAAGCACTGTTATTATATTATTCCAACAAAGAATATTGTTGCTCCTTCGCTAGTTTATAATTTATATTTAAAACGTTCGTGCCAACGCAGTTCTATAGCGGATTAAAGTGTTTTAATCTGAATCTGGGGAATACACCCTGAATAAAGCGGTTTCGGAGATTTGTTTTACATAAAATTATTAAAAGAATAATAGTAAGTTGTGTTTTAATTTAATTTTAAACTAGAAATCACTGAAAATAAAAAGTTAGTGGGAAAATTATACCCCTACTCCTAAAAACATTTCCACACTAATTCTCGGTTCGTCTGTCAAAATACCGTAATTATTATACTAAGTAATTACATGATATAATTATAATTGTAACCAATATACCTAATATTATTATTAGACGAAATAAAAGAGAGATAGCAACGACAGTTAACGTAGGATTATCTTTAACTCAATGATACTAACGGAGAATTATCTCAAACTCAGATTGGCCCAAGTGGGACTTACAATAATGAGTTATTCGTCTTTGATCTTCCCAAATCTCCCTTGAGTTAATAGAATCGTAGGATTTATATTCTCCGTATGAAACAACGATTGTTTAAATTTAATCCTTTATCTCCATTCAGTGCATTGCTTGCTATTTCAATGAATAGTGGGTATTCTATGTAGACTATTTCTATTGAATCGAGTATAGCTTGTTTATGTTTTATCTTCATTTATTAGAGACATAAAAAGTTAACACTTTTTAATGAAATTATAAAACAAATTGTTTGAATACCACGTCTTGTGAAATATTCAAACAAAGGCTTTAATATTGTATTCGGCCTTTAATATTGTAACGAACCGAACTTTGTCTCCGAAATATCGAGGCATTTTTCGAACGATAACAATATTTTGTTAATAAAGAACCCTCGACAGCGTGTGCTTATCCCTACTACAAAGATACGTGTAAACAATACAAAAATACTTTTTTATTAAACGGCATTTCACATAAAGGCGCTTTAAGGCGAAAATAATATTGTGCGCCTTTTATTGACAACTTTATAATACGGAAAGACTTTCATCTTGAAAAATTGATTGCGATTTTTCTCATGAGGGAAATTTAATACCTTATTGATTTCATTTTTACCTCCCAATCTCTGTGGTGAATTTTGCGTTGAAAAATGATCTCGCAATTTCTCATAATTTATACATACAAGGAGATAAAACGTTTTTGAATATTGTATATAAATAATAGACATTGTTTAGATCTAGTTTAAATATCCGTTTCTTAAGGAAATTAATATTTTCAAAATAATATTATTACTTTGTACTTCTGGCATATAATAAACTTTTACCCATTGTTTACCAACCTTTTGATGATGAATTTTTCAAAATCTTTTTCAGTTGATGCCTACAATAACATATAGTCTGTCAAGAAAGTGAAGAAACTAAAATGTGGCAACATCGTAGTGTCATCCCTTTTTTCTTGGATTGATTTGAAAGGGATGACACTACGATGTTGCCACTTTTTAATTTCTTCACTTTCTTGACAGACTATAATATGAAGAATACGTCATGTGCGCAATTCTTAGTTTTTGTAAGTTGGTTCTATCTATATATATATATATTGTGAAAATCTGAATTCCTTATCGGGAACTAAAGTGACTTCTATAAAAGAATGGTACCTACTAGTTACTACCTACGTAGCCTGTCAAGTGTCTAGCAAATTCTACATCACGATAAAATTCACAGGCACTTGAAATACAAGCATAATACAGAAATGACGGCAGTTATGGACAGCCTTTTTTAGGCATCAGCTCACGGTCCGGCAAATATTAAATCCAGTCGAGCGTTGGAGGGATCTAAAAACGCTCAGACATGCGCCCAACATTTTTCCAGCATAGCAACTTTTTAATTATAGCAATATTGCTGTATTTCCAACAAAAATCGTCGGCCATTGTTTAGACTTTGGAATTTTAATGAAAAACAACAATCATCAAAAGAACCTTGAATTCCGCATACAGGCAAATTAATATGATGAAATTTTTAGTTATCGTAGCGGAATTTGATTGTTTTTAGTGAGTTTTTTTTAACTTGAAGTTTTTTATGTAGCTAAACGGTATGAAGGTTGTTAAAACCATAGGATTTAAATATAATTTGTACCTATATAACAAACAAAACAGCGACATTCTTTATGTATAAGCAAGAAAAATATGAAAATATACGATGCTTACTTTATACTGAGCAACAGAGATAGAAATGCTGGCTAAGCAAGTCACTTAGTAGGGAATAGGGATAGGAAAGCTAGAAATATTTATAAATAAACAGTATCAATATGACACCGTCATAAATGTCATAAGCAAAATATTATATTGACAAAGTATACATATTACCCAAAAAGTAATAATAATATCTTATGTAGGAGGGTACAACAATGAGTAACTCAGGGTAACCTTTGAGGAATATTGACAATAAAGTAAGGAATAAGTTATGTCTTGATCCTCAAGAAAATACCTCAAATAAAACCAATGATTTTTTACACTTAAAGCACACTTATACTTCAAATGTTCACACTAAATAATTTGAATAATAAAACCAATAATAATTAACCGTACTATACTCGTACTTAAAAATATCTAAGGAAAATTTTGTACAGTTAACACTATACGCTTTTAAAATTTTCTATTTAAGAAACATTTTATATTTTCCTTTGCGTTTACTATGCATTTAGCTTTGTCACTTTAAAACACCTTCAGCTTGGCTTCTCAATACTCTGTATAATAGTTGGGGAGGGGAAGAGGGGATTTCGGGAGTTCGAGCGTGTCAGATTAAGCTTGTATAGGCTTCCGACATGTGTCTAGTTATCATGGTATAGAAATCAGATTTCTCACGTGGTGGGTTATTTTTTTTATATTGAAATGTTATCGGATCTGTCAGATTAAGATAGGGGATGTTTAGTATACCCCAAAGAAGCTTCCATATAAAGCACTGACGATTCAAAGATTGGTTCGAGCGTGTCAGATTAAGCTTGTATAGGCTTCCGACATGTGTCTAGTTATCATGGTATAGAAATCAGATTTCTCACGTGGTGGGTTATTTTTTTTATATTGAAATGTTATCGGATCTGTCAGATTAAGATAGGGGATGTTTAGTATACCCCAAAGAAGCTTCCATATAAAGCACTGACGATTCAAAGATTGGGTAAGCCTGTAGGGACATTTTAAAATATAAAAAATAAAGCTTAATATTTTCCTAACTAAACTTCGCAGATATTTTATTTTGCACTGAACTAAATGATTTAGTCCTTGTTGTCTAAAATATATTTACAATTTACCTAAGTCAGCAATTTTTGGATTATGTTTTCTTTTTCAAAACTTTAAAATGGCTGCAGATTCTGAACCCACCGCTAAAATAAAAAAAAACGCTCTTATTATTTTTTTATCAGTTTTACTTAACGTAAAAAACCTACTAGATCTCCATGACTACACAAATAGCACCCTCTCCTCCCCTACTATAAGCTGGGGAAATCTTGAGCGTAAGTGCGGTACCGAGTCTTACCCGCATCTGGCCTTATCTTTACCCCTGTCACATTATATAAATATTTAATAGGTTTTTGTACCCAAGTTTTAGGAATAATAATTATTACTGCGACATTTCTAACCAAGAAAAAATACTTGTGTACAATATTATGGGCACTGGGTAATATAACTTTAAAACTTTTGAAATTTAATATGCTGGTTTGCACTGTTTTTATGTTTTTGATTTATTTCAGGTGTGATAAAGACGAGAGTTTCCACAATTATTATGTAAGTAAATATACATGTAAACAAAAATAAACTAAACTATTTTCAGGGCCTGTTTCGCCACTTTCTGAGAAAGTGCCGAATAGGCTATTCACAACTTTTTTGACAGATTCTCCATACTAATTCATCTGTCAAGTTAAGTGGTGGATAGCCTATTCGGAATTTATCAAGAAGTGGTGAAACAGGTACTCAAGTCTTATAAAAACTAAATAACGACACAACAGATACCTAAAAAGTTTGTTGGCACGATGAACTGGATAACTTCGATAATAAGAATTGACCGACAAATCGAGGCATCTCAATTTGTTGAGGAAAAGAGGCCTTTATCCAGCAGACATACCATCTAGCCTTAGATCTTATCTTTTCTACTACTTATTTTACTGCATACTGGACACTACGGATAGGCTAGTAAGAAAATCCCTTTTGCACACTTCTTTTGCTGACTGTAAAAACTATATATGCGAGCCCCTAGACGATCAATTTTATTGAGCACTATCACGTATTGTGCAATATTATTTTTCTCACCTCCGGGCGGAAAGCGTCAACTTTCTTCCCGCTGCGCTTACCGATGTTGCCGTTTTCCGCCTCCGTCGATGAGAAAAATAGTATACGCACCATGGGCTGTAAATAATAAAGCCTCAGATCACATGTTTCACAGATCACATGATCACAATTATATGGCTCCGCCTCGGCCAACAATTACATGTGATCTGAGACATTTATTATTTTCCTGCCCTAGGTGCGTAATGTACTATACCGGTACCCTAGGTTTGAAAAAGAACGTGCCTGTCTTTCAATCTTATTGTCAACTAAATTGTTCAATAATATTGTTCAATGATATTGCACAATAAAATTGATCGTCTAGGAGCCCACTTAGTCATTGGTTTTCTACTCACGGCAGGTCCCGTTGTAGAGCACTCGCACGTCGCCCTCCTGGAGACCCGCCTGGCATGCATGCATGCGCATCTTGCACTCGCTGCCGTAAGTGTTCAGGTCCGTAGCGCACACGGGGGCCAGGGTCGCGTCGCACACAGGACAGGAGCACTGGGCGCCCCCGCCCCGCGCTATACACGCCCCCTCCCAGGGACAGGAGGCGCGTGCGCAGGGGTTTTCAGCGCCTGGTAAAATGATACAATTTTTAGCTGAAGTTTTAGTCATGGTGACAGGTAGAAACGATGAATTATGTTTTGCAGTAGATTGTGCTTATTGGTGGTCACTTGCTACGACTATTATGCCAAGAGGCACTAAATGCGGACAGGTAGATGATTATGCCAGACACGATAGTATCACGTACTATTGTAGTACAAAATACATTTTTAGTTTAGGTATGTGTGTAAATCAATATAAGTGTCTGACTAGCTGTCTGTCTATTATAGCACCGTCGTGTTTCATTGACGGCCTTAAAAGCTGTACTGTAGATATTATTATAATCATAAAATAAAATTGCCATGTTAAGATTTTTTTTACACGAAAATAAACATACTCATTCTATTTCCAATAAAAAATTCAGTGTATGTTTTCCTACTATTTCTATTTATAATATTATGATTTTTCCCGTCGCAATAAAGCAAATTTTTATGTATCAATTTCTATCTATTCCATTTTCCTAACCACGTGTCGACTTTCTCACACGAAGATTACGATGTAGATCGCTCGTCCATCAATGTCTTAAGGCAAATGTCATATCTATTTCTTGGTCAGCGTTTCTAAATATAGGCGGTTACATAGAAATATAATCGATGTGTGGACTAAAATAGCCAAGTTAACTAGGACGATAAGGAAATTTTATTCATAAATGCATTGTTCGGGATGATTTTTGGTGATTATTAGCGGGTTGTTACGAAGCGAGCGAGTAGTTACGAAACCAGAATATCAAAAATGTGAACTACAAACGTCTTTAATTTGTAGATTTCAGTACTCTTTTTTTAACTGTTCAAGTACGTCCCTGCATGTTGAAAAAATCGGCCAAGTGCGAGTCGGACTCGCGCACGAAGGGTTCCGTACCGTTATTGAGCGAAAGTTGGCAAAAAATTGTGTTTTTTGTATAGGGTATTTTAATTTTTTTTTTTTTATCAATTATTTGAGAACTAATGTAATTAGGAATTTTTTGAAAGTTTCAAGTGCCAACCTGCTACCATTATTGATTATGAGCAAAAATGGTCAAAAATATTACGTTTGTTGTATGGGAGGCCCCCCTCAAATATTTAATTTATTTCATTTTTAGTATTTGTTGTTATAGCAGCAACAGAAATACACAATCTGTGAAAATTTCAGAAGCCCAGCTATAGTAGTTTTTGAGTTACAGCCTGGAGACAGACAGACGGACAGACATAGAAGTCTCAATAATAGGGTCCCGTTTTTACCCTTTGGGTACGGAACCCTAAAAGACAACAGAACCCAAAGCAGCCGTGACTTATTAGAATAACATTCATTATAGTCGATCTAATTCAAAGAAATAAACTGATCCTACGTCAGAGACCAAGCAAGTCCTTTACAGTAGGAGCGTTCATTGAATATAATGTACTATCAGAGATTATATAATATATATTCAAAGGCACTTGACGGACCTACGTAGAAGTCCCCATCCGACCGATCACAGCCATTGAATTAGCATAAGCCGACCACATGATGTAGGTCCGTCAACTGCCTATGAATCAATTTCTTCGATGCTAATAGTAGCATCGAAGAAATTGATTCAAGTACATAGGTACTTGCGATCTGGAAATCACCAATAATATAATCTGTTGCGGTATTAGATAGGAGATCTGTGGTTGCGGTACTCACCACAGGCCCCCATATACGCAATACGTATGTCCCGGTTATCCAAGCACGCTGTACGGTCGAGCTGGCAGGGATTGTCGTACGTCCGGCCATCAGTGCCGCACACCGGTCGCACCACCTCCTCGCAGTCTGCACCACAACCACACACGGCCACACCGCGCGCGTCCAGCGAACACTGTTCGCGAACACCGCATTTCACTGACTCGCAGGGATGTTGAGCTGGGAGGAAAATGAAGGTTACTCAGGTGGCTCAAAGTGTTATAGTGAATTTAAACTTAGAGAGCGTCAATTAATACTTTAAACTCGTTATTCATAAAAATGTTTAGGTTACCCAGCGGAAAACTATGTAAATTTTAAAGCATTCGCGCATTGGAAAAGTCACATGAGAGATAAAAACAGACATTAAACTTATATACGCTTTAAAATCTTTAATTTCTCTAAACTACTCTAAAGTAACACGTAAGTTACACTTAAATACTCAGATTATATTATTGTGACGCGCAAATATTTGCAAGTGTCCATGGGAGCTTATATTACAATACCATCAAGTTATCCGTTGCTCATTCCTGGTTAATTTAATAAAGTACAGCAATTATATTGCATAGTAATAATATTATTTTAAAAAGATAAAACCGATTTCTAAATTGTACTTAATTGAGAATTAATCTCAAAAACTACTAAACTGATTTTAATGAAACTTGCAGCATTCCCTAAGTTAAACAATACCTATTACAGTAGTACCGGAGGTATTCGAACACAAACAAAAAATCGGTTGTCTGTAAAGTCGGTTTACTGACGATAGTTGAACGTGACAACGTCATAGCCTTAATAGGGCAATAAATCATTTCGTACAATAGTGACTAGTAGTTCTACAAGCTTTTAACGTAATTTATTTACAAACATAATAAGCAAATCGCTTCCGAATCTCTATAAATAGAAACAAACTTTTTCGAGTGTAACCTAAAGTTATTTCGATGTATTTCTTTCAAGTGATTGTCTAAAAATATTTATAATGAGTAAAATAAACTATTCGCAATACAAAACGCTACATACATTCGTGAAATCCAGTAAAATCTTCGAACAAAGCACAAGTCATACCTTGACACGTAGGAAATAGAGCACAATTTTGAATAGCCGAAATAATACTAATAGCTCACAGATTGCTTATTTATTTTTCATTCAGAGTGTGGTCAATGTAGCAAAGGTCATAACTAACCAAACTTTTTCATACAAAAGTATTCTCTAAGTCATCGAAATACGTAATATAATCGAAACAAAGAGCGCGGTCCAGGTGGGCCTTACGGTGTTGAGAGGATAAATGGAACGACTCAGAGCGATCAGAGAGGTAACGCCGCATATTGCGTCATGTTTTTTCGTGCGCGCAGCCCATACCGAATTATAAGACGTTATCACGTCAAAACAAAATCAGTTAGCTCACCTGAAGCGCAAACTCCCCTATACGCGATGGACAGCTGCTGCCTCGTCCTGCACGACTCCCGGCGCAGGGCACACTCGCTGTCATAGTCCTTGAAGTCTGACCCGCAGACGCTGGAGGTGGGTCGCACTATCAGGTCACAGGGAGGGCCGCAGCGGCACACTGGTGCACGGACCTCGTTCAGCTGGCAGACACCGCCGTCCACGCACTCGTGTTCTGAACACGGGTCTAGGGACAAAAAGAGTGAAATAAAGAGGATGAAAGTATACGTGTGACGTCATGGTTGAGCTAAGGGTGAAGCCAAACGAGCGTAATTTTGTGAGTCGAGTCGCAGAATTTCGGTTGGCACAAATTCTGCTGCATTCACTTTCATAGAAAATTCCAATTTCATTCACACGAGCGTAATTTTGTGAGTCATGATTAGTATGAAAATAATTTACGCGACCGAAATTCTGCGACTCACGACTCACAAAATAACGCTCGTTTATAGACTATTATTATCTCATCTTAGCGAGCATCGACCGTAGACGAAATGATATGAGTGTGAAACAGTCTGAAATGGACCTTTTTAAGATGACGGTGATAGTTCTGATGCATGAGATGGTTGCATCGATACCCCAAAAAGCCTAGTGGGATTGTTATAACTTATAACAATATAAAAAAAAATTTTTGACTCTACTTGTACTTCTTAAGTACAAAGTAGGTTCACTCATAAAAGTAGATACGTTTTAATCAATAATATTATACACGTATTATAATGTCAAATATGAAATAAAACAACCGAACTCACTACACTTTATTCCTTTGTTCAATTATTCAGACTTTTTAATTCACAGTACTTATTGCAATTCACTATTTCCACTTGTACACGCTATTAAACACTATTAAATCTCACTATACACTGGAGTCACGACTTCCATAGATTTTAGAATGAAATAAGCCTGGTTTGTGGTGAAGCAGGAACTTTTATAGTATTTCCCCCTCAATTTTCCCACCAAAGATCTGTCACCGGCTATGATATTCCAATACCATTTAAATAAAATATTTCCAAACATTTGTTACAAAAATCATTACTCATGTAAAATAACTTTAAAGAATAAAATATGATTTATAATATACACGGAAAAAATAGTTAATACTAGTTAATAGCTTCCTGTTAAATTATTTAAATAATAACCAACAACTCTTTATAGAATCAATAAAATAATAATCAATGCAAATTATTTGTTACAAGAATAAAATTAAATGTTTATTTTAGAATGTCATTATGAAAATATAAATTAAAAGTTAAACTCATGTTACTTGAAACTATGAAATGTAAAATTTCAGTTGATAAAGTATTTTAAATTTCATAAATTTAACAGTTATTATGAAAATATAAATAAGAGCTCTGAATGTTACTTGAAACAATAAAAATGTTGTAAAATGTCGGTTGATAAAATTAATGAATTCCATAAATCTAACAAATATGTTATAATGTAATACGAAACATAATTTTCTGGATAAAGGAGGAATTCTTCGAAGGCACTTAATATGTGGTAACTCTACTCATTTTCTAGGCGTAAACGCGTAATATAGAGCCATCCTTGGGGAGATATTCGCAAGAATTTCAACAATCATAGCTACGAAAATCTCTATTAAGTTATGGGGTGATGATATAATAAGGTATTATGAAGACGATAAAACCTGCAACAAAACAACACTAACATTTAACGTGGAAGACGTGCCATAATATTGTGGAATTATCTAAAAGAAAGAGCGAATCACGTTTAAAAATAAAATAGTAGAATTACAAAATTCATTTTGAGAGTACTAATTAAAAAGCATAGACGTGGGGACACACGACACGAACATTATACGAAAACAAAAATAAAAGCTGAAAATAGTTCAAATTCTCTGAAAAGTATGGTCTGCGCAAAAAATAATTGCACAATATTTGAGTATTTAATTTTCTGGATAGCGTGCAGAGCCGTTATAATGTGAAACTCCCTGCGTCACCAAAATATTAAACGGATAAACTTGATTTAAAGCCTCGGGATGCAGCTTAAATATTTTAAAATGAGAATAAAGCGCCATTATTGTGTTAACACTAGTTTAATTTACATTCTAAAGCGATTGTTTTTATGCAAACGCAGGATCTGGGTCCCACGAAATTGTTTCTATACCTAGGTGCAAGTTTCGTTAATTTAGTTTAATGATATTTGAACTTGTTTTGAGAGCATGCATAGTATTTTTTGTTTTCATTTAAGCAAAGTTATATGTATTTATGAATGTTTGTGTTTGTGAAGCTTACTTATTCTAGGCTTTTAGTCTTAAGAGCAAAGGATAATAATATTATTTCGAAAACCTACGCTCCTTGGTATAACAAAGAAATGGGAAGGTAGTACACCGAAGTATGTAAAATGAAGGATAAGCTAAAAGTACGCTGGATATATTTAACGAAAAGGTCGAATAACAAGGTTAAGACAAATTAACAGACTAGAGATAATCCATCTATCAAATTACTTCCCGTGATAATAGGATAAGTCAACGAAAATTTTCTTTTACACCGTGCTCTGTTCAAAGTTGTATAACTCTTAGCGACGAGGATTATAATCATCTTATTTTAGATTAGAACCTTTTTTTCTGTAAAAAGAACGTTGCGCAACATCACCAAAGATGATGCTCGAATTTTTTATGTTACAGTTTTGTTTACAATAACGAAGAAAAAACACAACACAACCACCTACGCAACAAAGTGAAAAGCTAAAATACTTTCAGATAAGAAAATCGTCATTGTTTTCAATCATAAACAGATTAACTCCTATACTGTATAACTCGCTCTTGAAAAGTTAAGAAAAAAAAAGGATGACATGAGCTTAAGCTGGCCTCACACAGCCGGAATTTCATAATCGGAAATTCATATTCTTACAGATCGATCTATGAAATTCATAATCTGAAAAAATCAGAATGTGTGTGGAGCGTACTGATACTCGTATTGTATAGTATTCCGGTCTTTCTGAATTAATAAAAATATGTAGAATCCCATAATTTTTTTAATCTAGGCGTAATTTTACTGTCGAAGCACCCAATGTAATGACCTGCCTGACCTTTTAACTGTGTACTAGTGAGGTTTCTTAGTTTTTTATACAGAAGTACATATTTGACGTTACTCAATCAGAGACGCGTTAATGAATAGATAAACGTCAGACAATCAGTACCATGGCCCATTTAATAAAACAACAAGCCGGTAAAGGGCGGCAACGTACCTGCAGCTCTTATGTTGCGAGTGTCCATGGGTGACGGTAGTTGCTCGTTTGCCCCCTTCTTTTATAAAAAAGCCATTGATTTACTTACCACATTTCCCATGATACTTGATGGTGATATTAAGCTGGTTGTCGCACGCGTGCTTATCGAGGTGGCAGGCGGATGGGTATTCGTGGCCGTCGCTCCCGCACACGGGTTTCCGTCGTTGGCAGTTGCGGGGACATCTACACTCGGCCTGGCCGTACGCGACCACACATCGAGCGCCGCTAGGACAGGCCACTCCACTGCACGGGTCGCCAGCCTCTGTGTAAATAGACGTGGATTAATAAGAGGGTATTGAAGGTTTAAGAGGCATGATGAGTATTTTCATACGACATTCGAGATTCGTTCATTGATGTGAACGAATTTGTTTTAAACATGCATATTTACCAAAATATAATTTCACATAATATTATTATTACAACTAGCTGACCCGACAGACATTGTCCTGTCTAAACGATGATTATTTAATTCAGATAATAAATTTAGATTAAGTACTTATTTAAATAGTTTACGCGCAAATCATAAAAGTATATTGTGCAGAAACCGTACATTTTTCCGGGACAAAATGTATCCAAAGTTGGTCTTCGGCACTCAAAGTATCTCTATGCCAAATTTCAGCAAAATCGGGCCAGCCGTTTACACGTGATGTCGTCACCACGCGAATATAAATAAATAATAAATATGAATTCATTTTTATATATAGAGAATAGAGATATTAGTATGTCGAATCTCATAAAAATGAACATGCAAAATCAGCATGTGGCCGAAATTAGAAATTATGCCAAGATATGAGTGTGATTTAGAATGCTAAAAAGTAAAAACCAGCTGTTTCGTATCCACTACCCAAAGACATTGTCGTCCAAGTGCCAAGATCCACCTAGATGTATTAAATGGTTGCAACATGTCTATTACATCTCGTATTTCTTCAAATATTTGAAATAAAATGGTAGTCAGCAATAGGATTTCCTTACTTTTTGGCTACCAAACTAATACTGGTTCAATCACACAATAGCTAATAACCCTCCTAAAGCAAATAAAGATCTCATAAGTGCTTATTCCGCATCATCTTTATCACGAGGAAAGTTGACGTATATTAGCGCGTGTCACTGAGCCGTAGACCAGCGTTGACCTCGTTACGAGCGGGGAAACCGCTTATTTCAGCTCACCCATTAACCTAGCGTTTGCACACATAATTGTAATTGTTTCAATAAAAACACACCGCGTTTAATTAATAAACGGTTTAAAGAAAGCAATTTTCGTAGCCCGTAATATCGCTGGAAATAACGGTTTTAACGTAAGCCGTAGTTTTGCTAATGTACTAGCTAAAGTACCTCATATCCATACTAATATTATAAATACGAGATATCTGTCTGTCTGTTACCTCTTCACGCTCGAACCGCTGAACCGATTTTGCTGAAATTCGTCATGGAGATACATTGAGATCCGGAAAACAAAGGATAGTTTTTATCCCAGAAAATGTACGATAAACGAATTTTGGTGCAACGGAGTTGCTAGCGTTATCTAGTATTATTTATTACTAGATGACGCCTGCAACTCCGTTGCGCTAAAATTGGTTTATTGCGTGGGAACCGTTTACCGTAAATTTTTTCGGGATAAAAAGTATTCTATGTCCTTTCCCGGGATTCAAAGTATCTCCATACCTAATTTCAGCGAAATCGGTTCAGCGGTTTGGGCGTGAAGAGGTAGCAGACAGACAGACAGACTAGACGGACAGACAGACAGACAGACACACTTTCGCATTTATAATATTAGTATGGAAGTATGGATATGGATTATGGATAAATACTTAAGGTATTTGGACATTTATACAGAAATAATACCATATAAATTGAACAAGCTCAAGCTCTTAATCTTCATCTGAAGTTGGAAACTGCTAACGATGGTGATGATGGAAAAAAACACAAGTTGCATGCCTAGCATAATCTTAAAATCTTTTATGGATGTTGGCTAACCTACATTCTGCGACGTTCAAGAGACGAATGCTCTAATTTTTGTTATGAAATTTTGTTGTGAGTGGTTTTAAGGAGACTTGAAGCCAGCAGAATGTCTGGGAATTAAATTCTTGGTTTTATTGTTTCTTCATAATCGCTACAACCTACTTTTAACATTTCGCCTCGGCAATTATCTTCTAAAGCAAGTAGTCGAGAACATAAAGACGCCAATTACTGTAGAGGTGCGAAAGGGCTGTGTTGAAAGAAAAGTGAACTGGCATTACTGTTGCTTATAAATTATCATGAATGTTTGAAGTTGTTATGAATTTCTATGTTTCAATATTGTTAATATCATTTTAAAAAAAGTATCACCTAATCATAATTTGAATTATCATTTAGCACCATTCGCCATATTCTTAAAATGTTGTGAATGTTTTCAAGAGTACCATTTTGGAGTTTGATAGAAAACGGATCAAAATAAAAAAGCAAGTAACGAAGCTGCATTAATATTACTTTAAAATACTGCAACGTAAAGCAACGGATATTGCTTAGATGGGCTAAAATTAATGAGGTTGGGAGCTCCCATCAAAGTGCAAAGTTGCAATTACCGCATTCGCCTTCATGTTTCACTCGCAAATTGAGCCGTCGTTCGCAGGCCTCCTTGCGCAAGTAGCAGTGGTTGCGGTAGGTTCTGCCGGCGGTGGAGCACACGGGCGCGGCGGCGGACGGACAGGTGGTGGGACAGGCGCAGTGCGCGCGCCCGTCGCCCAGGGACACGCACTCCGCGCCCCAGCGGCAGAACGTCTTCTCGCACGCTTCTGCAACAAAATTGCATTTGTTAGGCCGTGTTTCCACCTGCAATCAAACTCGCGGAAGTCTTGCGTGAGTTTCTTGCAATACTGTTTACATTTCATACTAATTCCTGCAATTTAATGCTGCAATAAATGTCGTGTGAGAAGCTCGCGGATAAATGCCATACGAAACTAGATCGTATATCTGCGGTGGCCTGCAGCGAAATCTGTCGCGAGTCTTCGCAGACATGTTTAGACATGCTGTAACTACTCGCAAGAAGCGCTTGACAAATTGTAGCGACAGCACTTGCTACGGGGTTTACACTTGCAAGCTGCTGTCAGACATACTATCAGACACTTCTCGCGACAGTTGCTTTGCAGGTGGAAACACGGCCTAAGCCATTTCTAGGGGGGCTTAAGGGCCGTATTTAAGGGGGCCATACAAAAAACACATTTTTTGGCCAATTTTTGCTCTATGACGGTACGGAACCCTTTGTGCGCGAGTCCGACTCGCACATGGCCGATTATTAAATGAGCCATTCGAAATTGGAACAGGCAGCCCGATAAGAAAGATGGCGGACGTAGTTGAAATATGTTAAGCCCCATCAGATCTAGGCGATTAGTCCTAACCTAACTTGACCAAATAACGTAGGTCTGCGTATGAATCATCTTTAACGCATGGATATTATAATTAATAGGTATGTCACGACATTCAGATACCAAGCAATCCATCCCATGACCAGTCTGGCCACAGTCACGTCACGTAATCTATACGCAGCCTCATGCTTGTCAACATCAAAAACCAGTCGAGAACGGTTTTACTAGGTTAAGAAATAACATCAGATAATAGCATTTATGAAAAAATTTCTTCAGTGCAGATTTCAGAGATGAAATAAATTAATTAATTACCTATTATAATATTAACAGTAAAACTGTTAACAGCAGATTTGTGAAAAAACAAATGTGCATCATTTGGCACTATCAGATCATGAGACTGGACAATCCATAAAATTTCCTGTGAATCATATAAAAGTGAGAAAGAAGGCGAAATTTTACTTTGTTCAAAGGCACGATTTTAATAAAGATAATATAAGAAAAATTTTGAATGCTATGGCTGCACTCACTTTCTCCGAAACATATAATATTAAGGATACTGAAGAAAGCTTTAGATCTTTTTATGAAAATTTTGTATTATTTTACGATCTTTGCTTCCCAAGGAATTATGTAAAAATAAACAACAGCCCGAGAAAAACAAATTGGCTTACAAAGTGCATTAAAAAATCTACAGTTAGTAAACGTATTTTGTATTACAAATATAGATATGGGACTGCTAATAAAAAAGAACTGCTAAAAAGATACAAAAGTTATAGTAATGTACTTAATAAATGCATATATGAATCTCAAATAAAAAACAATACGTATTTTATAAAAAAAAAAAACAGAAAATAAATGTAAAGCCACATGGGCACTCATAAGAAAGAATGTAGATGAAAAAAGGACAAGTAATAATATTGACGCCATAGAAGTAGATAGTAAAATATACACAAAAATTAGTGACATTGCGCAATTATTCAACAAATATTTTATTGACATTACAAAAAATAATTATTTTAATGATACCAATATTAATATTAAAAATAATCCAAATAATTCATTATATTTATCTCCGTTAGTTCCTAATGACATTTATAAAATTATAATTTCACTTAATAATACACAAGCAACTGGATATGATCATATTTGTACAAAAAAAATAAAATTAGTAGCAAAGTACATATGCTACCCTTTATGTCACATAGTCAACTTATCGTTTGAGCAAGGACATTTCCCGTCGCAATTAAAAATATCAGTAGTTAAGCCTTTGTTCAAAAAGGGTAATGCAAAGCACGTGTCAAATTACAGACCAGTGACACTTATACCAGTAATCTCAAAAATATTTGAAAAGGCCATACAAATTAAATTAGTTAATTTTCTTAATAGGAACAATTTACATGTCAAATTACAAATGTGCAAAGCACATGTCAAATTACAGACCAGTGACACTTATACCAGTAATCTCAAAAATATTTGAAAAGGCCATACAAATTAAATTAGTTAATTTTCTTAATAGGAACAATTTACTTTGTAAGCAACAATTTGGATTCACGAAAGGAAAATCAACGACAATGGCCTGTTTTTCACTGGTTAAACAAATCACACAAGCTATTGAACAAGGACTAGCTGTAGCTGCGGTTTTTCTTGATCTAAGTAAAGCGTTTGACTTCGTTGATCATAAGCGATTATTAGATAAATTGGAAAAATACGGTATTCGGAGAAATGCACTTAAATGGTTTAAATCATATCTTACAGGTAGGAAGCAGTGTGTAGAAATAAGTCAAATTGAACAAAACAAAGAAATATCGCATAGATCAGAATATGAAGATTCTGAATGCGGAGTGCCGCAGGGTAGCATGTTGGGACCAAATCTCTTTTTAATCTACATATATGATCTGCCAGAAATAATAAAATATGACTGTAGTATGTTCGCTAATGATACCACTCTCTTAATAAAATGCCCAAGAAATATATTGAATGACGAATTGCAAAATGAAATTAAAAATGTTACAAATTGGCTACAAACTAATAATCTTATGGTAAATTTAGAAAAAACAAAAATTATTAAGTTTTATAAAGAAAATATTCACGAAAATAAACATTTAGAAAATAAAATAACGCCAATTAAATGTGTTTCATCAGCTACTTTCCTAGGGATACATATAGATAAAAACCTGAATTGGAAAATACATATAGATAATACCTGCAATAAACTTAATAGATTCGTATTTGCGCTTAAAAGAATTAAAAATATAGTATCGAAGGAAGCCACCTTAGTAACTTACCATGGTTATGTCTCCTCATCTCTAAGATATGGTCTGATACTATGGGGCAATTCGGTGGATGTGAACAGGGTATTTATAATATAAAAAAAAATGTTTACGAGCTATGGCAGGGGTAGACAATTTCACTCATTGCAAACCGCTCTTTCAACAATTTAAAATTCTTCCACTAGCCTGTTTGAATATACTAGAATCATGTCTCTTTGTAAAGAAGAATGGTTTTCTATTTGAACATAAAGACAATAAAGAAACCAGAAACAAAAGAAATAAAAACAAAATAAATATACCAACACAAAAATCAGCATTAAATAGCAAAAACGCTTACTGTATGACAGTTAAAATATACAATAATCTGCCAGACAATTTAAAAAATGACAATAATAGTTATAATAAGTTCAAGAAGGCTCTATTTGAATGGCTATTAAAAAAATGCTATTATTCAGTACAAGAATACTTCAACGATATAGCAGTAGCAAATAAATTTAAACTAACTTTAAATATATAGAATAGGTATTTGACATAATATAATAAGATAACATTTTATTGGATTTAGATTATTTTTTAAGACTAAGGGTGAATTTATGACATTAATAATAAAATATAATTATCTTTTATTTTACCGATAACAGGACATTATAATTAGCATAGAATTAATTTATTGTGACTCTTGTGGACCTGACATTATTGTAATAATTATACTTAAGTACTATTTAATTCTTTTTGACATAATATTATGTAATTAAGATATTTTTTATAGAAATGGAATTTGTAAACTTGACCTTATTATCTGACATTATCATTTTATTTTATTTTATTTTTAAGCAATTAATAAACAATTTTGTAACTTTATCTCACTATATTATGTAGTTATGACTGACATTATTATTTTAAACTATAAAAGTGTGACTGTAACTTGAATTGAAGTTGACCTGTATACTGTATAGCTTTCCTCTGTATACTTCCATAATAGGTATCTGCTAAAATGAGATAAGACATTCAAAACAAAAAACATTAAATAAGGACTGATAATTGTAATTTAGGCTAAGTACCTGTATTGTGTGCACCACGTGTAAGGCCCAAAAGGTATTTTGATGAAGCTATTAGCTATAATTGTATGTACTAAGGTATATGATTTGAGAGCTAAAAATAGAACAAAACACTGATAAGATAAGAAAAACCTAGGACATAAGTATAACCCAGAACAATGTGATTTTTAAATTATAATTAATGTATTAAATACCTTAATAATTGTGTACACCTGATATACTTAAGAAAAACGAATATTTGCATTCGAAGAGAATAATGTTTCCAAATTCAGTATACATATTGGGATATTATTAAGTTTTTACGAATCACGTGCTTGTGATACCACACAATGCCACGTGACGTAGGTAATATGCGCCATGTATTATTTTATAACCTCCATTGTAAAGTTGACACATGGTTGACACTGAATTTTAGCTTCTCCTCCTTCGTCTTGTTATATTTTTTTTAAGTTATAATATTATGTTAAAATATGTATTATGATCTTTTCAAATTATTAGTAGTTACTTAAGGCACGTTTGCATGTTGATTAGAATAAGATTTAAAGGAAATGTTTTGAATTAGACAATATTTCCACGCCAATGAGGCAGAAATTTTGATACCTTACATAAAATATATTAAGAACCATTGTTAAACAAATTTCCTGGAAATAAAGACTAATCTATTCTATTCTATTCTGAGCATTTGTGAAAAAAATTCTTCAGTTCAGATTCCAGAGATAAAATAAATTAATCATCATCAGTAAAAATAAACAGACTAAAATATTTCATCTAAAGACCCATTATTAGCGAAAGTAAATTTACTACACCCCTATTTTAACATTCCGCTTGCTTAGGATCTTAAAATAGGGGTTTCAAATTGGAAAACCTTGTTTTCTCCAAGAATTGAAAGAGACATGATTGAGGTTGAATACAGTACAAAATTACACAATCCTCAATTTTCTACCTGAGGAGCGCGACCGTGACTAAAATATTAAGGGAAGCTAAAATAAGCAAATATCCATTTTACCACTGCATTGTGTTAGCCGGCTTTGGGATTGCCGATCTCAATAGTCTATTTAAAATTCGAGGCAGAGATTTGTCGAGTGCGAAGTCATACAGCGCTTTTGCTAAAGTTAATTCTCTGTTCCCTGTACCTTTGTGTCCATGCTTCTTTATAAGGAAGGCTTTAGTCCTGAATCACAGTGTCATAAAGGACTATTGTTATGTACGGCAGTATGTAGACATTTCGATTCTCATATGGCCCAAATGGTGGTTACAATATTTCATACTTTTGATGTTTCATATGAAGTTTTATCATTTGCCCAGTGGTTTAGACTATAGCGTAATATAATATTACAATATTTATTTTGATTTTACTTCACAATCATTTTGATTGTGTAGATTGTCTTCGCTTTGTTAATAGTATGTTTTGTATGTTACAATGCAATAATGTCTCGAAAAAAAAAGTAAACAGGTGTAAAAACAGCGAGTGTTTGATGATTTAATTTTGATGAAATAATTTGGTGTTGATTTTTAATAATAAAAAACTAGTTAATTCTATCTACTATAAAAATCCTATCAAAATTTAATTATTATGTTAACTATGCCGATGCTGTTAACACTTCGAGCAAACAATTTTAAACTCGATCACAATTTCGTAGAAATCGTTAGATCATTTTCTTGCTTCCTGAGAAAATGGGAATTACACTTTGAAGTGGCCTTTGTTATAAAATCCTCATTAGATTCTATTTTTTTCTTAATATGGTTCTTATTCTGAAATTAATCAAAAATCAAATAAACCTTAAGAAAATGCAATTATTAAAAGTTTAGTAAGATATTATTCTAAAAAAATATTTATTCCAAGAATGCAAGTGCAAAGATAAATTATATTATCCTTCTGGATGACGCCCGCAACTCCGTTGCGCCTAAATTGGTCGATCGCGTGGAAACTGTACATTTTTTTGTAATAAAAAGTATCCTTTGTCCTCAAAGTATACCAAATTTCAGCAAAATCGGTTCAGCGGTTTTGGCGTGAAGAGTTAACAGACAGCGCATTTATAATATATTATTTTAAACAATATAAGTAGGGAAGTATGAACTCCCGCGAAGTTTTCAAGTTTATTCCAAATAAGAACTAATTTTTTAGAGCAAAACACAATTTTAATTTAGTAAGCGGATAAAATAAGCAAATATAACGACAAAGTAACAAAAAGGCTATTATTACGATCGATCTCTTTGTTTCTCTGACCCAACCGACTGAAATAACTCGGTAACCTGCCCCAATGAAGTTAATTAAAAACAACAATTAATCACCGGGAGTGTTGTAAGTCAATGTTTTTCTTTCGATTCATTATTCATTTTCGTATCTATAGATTATTGTGTGTGCCAGGAATTAAATGCTTTTGAGGGTTATTGCATATTATGCTACGAATTATATTATGTGCTTAGTGTTATTGTACATGCTAGAAATCATTATTAATATGCAATTTGTGGCTAGAACCCCGTTTTTTTACTTTTTGAACAACTTCTTTTTACCCTTGGATTTTTCATAAAGATCATACTCATCTAGCGTAAATTGTAATAGGATAGGTGTTGAAATTTATACAGAATATTATGATATACACAACAACCATACCTACAAATTCATTAACCCATCTTAACATCTGTAATTTGTTTTCAATAAAATGCAAATAATATACTATTTAAATAATATTATAATTCGGTCCATAACAAATGCACAGATAAATTATATTCAGACTGAGTGTAAATTATGTTCAAAATATTAAACAGTAGGAGAGGAATTAGGAATGCAAGACCGAACAAAGCAATTTTGGCCCGACGCTAGCATGTCACCCGCAAAACTAGTGTACGGAGTAGATAAGCCTCAAAAGTTTCTATAACAGTCTTACGTCATTATATCTTACATAAATGTGCTGGCTTTCATGTTTTTAAGCTAAATAATAATATGATGCACATAAGAATAATAATAACTTTTCGACGACCTCTGTGACTCAGTGGGTAGGCTGTCGGTAGCTCAAGCCGGGGGTCGCGGGTTCGAATCCCGCCGACGGAACAAAATGTTTTCAAAGTTCCTGGGTCATGGATGTGTATTAAATATGTGTATAATATAATAAAAATCTTAAATATATGTATAGTATAAATATAAAAGGATTAAATATATATCCGTTGTCTGGTACCCGTAACACAAGTCCTTCAGGTACTTACCACAGAGCCAGACTGACGTGGTGTGAAGCGTCTATAGATATTATTATAAAATAAAAATAAAAATAAAAAACTTTTAGTTATTTAAATGCTCAAAAACTTAGAGTTTGATAATTGCAATCGTTAAAGATCTTGTGACAATGCAAAAAAAATTGATGGTTAAGTTTTTTTTTTGACTTCAGCTTAGGGCTGGGGTCAAAATCAAAATTACGTCAACAATATTACTTACGGATGCATTATTATTTTTCTACGTTCTTGACCTGAATACTTTAGCATAAAAACTGTGATAAAAACCTATTGCTAAGTCACTGTGATCATGATTCTACTAGAAAAAATAAAAGCTCTAAAGAATGGATGAATCAATTTAATTAAAGTTTGTTTCAACATAAAAGAAAAACCTTCCGTCAAAGTTTCTACAAGAATTTGATTAGGTTCTTTTAAAGTTCAACTAATTTTAAATATTTTTACTTTAATTAAATACTTCCCTTAAAAATGTGCAATTTGATTTTATTAAAAAAAACTCCAAATGAAAACCAAGTTTAACGATATTTCAATATTAGATCTTAATAAAACGTGACTGCTCGAAAAAAACGCGTGGGAACCTCTTATCTTTCTTACCATAACGATTTCCTACAAGTAGCTGGTAGTATCCAATTTACTTAGGTACTAACGTTCATCAAAATCCATTTAGCTACATATTTCACGAAAGAATAACCAACGTTATCGCTACTGAGCAGTGAGCTGTGAAAAACTAAAATCGCCAAAAATTCTATAACAGCATTCATCCAAACGTTTCATATTAATTGCTTCGTTTTTGTCGCGTTCGCATCGGTAATATTTCAATTATAGTTTCGAGTTCGTTTTCTAAAAAATCATTTGACGTTCGTACGTCGGGCTCCGTGATTTATAGCTCTTTGTCCGTGATAAGTAATAGTGGAATGGATCGGTCGATATTTTACCGTTCTAATTGGTATGCTGAAGCGTTTGCAAATTCCAAACTAAAATATGTACTTAATGTGTTCGCTGAATTGCCGAAAAGGAAAATGCTGATAATTAATTTTTAGGGTTCCGTACCCAAAGGGTAAAAACGGGACCCTATTACTGAGACTTCGATGTCTGTCCGTCGGTCTCCAGGCTTTAATCTCAAGAACCGCTATGGCTAGGCTTATGAAATGTTCCAGATTATGTATTTCTGTTGCCGGTATAATAACAAATACTAAAAACAAAATATAATAATTAATAATATATTTTACAACAATCGTTTTTTTGCTCGATATCAATAATGGTAACAGGTAGGCACTTGAAATTTTCACAAAGTCTTTGTTTTAAATTAAGGGGGTTCCCATACAAAAAACGCAATTTTTGGCGTATTTTTGCTCTGTGACCGTACGGAACCCTTTGTGAGCGAGTCCGACTTGCACTTGGCCGATTATTGTTATAATATGATATTGTTAGAATAAACGTAATAGATAAAGAGAGTTAAGAAAAATAGAATAAAAGTAATCAAACGGTAAAAATAAAACTTACCTTCTGGCGCTGGTGGTCTAGGCTGGTAATGTAAATCTGTAACAAAGAAACAAAAATAAGTAAAATATTTATAGGATGGAAAAACATTGATTTTGTAGTAAATACTTTATTTTTCTTCTACGTAACAATTTGAATCTTCCCTTCACATGTCTGCCTAAAATCTGACTACTCAAATTGAACGTAAGACGCGAACAAATAGACTTCCTTAATGAGTCCCGATTTTGGGTCAGTATAAAAGCCGGGCGTCGCAAAATGCGTTTGAAACTGGGACGTGTGGGCTCCGCCATATTGTTTTATTGCAAATTGGTTGGACGTAGACCGCGCCTGTCCTTTACATATACGAGGCTATTAAACTACGCCCGCTGCCCAGTCACGTGTTAAACGAATCTGATCGCGTTGTGTTAGATTGAGAACTTTCGTGAGTGTTTTTATTGAAAAATATACTCATAATATTGACTGAGATAGAAAACGTACGTAACGAAACGTATCATTCAATATTTCCGTCAAATGTATCAAATTGCGAACCAAACAATATCGTTTTGTATATTACGTGCGATCGACGTTTATCATTTTATTAAGCTGAGCACATTTTCGAATGCGAACCGTATCGAATAGTTGAAGATTTAGTTGCGAGCGACAGGAAACTCGTGGAATCGATTTTGCGAACGAATCGGACCGGAATCGATCTGCGAATCGAGCCGGAATCGATTTTAGGACGAGTCTGAGGCGGCCGCTACGGCGCCGCAACAAATTGAAATTGATATCATCGTTGGGCAGCGGCCGACCGGATATTGCCGGTGTCAACTGCAATATTAAGGTGAGATCTCGATGTTTGTCCGTACGTCCCGAGTTCAAAAACTGACAAGGAAGTATCATGACAACTGTATTATACCTAATGTAGATGTTATGAAAGAAAACATACCCTTCTGATTCGGTTACGAAACACGGAAACACGATTGACAGGACTCGCGGAAGAACCTTCAAATCAAATATACTATTTATTTGGGCCAAAAGTGGGATAGCCCAATAAAGTAAGGGGCCAGAAACATACAGGTAATGAAGTTGCTCAAATTTCTTCGTAATGTATCGTAATTGTCGATGAGATTAGTTCGTCCAAAGAAAAACCAAAGAAGAAAGCACATACCTAGCTTTAACATATCAAATGCTTTTCCTATTATTTCTATCAGCTCGTTTAAACTAAGCTCGAATAAGATAAGCGAAATATTCGACTATCAGGAATTCATAATTTTCTAGTCCAGCGAGTTTAGCAATTTAATTCAGTTCATATATCCTGAAATTTCGTGCTCGACTAGCGTGAAAATTAATCGATCGATTAGCTATTCTACTGCAAAACTAATGCTGTACGTGACTCGGGAATCAATCTGCACGAACCGACTCAAGGAATTTATTGTCTTAAGCATTCTAAAGCTATTTACCGAAATTTTAGGGGAGGACCACATTTTTGATACAACGCTGGATATTGATTTTGCCTGGAAGTATCGAACTAGCTTTTTAAAATATGGAAGTGTAGAGCTTTCTTGCTAGTATGTATACTAAATTATATAAAATTAATGTGTAGTAACTAAATTAAATAAAAAAGTAGCGAGCTAAAAATATACAAAGCTAAATATCCAAAGGCTCATAAAGTTTGAATACCAACATTCAAAAATCCTATTACATCCATTGAATCATAAAAATAAAATTATGGCATACGGCTCGTTGCCAGCTTTGTCTTAAAAAAATAATAACGAATTTAAAACTACGCTTCCACGTACGTTCCCTAGCAAATATTCCAACGGATACGGCTTCGCAGACGTTACGTTGATTCAAATACTGTTATAACCCAGTTTCACGCGGAGCGTTTTCATTTAATTACTTTGTTAAGAAAATTGTACTCACTGTAAAATTCCACATACTTTTATGAAATGGGAGCTAAGCCACAAATCGCTCTGTGTCTGTAATAAGTATTTTGTTTTATATGTATTATTACCACTCAAAAAACTAAATAACATTTACTGCTGCACCCTGAGACATTCGATTACTGATAACAGTTTAATTAAAAACTAGCGACCCGCCCTGGCATCGTACGGGTATAAAATATATAGGTACTGAAAAAATGATTAAAATCGATAGTCTATGATCTTTTACGTGGTTTACTTCTTATCTGAGCCAAATAACATAAAAATTGCTCCAGTAGTTCGCGAGATAAGCCCTTTCAAATAATTTCCCCCGTTTTTTCCACATTCTCCTATAAGTCTTAGCGTGATAAATATATAGCCTATAGCCTTCCTCAATAAATAGGCTATCTAACACTGAAAGAATTTTTCAAATCGGACCAGTAGTTCCTGAGATTAGCGCGTTCAAGTTAGCCCTTTCAAATAATTTTCCCCGTTTTTTCCACATTTTCCTCTACTTCTTCGCTCCTATTAGTCTTAGCGTGATAAAATATAGCCTTCATCGATAAATGGGCTATCTAACACTGAAAGAATCATCAAAATCTGTTGCGTAGTTTTAAAGATTAAAGGGAACATAGTGTTCCCAACAACATAACTTTGTTTTATAATATGTATCTAAGAAGATATGGAATAATATGACAAGAAATGAATAGATTTTATGAAAAAATCTCCGTTGATATGAATAGAGTTAAGTGATTACCACAGACATAGGTCAAGATAGATACCGCATGTCGCTCCATTTGTATGAAAACGAGCGTGTCACTTTTCCTACCTACTGTGACGTACCAACCGATTATAAGAAACGTGTCTAGGTCAACGTTTCTATTTGAATTTCTACAGCTCAATACGGCACTTTTAGGCATTTAGGCATTTTTAAAATTCCGATTGACGTCCGATACCGATAGCAGACTAAAGAACAGACTTTCGAAAGACGAGCATTGCTCGTCGTTTGGGAACGCGATATGGCACGCGAAGTACCATCGAGGAAGTTGATTCCTATGCAATTGACAGACCAACGTTATTTGGTCGAATATGTCAATTCAATGTTAATTGTGATCTGTTAGTTGGGTTTGACGTAACGCAACCAAACTACTTAGGTCCCCGATTTGCACAGGAATCAACTTCTCTGATAGTACATACACATGCGGTATCTATCTTGATCTATGTCTGTGGTGATTACTAAACTTTTCTTTACTTTTAATCCACTTCCACACAAATATTACTTCCATACAAATATTATAAATGCGAAAGTCTGTCTGTCTGTCTCATGTTTGTTGCGAGGTCACGCCCAAACCACTAAACGGATTTTGTTGAAATCTGGTATGGAAATACTTTGAGTCCCGACAAACTATAGGATACCATAGGATACCTTTTATTCCGGAAAAATGTACGGTTCCAGCGTGATAAACGAATTTTGGGGCAACGGAGTTGCGGGCGTCATCTAGTTAGATTAAAATGTTAATGATTACTTAACTTTATTCAATGGAGATTCTAAGTGCGACCGTAACTTAAAGTTTATAATTAAAACAGATTTCAAATTAAAATGATGCAACTTTAGTATTGAATACTTGAATAGTACCTAATCTTCTGTAACAAGTATTTGCGGAGTAAGTCAATTGCGTTAGAATGTCAGCGAAACGATATTGGAAAGCTGATTCCACGGTCCGCAACCATTTGCCGGAGCACTGGAGTCTAGCCAACGGATTAATCCTAAATCATGAGTCACTTGTTTCGGAGATTTAGGTTTGTTTCGCTCGTCTCCTACTGATAATGATGATTTGTGTGACTTTTTAGGCGCTATTGTCTTATACGTTTGATCTACTTTCTACAGGGTGTAACAAAAGTAATGGATAATACTTTAAGGTATACACCTCATACTATTACGGGTCCCCTATAGAGTTCACTGTTAAGTAGTAGCCCTGAAAGAGCAATTTATTTTTTGTAATTAATTGTATGGGCAAGCGCCCACGTCATTAATATTTCCATACAATGGTAAAATAACGTTACTCTTACAACGTTGCTACTTTAACAGCGAACTCTATACAGGAGACCCATACACAGTTCCTAAAGTATTGTATATACGTAAATAATGCAACATTTCAGCTATAGTATCAACAGTTTAGCTAGAGCTAGAAAAGCTATTTGTGGCATTTCAAATTTCGACTGATCAAAACTGAAATTTATTACTAGGCTTGTTTCATCAAAAGCGTATCAATCTAGTTAAATGCGAAACACTTTAATCACCCTAAATCTAATAGTTTTATATCAATTTTAAAACCCTCCACGTGGCGGGCGAAGTGCCACTAAAATAAATGTTCTGTCAGGGAGAAAAACGAGCGGGACGCAGCCCTACCCGACCCGCACTACCTCTCCCACTATTTCATTTCCACAAAATCGACCGTGAATAAAACTGTGCGGAAATTCCGAAATTGAGAAACCTGATACAAAACATGAAGCTTTCCCATGGAAATCGTACATTTTATCTAAAAATATCGTGTATGATAAAAGTCTGTCTAGTTATTGCAAATATGATAATAATTGGTCAGTGAAATAGAGCCTAGTTTATGCAAAGAGAAAAACTTTTTTCACTTTACAAAATACTGGTATATATATGTAAATATACTTAAGTACTTAAATGCTATTAAAATAATGTAAACACATAATACTTACAGTTATTAGTAAGTAAAAACCCTGTCGAAACTCCCAACAATACTAGAAAAAATATAAGTAAGAGAACTATTAAAGCCGGTCTACAATAGTGGATCCAGCAGTAGTCTTCGGAATTCGCAGCCTGCGCGTTGGACGTCCAGCAACATTTGCAGGAGGACTCCGTTGCGGCCGTCGCTCGGACGACCGCACTGTTGCCCTGTTGATTCACTATCACACCCTGTACAGGCGCCTCGGCCGCTTGGCTGAATCTCGTATTTTTTTCGCTGACGCGAGCGAACCCTGAGCTCTCATCGTCCTGCGAATTCCCGTATACTCCGTACGAGGCAACCATGTCTACTCCGGACAACGACCGCGTCGTTTCATTCCCGTCCTGCACCACATTATTGTCGACGCTGGGCCAGCACTCGCACGAGCATCTGTCCTCCTTCCTTCTCTGTCGGATCTGCGCCGCATCAGACCTCGTAACTGTGGGCTCGCTCTTCTTCTCCTCCTCCTTTATCTTCTGCGGCACGGCCTCGTGGCTCGCGTAGTTCGGCTGGAGGTTCTTATGGTTCTCTATGTACCAGTGTCTCTCTTCGGCCCGGAGGGTAGTGTCGTTGTTTCCCTCGTATACGTCGGCGTAGTTGGAGAGCGGGTGTGAGGTTGGACTGTATAGAGGTACTGGCGCAAGTTGGCCATACCCGCGGTCGTACTGCGGGGGGCGGGTCGTCGAGGCATAGTACGTGGTCGACACGGGCACGGTGTACTCGTATCCCGGCCTGTTCATCTTTTAGTCCTCGCCCGCATTTGAATTTATTTCTTCACGAAATCATGATAGTATCTGTGTGGTAATTAAAATTATGATGCTAAGGTTTTTAATGATTGTTGACTTTTATCTATTCATTAGCGCTTTTGATTGGCCAAAAATAAAAATCTAACCAATCAACAACGGCACTGAATAGAAAAGCTTCTGTCTACGTGGTTCATTTTAAATCATTAAGTTTTTGAAAGAGTTTAAGCAGCCAAATTACTGTTCTAATTGTAGCGTTTCTACAGAAGACATTTCAGTAATAAAGTGTATCTGTTTGTCACAATTACTGCTCTGTTCGGCGACGGTATTTGTCTTTTGTATTGGGACAAGCTCGGCGCTCACTACCGGTACAAAGAACTTGTGACGTGAGTAAATAAGTTAAAATTAAGGCAAGTCACACGACGACGTGACATTAAGGACAAAGTTGAACGTGATAATGGTAATCTACTGTTTTGTATTTTACATGTTTAAAATTAAGAAAAAAATTGACACTCGGAGACTACCGCAGCAAAGCTATTGCATTACATTTTTTATGAACTTATGCAATTAGAATTCGCTTAAGACTAGACGCACGCACACAAACACCGTGCCAGTCAGAGTGGAGTGTGTTAGGTTTTTTCGTTACAGAATTTCGCGATTCGGTCGCCGCACTCAAAGCTCGATATAAAAGCTATGCAATAGCCTATAAATATATTTTTAAACCTTTCAGCCGCGCCTGGAAATATCCACATCCACCAATTATAGCATCGCGTACCAATATATAACTAAAAAACCACGTAGCGGTCAGTGTAAGAAATTACGATACATGATTTTTGTTTTTGAGCCATACCTGCACATCATGAGTGTTTTATTCATTAGGTAAAACTACATATTTTATTTTTTAAAATTATACTAGCTGTCCCGGCAAACGTTGTTTTGCCATATAAATAATTTTTGGTATGAAAAATGCACACAAAATTTCATGAGAATCGGTCAAGCCGTTTCGGAGGAGTACGGGAACGAACATTGTGGCACGAGAATTTTATATATAAGATTTTAGAACAAGTTATTGAATGAATGGGGAGCTAAAACTGTTCCCAATCAGATAATTAAGTCCTATATACAATAAAATATTATAAAGAAATTGAGGTTTCCAATAATCTTTTGTATTCTGACGTGACCTTTGAAACATCCACTACATGCTGTTATTACAAAGTTCGTACCTGAATATTAAAACGTTTCGGTATTTCACTGGTATCATAGTAATTTAATTAATACTATTGGATCGGAAGCCTAGTGGGTATTAATTACTGGTTTAGATATTGGAAGACACGTTTTAATACTATTAGTTGGGCTTATCGAAATATCAAACACAATTTCGTTTCGAGTATCAAAAGTTACGCGCTTAATAAATTCAAATTTATGACGAGTTATTGATTTCTCAGAGTTAGAATGGATTTAAATCGACGGCTTATTTTATTTTATATTGTTCTTGTACTATTGTTAGAAGTGGCTTTATTTCTGGAAGATATTTTAATAATAATTATTATTGTTGATTGCTACTTGGCGGAGATACCTATTTACCTATTATTTGTAAATAAATGTAATATTACTGTGATAAAAACTATCCTATGCCGTGTCTACGTAAAGAGGTTTTGGCAATCAAACTGACTTACACATTTATAAGTCATAAGTCATAACATTGTCGCTATTTAGACTTCAGTCGATTCTGGAAACATTAGTTTATTATATTATCTAATGTATTCTCTACTTGAAGGTGGGTTAAGTTAATAAAAGCATTTTTAAAGAGAATTCTTAATAAACATACCCACAAAATATTTTGAAATATGTAACACAAGATACCAAAATAATTATACTACAGCGTAACCTGGTTAAGCGGGACCTGGCCAAATGAGAAACCTCTATTATTGACAGTTGCAATGAAGTCCCGGCACTATTTCATTAAATTACCTCTATTTATGGGTTTTTTGAACATGGTCAAATGAGATTAGAATTCTAAGACTTTTTCGATATTTAACTCTATAATTGAGACTCTGTAGCTCATTAGCCTGCATAATTGAGACAATTTATGATAGGTGTAACAGGTTTTGACATGTTTGTTTACATACATTTTGCATCATCTATTGGGCATGCTTTTTTGTTAGTATGTACTATCTCAGTTTTGACCTAAAAACAAGGGATAAAAGTGTTAAAAATGTCCAAATGTCCATATAAAACGTTATCAATATCTGAAATTTTTAAACTTCTTTTAGATTATGATTGTGGAAAGTTGCGTGATGAACTGTAGGGAGAATCACCAGTATCAAAGTCAACCCTGTGTAGAATTATTAAAAACAACGAGAAAATTCGGTCTTAGTGTATTGATGGAATTAAGGAAAACTCAAAAAAATGAAATATAAAAAGCTTATAAAACTAAATAACGGCAAATATTGAGCTCTGTGAGTGCCGGCCTCTGTAAATGAGACACTCATAATTTTAAACCTGCTTAATTGGATAACTGGACTATTGGGGACCCTTAAAAATTGGTACAAAAGTCTTGGTCCTTTGAGATCCCAATTAACCAGGTTACACGTAATATTATATTGGTTCAAGATAAAGTTTACACGCATTATTTATATTTTATTGTGTAATAAAGCTGTTTAATATTTACACTTGAGTGAAAGTTTTGTTTAAAATTTCACAATGAAATATAAAGAGATTCCGCGCGTAAAGATTTTATTTATTACTGTAGCAAATGGGAAATAAGAGTGAATTTTTCATGCAGTTTTATTCATTACTTCAGATAGCACTTTTGTTCAAGTTACGAGGTAAAAGGCACAAGTAGTGTATTAAAAGTATTATTAAATTAAAGGAGTAACTTATATATATTGAAATTGTTTTGTAATAATTATGTTTGCTTTGGAAATTTGTTTTAAATTGAATTGAAATGATATATTTCAACGATGCTTTTGTGAAGTACGTTCTTGGAATTCGTATTCAGCTAACAAAAATCCATACTTCCATCACTTCTATGTCCATTATCCATACTTTCATACTAATATTATAAATTCGAAAGTGTGCCTGTCTGTTTATTACCTCTTCACGACCAAACCGCTGAACCGATTTTTCTGAAATTTTGTATGGAGATACTTTGTGTCCCGGAAAAGGACATAGGATACTTTTTATCCCGGAAAATGTACGGTTTCCGCGCGATAAACGAATTTTGGCGCAGCGGAGTTGCGGTTGTTGTCTAGTATAAAATTTTAATTTAATTGAATAGTTTATCAAATTGTCAATCTATTCAGAACGTCAATATTCTATGTTTATTGCAATTATATCTACGCAAGTACTTCAGTAATAAAAAACACCCAAATTGTAAACATACGTTAAAGTAATGCAATATTTACCCGACTGCTTATATTTTGTTTTTGTGTTTTATATGCAGTATGGATTTTTTTATAACAAAGAGTCAGCTTACATTGGAATGTGATAAGAAGGTACAGTGTCATTATTAGGTGTATTTACTATACAAGATCATATTTAATTGACGTATATATGCCGCTAATATAATACACATCGCAACGTCTCGTCACATCACATACAAACCCCAGCCACTAAAAAGTTCCATACTGTTGGTCCCTAAGGGGGCAAGTGTGTACTTTTTATACGCGACCTCTATTTGTTGCAAAGTGGGTACTTCCTTATCTTTTACAACACCGTTTATCGTAGCTAACCCTATTTCGGCTGCCTAATTATACTTTCCCCAGCCAAACAGGAAAATTTTTACAAATTAGCTCAACGTAGAGCAATTAAAACAATAGCAATATTATTGTTACAATGCTGAGTAACATTATTATTTTACAATTACATTATAATTTTACAACATTATTTAAATAATCACCTTGATTTAGTAATAAATTTTGTTTTATTTAAATAATTGCCCTAGAACCTTATCGTCCCTTTTTCGTGATTACACGATTCGTTTTACTAAACCTCCTAAACATATACCCTAATGTCCTCGGTTTTTGTCTGTCATTCAATTTTTATGTGCTAGACGATGACAAGCAAATCTTGATTATTATGAATCCGCTTTGTAAATATTTTTATTAGTAATGTGTATACTGTATAGACACTAAAATAGCGGCAGTTGAAACTATTGGGAACGAATCCGAACAAAAAATCGTGAGACTTAAAATTTTTTCAGTGAAAACCTTTTTGTTTTGCCCGTAACAGTTCACTCTCAGTGCGATAGAAAGTCAATAAAAACGCTACGCACAGTTCGGAAAAATGGTAGCCGATAGACGGTTTTGTTATCTCTACGTTAAACGTATGCAAACAACCAGAACTTTGAATAACCCGCGTTATTCATAGAATTATTCAGGATTCCGACTATGCGATACTGGTTATGCGATACGTTCTAACTGCGAAAAGTGCATTGTTTTTGTGTATATTTTTATCAAAAACTTTCATACGTTCTGGCAAAGCAGATTTTTGTTAAAAAAACAATTCATTACTGTGATAATAAAAGTCAATATAAGTATTAGATCCATAGCATAAAGCAAAGTCTCTTATAGGATGACCCTATCTTTGTAACTGCTCAATGCATTTTTATATTGTTTTTTTTATTTTTGTTTTTGACCTAAATGAACCCTCGACCTGCAATACCCACTACATGCTGTTATTACAATGTTGTTCTTTAACCTATCAAGCCCCAGAAGAGCACCGGTGATCGCGACAACAATAGAATAGAAAGAATAGATTTCCAAGAATCCGCGATCGAAGGATTATCATCATAGCTTATCCTCTGATAAGCAGAAGCGATATAATCTTATGATTGTTACTTATGATTAATTCTTAAAGATTAAGATCTACTTAAATGAAAGGCGCAGATATTAAAACACTATATAATATACTAATTGTCAGCTAAGAAAGATTGAAAAAGTATTTCACCGAATCGCACAAACGTAATTCAATTTTTCTCAATTCAACGGAAACTTTTTCTCGATTTAATATACCTAGTTCGCATCGTGAAGATTTGTTCTGGAAAATAAGTCTATAAAACTTTCCAGGCCCAGACGGCGAGGTGAAATATTGCTACTTTGCTGCACTATGAATTAGTCCTTACTTTGGCGATTTTATGCCCCGCTGCTCGGAGAAATGTTGCTTGGCATGAAAGACGCGGGTTCGGTCTTAAAGAATATTGAAGGACGTATTTTTATAAGGACGTTTTTAACGATAAAATGAAGAAAAAACTACTCTACCTACGCAACTTGGAGTGTTGATCTGCGAGGAATATTCATATCCATGCTTAGAATAAAAACGCGAAAGTGTATTTATCGTTTACCTCTTCACGCTCTTCATTGCGGAACCGATTTGGATAAAGTTCGGGATTGAAAAGAAATTTAGTGCGACTCTCGAAAAGGTTAAGTATTGTAAATACCAGAAAAATTAACATGTCCACGTTTTATAAAATTTCGTTCGAATTTTGTTCGTTGTGCAGTAATTATTCATGTATGTACTCGTATCGATACGCACGAAGTACGAACTTGCAGCACAGAAAACAAAGTTACGGTTTATCATACAGTTATCTAGTCTGGTTATAGTACATACTTATGTCAGCGGCTACACGGTCAAATTTTCATCAATCTGATCCATCAATCCCGTACGGATTGACGAAAATTTGATCGTGTACGACTCGGATTGATGGATTGATCCTATTTTTAATATGAATTTTTTATAACCATCAATATTCCGTCAATCAGATTGATGGATCAGATTGATGAGAATTTGACCGTGTAGCCTGTGACTATAACCTCAATCATTTCAATGTGACTCTACCTACGCAACATGAAATGTGTACAATAGGGATGATGACAAGGTCAAAGATTAGCGAATTTTGTTAATAAAATAAAGAAATCACGGTAAAAAATAAGTGTTACCAAAATTTCAGCTCGATAGCAATTTGTATTTTTTTGTTATGCGCCTTCAAAGTTGGATAATCAAGTCGAATTTTTTTTCAATTAAATTTCTTAATATTTGTATACCATTCGATAACTTATGCAGTCAAAAGCAACTTTTGGTATGAAACCACTTTCATAAACGCAATATTTAATATACCTATCGAACAAAGTTCTCTGCCGATCCGTACAAACTACGAAAGAGTGACGTCAGTCTTTCGTAGCAGTTTGTATGGAGCGTTTCAGGCAGGTCTATTTAATGAGATGTTTGAATTGTTCATATCTTGGTGAATTTTTAAGCTATCAGAGTCATTCTTTCAGCGATGTTTCTATTTTTTAAGGGTCTTTCAATTACCAATAAGAAAAAAAATTAGTCATCAAGCCTATTGGACTAATTGAATATTTTCAAATAAAACTATAACCCATCAAAATAATGTTTCATTTGATTCAACTTAATCTAGTTGAAATAAATATAATGTAATCTGAATTTTACAATATTATGTTCATTTTATCAACAAAATAACTTTGTTTTCCATCGTATTTTTTCCTAGAAATCTATTCACTACACTATCTCGGGCCTTAGTATCTTTTATCTTAGCGTTTATTAACAAGATTAAAAGGAAGAGAAAACAGGGGTGGTCGGTATAAATAAATCATGCGGAGGCACGTCGGGCTAATATAAACAAATCAATTATTGACCTGTTTATCCCCTTTAACCTGTATCGCATTTTTGTGGCAATGACGCCTTTTTTTAAATCTTTTTATAAATTCCTACATTGTTAAAGTTATATCGGCTCTAACATAATCTTTATAAACTAAAATTTCATTGATAAAATTAAGCGAAATTGCAATTTTTGCATTGATTGTAGTTGCATAAAGGGTACTTAGAGAATGTAATTAATTAACCCATTTAGACCCAAATGAAACTGAGCCGTGGAAAATATGAAATTTCTTTATTAATTTAAAGAAACCAATAAAATTATTAGGAAAACACAAAAAAAACTTTAATTTTTTTTTATATTAAAAAAATTACCGTCCTCAAATGGGGCCAATGGGATCATTCGGTGTGAAAATTTTCGATACATTCTTTATGAATGTACCGTGTTTTCACACATTTTCAAATTGCATTTGACCTTTTTCAAGATGTAATGCTAGTCCACCAGAACAACGCAATTGTTGGGACAGTTTTTCGGGAAAGTGACCCTTCATGCTGCAGTGCACCCTTCATCAGTGCAGCAACTTGCTTTTGCTGCTTATGCTGAGCTGGGGTCCATTTTTGTGCGATCACACAACAAAATGTAAATTAAGTATTGTACTGTGTCCTTGTTCTTTCGTCCTTTGTAAATATTGTGTTGTGTGACGTGCAAAATAAACTTTTCTTATTCTTATTCTTATTCTGCAGGTTTGGTAGTACAGATATGTATTGCTGGTTGCAGGATTCTACTGCTTGTATGTCTCAAGCAATGACGACCAAATGCTGCCGAAATTAGAGCTGATACAATTCTTGTTTTTATTACTTTGATGATGCAGCCGCCATGCGTTTGCCACTGCTACATCCAGCATGTGCGTAAACAGTACCTACCAGTTACCACCAATTTTCGTTTCGTATAACAGTGCGAGAAAATCGATTGACCAGTTGACTTGACCACACGCATATCCTTGTTATAGCTTTGGTGAAAATATAGGAAGCTAACGTCTACATTCTTTCAACAGTAATACATATGTTTACCTACTTTTCCCAAAAGAAAAACGCTGTAATAGTTTGCCCCGATCGCATAGACATTATGATCCAGCCGATGTAAAACAAATTCTGATTTCGTTGGTCGAAACGGTAGTCAAACTCGTCGTTTTCTTTTTTTTTTTCATATCCTTGACGGATACGAGAGTACACTTCTCTGTACTGCCTCGGCCAACAGTATCAGTTGCACAATAGCCAGCTTCCCCTTGGAGTAATGAAAAACTGGTAAAGAAACACATGGTTGCGAAGGAAATACGACTAAATTTATCTTTCTACTGCCATCTTCAATCATGGCAACTTCCTGAAGTCTTTATCATAGCTATTGAATACCCTTCAGTTCGTCGATTAAACGAAATTGATCGGTGGACAAAATTTGGAATAATTTACATCCAATGTGCCCATTGGCCCCAAATAGGGACACTTGTATAAAACTACTCCTAATCTTATAAAGACTAAAGCTTTTCACACTAGTATGTATATTTTTCATAGGTTACAGTATAATGAGCTCTTTCAAGTAAAAAATTATATATGCCTAAAAAAAAAACTTAAAAATAAAAAATACTAACTTGGCGTCATTTCGGATGTTAGAAACAGCTTCAGAAAAATCATTAAAAAACACTGTGAACTATATTTATATTATTTGTACCTTCTAAGAATAAGAAAGTAAACTTTTAGCAAATTAACACTTACAATAAAAATAAGTATAAACTTGAATAACAAAAAAATTAAGTAATTTTAAAAGTGTCCTCGTTTGGGCACGGCGGGTCTATATGGGTTAATAGATATTTCTTGCAAGTTTCGTACTACAAATCGTAGATTTTTTCGCAGTAAAATATATAAAATGTACTCCCACATAATGTTAAAAATGCAAAAGTGTATCTAGACAGACCCATCTGTTACCTCTTCACGATTTTTGATAACGGAGTTAAATAATTTTTGTTACTATCAGCCTATAGTGCCTTTGCCCAGCATTGGGCAAAGCCTTTCCCTTTCCTTCCACAGCAATAATATAATAATAACCTGACAAATATAATATTATGATAATATAATTTAATAGTGTATCCTCGTTCACCTTAGCATAATATCCGGTGATTGTGACCGCAACTAAGTTCGCTAACGAACCGGGAGTCGGACGTTTGACAGGTTCATTAATTTTTGGGGCCACTATCCACGAGGGGCTGATATCTAGCCCTTCCTCTAATTACACTTACCGCTGACATCAACGCTTTAACAATATATATTTTGAATATTATACGGTTAATGACTTTGCAAAATCTAGGGCTCGATACGTAGGCAAACTAGAAGAAGGGTAGCGTGCCTTGGTGGGCCCATTTATTTTTAGGCCCTGCGGAAAGTTAAGGGGGCGACTAACCCTAAATTGTCGATTTTATAATTAATTTTTATATTTGAAAATAAGCCCCGAATTGTTTCATTTTCTAAACATAGATACTATACTATATACTAGTATATCATATTTTCGAGGATCCGACTTAGCGAAAACACGATATCTTAAAATTTTCTAAATAGAAAAAAACCACAAAGATGCATCTAATTTTCGCGAATTTTTTATATATTCCCATAACCGTGCATTAAACTTAGTTAATATTTTAACACGTATAAAATTCTATCATTGAGAATCTGACCTAGCGGATTTTTAAAATGTTTATCGAGTTATTGAGAAAAAAACTAATTTGGCGATGAATCCGCGTCGTCCTTTTTCACCTGCATATGAAAGACGGGCGTGAGTATGAAGAGAGGACGATGTTTGATTTTTTGCGTTAGTCGCCCTCTTAAGTTTTCTCCAAAAAAATCGCGTAGGGTGTTGCCATTTTAAGTCACGCTTTACGTGGTTAACAAAGAAATTTGTTTTTTTTTAAGTTTTTTCATTTGCTTAATTTTAAATTATATTTGGAAAGTTTTTATTATTTTTGGATATGCACGTTTAGGCCCCATGGCTCGTGGGTCCCGTACAATTTTTACGGCAGATACAGTACTAGCTACGCCCCTGTAAACTAGCTTGTACGCGCGGCTTCACCTAAAAGTAACAGTAGTAGTTTGATTTAATATTATATCCTGTTAGTTTTGAAAAATCATTTCGTATGTAACGCGATAGTGAGCCATTTTCAAAAAAAATGTACATTTCATAAATTATTTTGTCCGACTCAAATAATAGTATTTTTTACGAATTCAGTGTTGTAGTTTTTAAGTTGGCCAACGTTTCCTATAAATATAAGCCTTCCTCTTAAAGACACTCATCGAAATTGGCATTTATAATATAGTGGTTCTTATAAAACATGCTTTTTTGTTTTGGAACTATTCACGTTCCATAGAAAAAAAAATGTCCTTTTTGCACTTCAACAGGTTTGAATCATCATTAGGCCCTAATGTGTTGTCTGTTAAAACTTTTAATAATGTAACTAGGAACATAAATATATTTCCTTTTATTTATTCAAAACAATATCATTCTAAGCAGTACTTTAACTATTAAAAAACAATTTTTTAATTTGTCCGAGATTATAAACATGTGAGTTACTCAGAGTATGTCACGGCCGATTTCGTAGCTTTTTGTATCAATCTTACCACTTTAAGAAAACTTTTCATAACTGGCAACACTTTGCTCCATACTGTTCCTACCAAATCTCCGCCATTTTAATTTAGTGTCAGTTTGGTCTATGGTAACGCAACTCAGTCGCGATTTTCATAAAAAATTTACAGGTGAATCACAGTGATCTCTGAAGAAAGTAAAGTGAGTATTAGTTTCAATTATTTTCCTAGCGTAAGCCAAACATAAACAAGTAATAATTATGTAACGTATTAATCTGTATTGCTAAATAATATGACATTGTAGCTTTTTGAGGTTATGTTGTTCACAAAAATGCTAACATGTTAGTCACATTTCGTAACTCATATGACGTGACTCACATCTACATGTAAAGTAAAGATATGTTTACATTGGCTAAAAAATTATGGTGTCTTTATGGGTTCTTGTTTATAATAAAAGCCTTTGAATTTCACCTCCAGCGCATGCAGGTTTCCTCACGATGCTTTCCTTCTTCGTTTTGAGCAAGTGACAACTAGAAAAGCGTGTACATAAGTTAGAAAACTTATTGATACGTACGGCGACACATCAAGCTTTACAAAACCACATAAGCTGGCCGCGCGGCGTTATACGTTACTCGACATAGACGAGGCCAGCTTATGTTGGTTTTGTATAGCTTGATGTGTCGCCGTGTGTACAGGCCCCGGTCGTGACGCGAACCAGGGACCTCTTTCATGACAGTCTGGCACGTACACCATTGGGCTATTAGCGCTGTTTTAATATTAAAAACAGATTACGTACTAAACATTTTGTCTGTCTGTCCGTCCGTTGGTCTGTCGGTCCATCCGTCGGTCTGTCTGTCTGTCCGTCTGGATAGAATGGAATGATGGAGCTGCGTTCTATCAGTGCTATGTTCTGTCAGAGCTGCGGTCTGTTGTAGCTGCGGTCTGTCTGTCCGTCCGTCTGGATAGAATGGAATGATGGAGCTGCGTTCTATCAGTGCTATGTTCTGTCAGAGCTGCGGTCTGTTGTAGCTGCGGTCTGTCGGCGTTACGACCTGTCGGACCTGCGGTCGGTTTGAGCAGTGTCTTGTCGGAACTCAGTTTTACCATCCCTAATTAAATTTTTTATTATTCTTACTTTTAGAAAAATGGCGATGAGCGCAGCTGAGCGTCAGCGCAAGCACAGAGAAAAACTTAAAAGCCAGGAACCTGAAAAATACGAAGAAAAAAAAGAAGACACGCTGAATATATGAAAAATTAAAGAAAACCTATAGGTCAGATATCGGATACAGAACAAAAAATGAGAAGAAAACAATGGCGGGAGGCAAATAAAAGAAGAAATGACGAAAAAGGTGATAAGGTGAAAAATGAAAAACTTAAAGCGCCTCCAAAAACAGGCTTTGAAAGAAGATATAGGACAGCGTTAAAAAAAATAGCACAGATGAAAGACGTTATTGAGAAATTAAGGCGAGAAAATAACACATTAAAAAAACAAGTATATCGACTTAAAACTAAGAAAGTCCAAGAACTGAACCAAGTTCGTTCGTTCGTCGGACGTTGAGTTAGATGAAAAAGAAAAAACAAATACTGATTTGGACACAAACGAACAAACTAATTGTGATATAGCAAATATGATTGGCATCAATGATAGTGAGACTGACTGCGAGGATGATACAGATAGGTTGTCTAGAGTTACAAACATAGAGGAAGAAGTTTGGCTTGAAAAACATAGAAAAGACCAATTCTCAACGGCAGCGATGGAAAACGAAGATGAAGAAGAAGAAGGGGTGAAGAAAACCAATGAATTGATACAAAAAAAAAACGAATACTGATTTGAGTCTTAAAGAGAACCTAAGCAACAGAAAAGATGTTGAGTTGGGAGAGGAAGAAACAACAAATATACCAAAAGAAACAACCAAAGAACCAAAAGATAATGAAGATTTGAGCAGCAGCCGAAATATAAAAATAGAGGAAAAAGAGAGGAGTGACTTTGAGACGGAGGTACAGAAGATTGATCTTGGAGGTAGGAAACATTACGAGTTAAGAGAAAAAGAAGAAACAAATACTGATTTGGATACGAACCGACAAAATAAAGATTTAAATAACAAAGGTAATAAGTTGAAGACATTAGAATCTGACTGCAGTAATAAAGATGTAAAGTGGAATGTAGGCGACACTATTTTGGGACGATATTTTATAAAAAAACTCAAACTCACTCAAACTCAAATTTTTTTATTCAGAATAAATTTTTTCAAATATTCTCTGAACGTCGGGTCTACACTGGTGCCTACCACCGGTTCGGGAACTACCCCGTCGAGAAGAACCAACGTAAGAAACTCGCACGGAGCCATCTTTTAATTAAAAAGATGGAAAATTACAAAAAGTATATAAAACTAAAGTGTCATTATGACTAAATAAAATACGAGTGTACCATACTGTATATTATACAGAAACAGCTCTGCAGGGGGCGACCTTATTCCCATGGTGTACTATCATTCATGAAATCAGTAACTTTATAGTACGCTTTTGTACACAAACGTTCTTTAACAACTTTTTTGAATTTATTAATTGAGAGATTTTGAACGTTTTCTGGGATCTTATTATAAAGGCGTATACATTGACCTTTAAAAGAGTTTTTGACTTTAGTAAGTCTAGTCACCGGAATGTCAAGCTTATGTTTATTACGAGTATTTCTCCCATGGGTATCACATTTTTTCTTGAATTCATATATATTCTTTTTAACATATAATACATTTGATAGGACATATTGAGAAGCAACAGTTAGGATTCCAGTTTCCTTAAATTTTTCTCTAAGTGAAGTATTACGGGCCAGCTTGTAGATTGCCCGAACAGCTCGCTTCTGCAGCACAAAAATTGTATTTATATCTGCAGCATTGCCCCACAGCAAAATGCCGTAGGACATAATACTATGAAAGTAACTAAAATACACTAGGCGTGCTGTTGTTTCATCTGAAAACTGTCTAATCTTACTTACTGCATATGCTGCTGAACTGAGTCTGTCGGCCAACCCAGCAATGTGAGGGCCCCACTGAAGCTTGGAGTCTAGTGTAATACCTAAAAATACAGCTGTATTCACTAGCTCCATAACATCACCATTTAAAAGCACATTGGTTTCCGTTTGCCTTACATTGGGCAATTTGAATTTAATACATTTTGTTTTTTTTACTATTAAATAAAAGATTATTAACGCTAAACCAATGTACAATCTTTGAGAGAGCATTATTTACTTCGTCATAACACGCATTAAGCCGTTTGATATTAAATGTAAGAGATGTATCATCAGCAAATAATACTATCCCATGCTTATCTTTAATTGAGAATGGCAGGTCATTTATATAAATAAGAAACAGGAAGGGTCCTAATATAGACCCCTGTGGGACCCCCATTTCAATTTTTGCACCAGCAGATTTTTTACCATTTATCTCAACCCTCTGAGTTCTATTTGGAAATGAAAGGATGGAAACATTGTGTAGGGGTAGTGACTCGCATTAATAAAGTTAAATGTCTCTACACTATTGATTATTATAAAACAATAAAAAAGAATGGAGACCTGATATTTGTGAAACCTAAAAAACAAGATATTGATGAGGTCCCATACTCCACAATTGTTAGTGGTATTAATTTGTTACAAATAAAAGAAAAGCCAGAAACATTCGTATTATATTCCGATGAAGATAGTATTTACTTTTAATTTGTTTCTGTTTATGTGAGTTAACCAAAGGGTTAATAAGGCTATAATATCACAATTTTGTTGATGCTGACAGAAGCTAACTAGATCCATAATTTAAAAGAGTAATTTCTAAGAAACTAAAACGTTAATCGAAATCCCGAATCAGCCAAGTTCTATTTTTTAACTACTGATTGTAGTGTTATCTTTACTATTTAGTTATAAAATGGGAATGTGCCATGAGTGGTCACTATTGACACATGACTGATTCGGAATTTTCATTAATGATTTAGTTTCTCAGCAATAATTATTTTTAAATTATGGCGCTAGTTAGCTCAAGTCAGCTCCTTAAAGAAGATTTGTTTAATTTCTGAGATAATAGGGATGATGACAAGGTCAAAGATTAGCGAATTTTGTTAATAAAATAAAGAAATCACGGTAAAAAATAAGTGTTACCAAAATTTCAGCTCGATAGCATTTGTATTTTTTTTTTGTTATGCGCCTTCAAAGTTTCTTATAAAATAAATCTCGTAAAATCGTAATCTTTTAAAATAAATTTCTTAATATTTGTATACCATTCGATAACTTATGCAATTAAAAGCAACTTTTGGTATGAAACCACTTTCATAAACGCAATATTTAATATACCTATCGAACAAAGTTCTCTGCCGATCCGTACAAACTACGAAAGAGTGACGTCAGTCTTTCGTAGCACTTTGTATGAAGCGTTTCGGGCAGGTCTATTTTATGAGATGTTTGAATTGTTCATATCTTGGTGAATTTTTAAGCTATCAGAGTCATTCTTTCAGCGGTGTTTCTATTTTTAAGAGTCTTTCAATTACCAATAAGAAAAAAAAATTGTCATCAAGCCTATTATTACCTAAGATAATAAAAGAGAAAATCTCACTTTAAATAGAACTCGGCCCAAACATCTAGTCTCCTCATAAGTTGTTCATTGGTATGTTCAGAGTGGACTGGCATGTCAATATCAACTTCTAGTCTGCTATGAATACAACAATGAATAAGTTCAGAGAGGATGATAAGTTTGGACCGAGGTCTAACTTCTTTCTTAATTGTGATAATTGTAGGTTGATTGTTGATTATTTGCCAAAGATTTAATAACTAAGACATTGATCTCTTAGTGTAAAAGTGGAAGTATTATTTTAAATAAAAAAGATTTCGATTTTAATAATTAAGACATTGATCTCTTAGTGTAAAAATGGAAGTATTATTTTAAATAAAAAAGATTTCGATTACTTAAATTGTTATTTCATTATACCTACTTATTTCGTAAACCTTTAGTTTGCGCATGTAAACTCCACCTTACAATAAATGTGACTCACATTAGTATAAAATTATACAGGAATGTCAGTTGAGTCACAATTTTGATCATGTTAGTCACATTGTACATTTTTTTTTGAAAATGGCTCTAGTAACACGTATGCGAAATTTCAAGTTTCTAGTAATAAGAGTTTGACCTGTGTGTTGTTGATTCGTCAGTCAATCAGATTTACCTTCCGTATGCGTATCTAGACAGATACAGACGTATATTTTGATTCATGTCGGCATTTACTACTTGAGTATGACATTAGAGATTCCTAAACAGATTACCATGTAACTCAAGTATCCCGTGGTGTGATCATTGGAGTTACTTAAATAAAATAATTATTGTACTTCCATCCACACTTATTATTATAAATGCGAAAGTCTGTCTGTCTGTTTATTACTTCTTCTCGCCCATATCACTAAACCGATTTTGCTGAAATTAGGTATGTAGATACTTTGAGTCCCGGGAAACCCATTAACCCTTGAGACCTTGGAAAAAGTACGGTTTTCGTGCGGTAAACTAATTTTGAAGCAACGCAGTTGCGAATGTAATCTTGTAATTATTATTAACAATTTAGGAAAATAAAAATTACGAGCTTTTGCCCGCGGCTTTGCTCGCGTTTAGAAGTATTATTATATACAAAATTTGATCCCCTTTTCTGAACCCTTGGAGGTAGAATTGATCAAAATCATTTCTTACCGGATGCTTACGTCATCAAAATCTACCTGCATGGCAAATTTCAGCCCGATCCGTCCAGTGGTTTGGGCTGTGCGTTGATAGATCACCATGTCAGTCAGTCACCTTTGAGTTTTATATATATACTATATAGATAGATAGATTTTATTCCTTTATATTTGAAGACACCACCAAAAAGGTTTTTTGTTTCAAATTTGAAATTATTAAGTACAACAATATTACGAATTTTCTTCTCAACAACAGCTCTAATTGATCTACTATTACCAGAGTTTTATATTCCTAATCTTAAATTTTTCTTGTAGTTAATTTCATATTTTACATAGCTTGTGATTGCTTCATTATGTTAGTTACAGTAGAATAGGGAATTTAAAAAAATAATTATGAAGATAATTATATAAACTTTGTACTCAACGTAGAGTAGTAGCGACGTATTAAGAATAATAATTGTAGAAAAATAAATGGTTCATTAATAAGTTCTTCAAAAAACTTTAGTATTCAAGTTCTCTTGCTATTTTATTCTCGGAAAAGCGTAAATTATAATTTATGGTTTGTGAGAATAAAAGTTTTGTCGCCAGGTGTTGGAACGATTTCAATAAACTTATAATCTATTATAGTTAAAGGCTGAACATAAACCAAAACTATTAAATTATTAAAATTAATAATAGATATTAATATTTTAAGCTCTGTCATCTTGAATTGCAGGCTGTAAATTGTAAATCAAGTATAAACTCTTTCAAAAACCGTATGCAACTATGAAAAATTCTCATCCAACAAAGATAGCATCATAATAAATGTTTGAACACTCTAAACACACATTCATGCTCCACCGGCTTCAGTTTATTCACGAGCGCAGGAGATTAGCTAATGCATCCACACACACAACACATCACTAACGTTTGTCCCATAACAATCCCATAAAAATAATTACGCGTTCCATAAAAATAATTACGATCCGGCTACGAGTCGTAGATCGGTTACGATTCTCGTAGCGGGTCTACGCGCCGTCTCTACGCCGTAGCGTGGCACAAACTGGCTGCCGCATGTTAGGTTTCCCCCGCCCGCACCCCCGCCCTGTCACCGCCGCCCGCCCAAATCCAGACGACTTTTCATTAATTCCGTTATCGATATAAACTTTTGCCAAGTTAAACTAGGAACCTATACATTTAATTAACTGTCCGATCGACTATCTTTAACAACACACCGGAATCTTTGCTGCTATCCCTTATTTATTAATTTAAGCTTTCGAGTTGTGTGGATATTTAGAAACTTCATAAGAACGTTTGAACAAAGTCAATCGAGCGAAGCACAAAGTGAAATTTGATAGAATTATTTCGCAAGTATGACGAAGAAATTGTAACGAGTATAATAATAAAATGTATTTTTATTAATAAAGATAAGTGTGTTAAAAAAATAATATATGATAATGAAATGCAAGTCTTTTTTTTTGTATTTTTTTTAATATTACATAATATAATATTATATAATACAATTAAAATAACAATAAAATATATAACTTAAATATAAAACAAGCGGAAAAAAAAGAAAAACTATATATAAAAAACTAAATCTAAGTCGGAGGCTGCGGGCAATGTACCCAAGAGGCTGGCAGCATTACCTCGCTGTATCGCAAGACTGATACGTTGGCCGAGGTAAGCGCCAGCTCTGGGATCGTTGGTTTTCTCAACCAGTCTTTGGGATAACTCTTTGAACAGTAGCTTGTCGTTCCTAGTCTGCTAGTTATTACTATCAAACTAAAATTTCTCTTGATAACACCAAAATTTGTGTTAAAAAAGAAAAATAATTTCCATAACGCTATTTTTTTATAATGGCCAAGTTAAAATGGGAGAACAGAATAAAATATTGAAAAAATTAGTCAACAAACTGAAACATAAACGTATAATACAGTATACGTCAAATTTGAGTAGTATAACTTCTGAGAAATTTTTACAGGCTACAAAATAACATTGCTAATATACAACATAATCATTAAATTATTATGGAATACGATATTATCTACAGGTATTAAGTTACGAATAATATTTAGTCAGTACACAAATTATGAAACAATGAGCGCCTTTCTAATTCATTATATTGTTAGAATATTGAAAATATTGTTTGTGAAATATCACACAGTAATTTTACATAGGTACAGTCACCAGCAAAGATGTCTAATTCAATTATTATTTTGCCAAAATAGGAATGCGATATATTTTATTAATAGAAGATGATCGAAAGTGATGGCCAAATTCTATCTTAAAACAATACAATACTAAGCTTTAGTAACTGTTTATATAAGTTATAGTTTTTGTCAAGACCAAACATTATAATGTAAACAATTTTACTTGGTGCTGAACACCAAAGTTTATAACTTCTACTGACAATCACCCACCACCAAATTCTTTTTGTAGTTAGAAACATAATATTTTATGTATTATCATTCATAATAAATAAATAATATGAATTAAAATGTTTATCAACACACATTAATTTATATTTTGCAATTGACCATTAAATAAATATTTTCTCTTTCTATTATATTTCAACTTTTATCACTTTTCGCGCTGACTGTACTAGACATCACAATTTATATTGAAACGCTTTGTGACGATTAAATAAAATTCGTCAAAATGAAAATAGTTGGTAAACATCCAACATGAAACGATTACATTCTTGTTGTCGCCACATTGTTCGCGGCCGGAGCGGGGTGCAGCACTGGTGCAGTGGAACAATACACAGACATATATGAGTGGATGCTGCGAGCAAATTTTGTATATGTGTGTGTTGTATAGTCAATATTATGTGCGTGTTGCATAATTATTATATTGTGTATATATTTACATTATAAAAATATATGCATGTAACGTGTAACGTATCGTTTCGCGAAGACTATCCTTTCGATAGATACGGGTAAGTATCTCCGAACAGAGTTTTATCAAAATCGATTTAGTGGTTTAGTAGCGTTAAGAGGTAACAGATAGATGGACAGACAGACATACTTTTACATTTAATGTTATAATATGATGTCCGCAACTCCTTTGCGCCAAATTTCATTTATCGCTCGGGAGCCGTACATTTTTCGGGATGTATATCCTATGTCCTACTCTATATCAAATTTCAGCAAAATCGGCTCCCGACAGACGGATAATATTAGTATGCAAATCATACCAAACACCTGATTTTTTATCCAAGTGTTTTTAAGATGTTAATGTACCCGAATATTACAAAGAGGTAATAAAATAAACTTAACTAGGCCTCATGAGGCCTAGTTAAGGCCAAGTCATGACTTACGAATAAAAATGACAGTGTTGTCATCAGCTTTTTTATCTAAACTTAAATTAATCATACCTTTTACGCGCCAAAACTAGCGGTGTCCTCGTAAAAACATGTCTGCGGGTGCAGTAAGGTAGTTTTATCTCACACAATTTCAATTTTTCATCTGCAGCTGTCAGCTCGGCGGAGGCAGATAAGTAACGTCCCGCCAGAAAAGTTTGCGCTCGCCAGTTTGTTCGTCGGAGTCCTTTGATAATTTTTTTATGGCAGCCTTTATCATGATAATATTTTCTTTGTGCTGTGTGTTAAATTTAATAGTTCGCCGGCTTTGTTTTACACTCAATACTTAACAGACGCTTTAACTTACAAAGGATGTTAAAGGATGTAGTTGGAAATTTATTTAAAGGTTAGACTGGTGATTTTAATATTATATAAAAATACTAGCTATCCCGGCAAACGTTGCTTTGCCAAAATATAAAGTATTTCGCCCATATAATTTTATTGAAATGACTAAATAAGTATGTCGCCATGGCAACGTCGATCGATATCCCGTCGCACTAACAATGGTCGCCGTCAGTCTCAGGTTGTAATAATTTACTATTATTTATTCAACAAATGCACTTATCAATATATAAAATACCCAGTAGCTGATTGTCAGACCTACTGAATATGTATATAAAATTTGGTATAAATCAGTAAAGCCGTTTCGGAGGAGTTCGTGGACTAACATTGTGACACGAGAATTTTATATATAAGAATAAGCTTTTTAAGGGCTTTTCCCCGTGTACTATTATGGGAAATGTGTCTATTCGAATACATCGTATTCGAATAGACACATTTCACAAAAGTAATCACCTTTGAAAAACATAGTTCAAGGTTATAAGATGTAGTTATAAGATGTAGTACTCGTTTCATTGTACAAATATACGAAATAAGTAAAGGTGCTCCCAGACAAAAGTTATATTATAACGTTAGATAACATTTTTGTATAACATTTTTTAACAAATTATAACAAAAGACACGTTAATTTTTTGACATGTTGTAGCGTGTGTTATAAAATGTTATCATGTTACACAATGTTTTATAACGTTATATAACTTCTGTCTGGGAACACCTTACGCTTACTTATTTAGTAGCTACTAGTACCTTCACAATAATATTATATCCAACAAAGCGGAATGTTCAAGTAAACGTCTTTTATGTGGCGCCACTGAAGTATGTAGATATGAGAAACTAGCTGTTGCCCGCAACTTCGTAGCGTCAACATACGCTTATCATGCTGAAAGAAATTTTCCTGAATAATCCTACTTCCTTCCCAAAGATTACAAGAAAACATCTGTAAAAAACACTGTACACTTTTTATTAAAATAAAATCAAACACTCAGATCACTTTGTTTATTACACTAATTCTCAAATCACTCAAACAAATAACTTAACACATCCAGGTTTATAACACTAAATACCTTTAAACACCTTTTCCTCTGTATTTCCTCTATATTTTAAGTATGTATTATTATTTATTATTAGTATTTACATTGTATATTATTATCATTATTATTATAGCATTTATTATGTTATGTATAGATTAGTTGAGTGTATGTACATTTTTATTATGAATATATATTATTATTTATTATATATATGTGTATATATATATATTAATATATTAATATAATATATATATGTATACTTTTGCACATCACCATTTTCCTAAATTCATAATCTCATAAAATTTGTTAAAGGGTTGCCTGGAAGAAATTGCTTTCAAGTAATAAGGCCGCCCTTGTGTACATGTCTCATTTATAAATATGTTTATTAATGTAAATTTTACTGTTATGTTTGTGCACAATAAAGTATATTTGATTTGATTTGATATTTCAATTGCTCTCTCATAGTAATAATTATATTTTATAGCTCAAGCACCTAGCTCACACTTTACTGGTATGGACTCTACGAAGGATCTCCACCAACTGTCCTGGAAAAAAATGGGTGCGTGTACTTATGTACGCGCGTGAGAAGTTATACTTCTTTGGCATCATTAAATAGCAAATATTAAAAATTAATATTATAATTTGATGTTCAATTTTAATTTTTATCACAAACTTTTTATTAAATGTTTTATTAAATTTATTTCTTTATTTTGTGAATATTAAATAACCAATAATAAGTATTTAACATTAATAATTTAATAATATTTAGTGTTAATTATATTAAATAAAAGTATTTTAATTTATATCAATAAATAATACATACGGATAGTTAACCTCAATTATATTGGAGCACTTGAAAAAGTATATAAGCACAATTTTTTTCACTAATATTCACAAATAGTAAGTAATATCAATCAAAATATTCAATTTAAATCACTACTGAATATAATTTATTAGCACATATATAATTCGCACTTGTATGAAACTCAAACACGTGTTGTGAATGTATAAACTAGAGACATGTTGATAAATATTATAAATATGAAAACAGTGATCAAAGGTGACGAGCGTACCAACATGCGCGACTAATATCGAGGTTCAATTCCTATTTTGTTGGTAGCTTTTTTTTCGAGACTTAATGAGCGGTTAAGCAGACGGCTTCATACTGTTAATTTTGTGTCACAGGTGCGCGCGCATCTTAAAATTTCACTCTCATCATTTTTTCATAACGCGCCTAAAGAAGTATAACTTCAAAAACCCTCCAGTCCACAAGTTCCCTCTCTACTCTCAATAATTTAGGCGGGTAAAGTGTGACTTCCGCTTGTGGCGCTAGTACACAAATATAATAACTTCCGCTTTTAATTTAAAGTCTTTTTTTAATTGCTTTATATATTTATGTATGTTGAAATAATTTCTAGTATTTATTTTTATCATAATTTAAATATTTATTACATAAATTATATTCAACTAAGCCCCGTAATTGACTTTCGACTGTGGCGTTAGTATAAAATAATATGAACATCCGTTTCTCTGATCAATATAAAATATATTTTAGTTCAAATAATTGAACTGAATTATTTTATTTATATATTTTACATTTTATATTATTTATTCTATTTAATTTAATCAAAAAAACTTGAACCTCACACATCAACAACGGTTTGCTTGACAATAGATAGACCGATACACATTCGAATTATAATATTATATTATGTAGACGTTGTTGATGTTCAATGGATTAAAAGCACCTTCATACGAAATTTCATCAATATTGATTTAGCGGCCAAGCATGAAGAGGTAACAGATTTACAGAAAAATACTGTCGCATCACTACTTAATATAACGCAACGGTTTTAGATGCGGTCCCTTGAAATAGATTTTTTTTAATAAAGGGCGGGTTGTCAGACACAATATAATTAATATAAAGAGGAAATATCATTTGTATTTTTGTATGTTTGTGAATAAACTCAAAAAGTACTCATTTAAAAATAGGTACTGCAGTTCTTCCGAAGCCAGGACGGGCCTCTAGTTTATGAGTATAGAGAATATCGTAAGCATTTTGAAGCTCCATAGCATCACCTACCGAGTCATTTGCTTTTGTTCGCAGGCAATTAATAACAGGCTGGGCGTTTCGCCGCAAACGCCATCGGCACATCAGTAATGATCGAGCTCAGGTTAACTATCGATTGCCCGCTAATTTATAAGAACTGCGGAATGGAAATGGGAATTGTTCTCAGGGGATTATGTTATTCATATTTTTCTTCCGTTGTTCTTCTTCCCACGTTATGTACTTTTGCTACTAAAAATATTGTGTGTAATGTATAAATACAACTGTATTATATAACGTTACAAGATAATGCCCGCAAATCTGTTGCGCCGAAACTCATTAATCGCGAGGGAACCATACATTTTCCGGGATAAAAAGTATTCTATGTCCTTTCCCGGGACTCAAAGTATCTGTTTACCAAATTTCAGCAAAATCGGTTCAGCGGTTTGGGCGTGAAGAGGTAACAGACAGACATACAGACGGATAGACAGTCAGACGGACAGACAGACAGACACACTTTTGCATTTATAATACTATTATGGATAGTTGAAGACATGAGTGGCTGAACCGGGTAACTAACATTTTTCAACAAGAGAGCAATTACTATTTTTTTCCTTATAATTTGAATAAGCTTACCATCATCTAGTTAATATATCTAGCTATCCACTTTTCTATTTCCAATCATTTTCTCTGTTCTAAAGCCTCATTTTATTGAATTGTTGGTGTTCATTTTCTTTTTTTCATTCATTTCATTCACTTCATCCTCTCACGTCTTCAATTATACAGTGTTTTGTCCTAGTCTGATATGTTAGAGAAAAGGCTTGAGGCTCGATAATGTGACAGAAAAGACGCTTGACTGTAAGCCTAAACCTCCTTACAGTAAAAAAAGGAATAAGGATTCTTAATAATCATGTTACCTATAATAATTATTCTTTACTAGCTGTCCCGGTGAACTTCGTGTCACTTTAAAACCTTCCCTGGACTTCTACGAATATTTTAAGACTTAAATTAGCCCAATCCGTTCAGCCGTTTTCGAGTTTTAGCGCGACTAACACATTTGAAAATCCATTTTTATATATAAGAGAAGATACTATTGTAGGTAACATAATAATAACGAATCTTTATTCTTTTTTTACCTGTATCAACGGCTTTAAAATTTGTAAAACACGAAAAATATGACCATTTGTAGCCATGTTACCCTCAATTTTAAATTGTAAAAATATCCAGCAAACCCCGCACTTAATAATGTTTATCGCGCTGTCGTGTCGCTGATAAACAGTCGTCACTTACGTTTGTGACGCATCGTTAAATTAAAATAAATTAGATACAACACTTTGGCCGTTTGTCCACCGCCGCCGTCACCGGGACGTCACCGAAAACGAGATGACGGCGCCGTTTTAGTGATATGGTCACTGAAGACCAGGGACAGCGGCGTCTGTCGCTGTCAAAACCTGAATGATCACCTTTTCTTTTTTTTCGTGGCAATGCACTGCCATTTTTGTATGTATTCTTTTTTTTCATAACACATGTCTTGTTTCTTTTAGAATATTTAATTTTTTATTTCTAAGTTTTTTTTTAAATTATTATTTGCTATTCTTCTGTGTATTTTATAATGGTGGTGTTTTTTGTTACGTTAAATTGAATAAATGATTCTTATTCTTATTATATACTAGCTGTCCCGGCAAACGTTTCTTTGCCATATTATACTGACATACATATTTAGTCACTAATTCAATAAAATAATACGGGCGATATACTTTGTATAAAGTATATCGCCCGTATTATTTTATTGAATTAGTGACTAAATAAGTATGTCACCATGGCAACGTCCACCGCTATCCCGTGACCCGCGTTGCAAAACAATGGTCGCTCTTTATAAAAAAATAATTTGCAATAAAATAAAATTGCGACTATAATTAAAGATCTAAGCTATCCTATCTCTCAAGTTGGAAAAAAGCACACATTTAAAAAAAAAAACATTAAAATCGGTTAAGTAGTTAAGGAATCCATCGCGGACAAACATCGTGACAGGAGATTTATATATATTAGATTAGTGACTTATTGACGCCCGCAACTCCGTTACGCCAAAATTCGTTTATCGCACGGGAGCCGTACATTTTCCGAGACAAAAAGTATCTTATGTTCTTTCCTGGGACTCGAAGTATCTCCACACCAAATTTCAGCAAAATCGGTATAACGATTTGGACGTAAAGAGGTAATAGACAGACAGATAGACAGACATACACACTTTTGCATTTATAATATTAGAATGGATGTGTGTGTAAAGTGACGGGCTTGCGGTGGGCACTCGGCCATGTTAAATATATGTATCGCTAAGGGTCAATTCAGACCGCAATGCGACGCGTAGATGCATTTCTAATATTTGTATTGAATTGACAGATTGGCATGACGTCTCACGCAATTGAAGTCTGTCAAATCCATAGAAATGCATGTACGCGTCGCGTAATAGAAGATGCGCCGATGGGTCTGAATTGACCCATCGGCGCTGTCTTCTGGTTTTCTGTGACGTCCCGGTGACGGTAGCAGTGGGTAAACCGCCATCCACGGTACTACCACATAATACTTCATGGCGGTATTAATTTTTTTAAAATAAACTTAATTGTTAATTTGCGTGTTCGCGGTAATGATTTCCACGCGTGTTGTGAATTTAATGCCTTTATAATATAACAGGTAAAAACTTAAAAGAGTTGCCCTATGGAATTTTAGTATCTTTTAACCCTGTAAACAGTGGACTTAAAACCATACTAATATTATAAATGCGAAAGCGTGTCTGTACGTCTGTCTATCTGTTACCTCTTCACGCTCAAACCACTGATGAAATTTGTATGAGATACTTTGAGTCCCGAGAAAGGATAGGATACTTTTTATCCCGCAAAAACGTACGCTTGCCACGCGATAAACTAATTTTGGCGCAACGGAGTTGCGGGCGTCATCTAGTAAAGTTATATGTCTGTGTGTCTATTGTCTTACCATGGAATCTTATACCTACCAATGGATGTATCGATTTTGTTCTGATCCTTTGTGTGTATTCTGACATGATCGAGATTATGTTACCTCATTAATTTTATTATTCGTATGGTGCTGATTTTCTTGAACGTAACTTTTACCATGGATACGTATTATGAAAAGGATGAGTTTGATCGATGAGATATATTGTTAAAGTACTCGTGAATTTAACGTATTCTTTTGTTTAAAAGAACACGTTTATGAATAGTTTTATTTGTTTGTTTGGATAAATTTAGTTGGTAAGTTTCAAAATATTATCTATGCATTTACAATGTACTTCTTTGTAAAAACGATATCTTTAGAAAAAAGTGTGTCAGCTCCGACGCACGACTGGAGTTTACTCCTTAAGTACGAGTATCTAACCATACGCAAAAAGAGTTTATTCAACTGAAAAAAGATTAATATCATATGAAATCAGATGTTCCGGAAATATTATCTACACCCCTTTCTGCCATAGTTATTTCAAAATACTTTTAGTTCACTTTAGCCAGTATAATGATAAAAATTATAACTTCACAATAACAATATTAATTATTGATATTTATAACAAAAATAGCAATATAAATACATTGACACTGATAGAAACAAACAAGCCCAATAACATATAGTATATAGGTATAGTCGCCTATACAGCATACCATATGTACGTCTAAATCATAAAGTTAATATACCTATCGGAATATAATATTACATAAAATAATATAATTATATTATAATATCATTATATTATTATATTATTTTATATAATATTATATTCCGATAGGTATATTACCTTTATGGTCTTAATACACTCACAGCCAAATTAGAAAGTTGCGCACTAAAGGTGCGCACCAAAAACGTGACACATTTTCGTTACTTGTTAGTAGGTTTTACCCCTCGGATTTTTCTCATACCTTATACAGGGCGCCTTATACAGGGTGCAATTAAACCTTCCTGCCAAATTTGGATATATTAATCCTTGTTAAAAATAAAAATACACATATTTTTTCTTTTATAATCACTCAGTACTAAAATGTTGAGAAATAGCTTCCGAAAGTTATCCTAGAAAACACCACTGAATATGGACGCCGCCGCGCGCCACTTCGCCCTCCCGCATAACGTATTTCATTGATAACAATAATAATTTTTGTTATTATTGTAGTATCGGTGTAGATGGTGGTTGATACTTAATGTGATGTTGGGTAAATAACTGTTATTTCAATTCTAAATAGTATAGTAAACAACGTCATAAATCGTCGGCACTATTCTAAACACAATAACCTATTATTTATGACCCTGTTTTCGACATCTTGCGGCTACTTCTAAGAACACGGCAACAATAGACAATGGCTAGTATAAAGTAATTCTTAAAATCCAAAACTTAAAAACAACAAAAAAACCGTGTACTCTTACCTAATCCAGGATTCCCACGATCCTACATTATCATAAGTTGCGAATATTCCCTTCATACTTTAACGGGCTTAGGACCGTCAAAATGTAAAACGCGTACGTACGTTTAGAATGAATTATTTGATTCTCATCAAAACAATGGAAAAATTACAACTTTCTACTTAATTACGTATAGCACTTTAAAAATGAATAGTAAATCTAAACCACATCCTTTGCATTAATTGGGCGTATTTAAAAATGTACCATCGAGGAAATTGATTCCTAGGCAGTTGAAAGACCTACGTATTGTGGTTGGCTTATGTCAATTCAATGATAGCTGTCGTCGGACGGATGGGTTTGACTTAACGCGACCAAATTACTTAGGTCCGCCATTTGCATAGGAATCAACTTCTCTGATAGTACCTAATCAACTTATGTACTAAGGTAGTTACAACTTACAACTATGTAATTAAAAATCAAAACCACCTTTAAGTCTTACTTACATAATTTATCTTACTTACTTTTAACAACACTTTCAAGCTCCGTGTAAACTTTCGCCACTCAAAATGTAGCACCTCACCATCATCTATCACTCGCGGTTAGAATACATTGTCATACACACTAATTACGCGCGCGGCGCGGCGGCGGCAACAAAAAATTACGTAATTATGCAACGATGCGCGGACTGCGACTGCAACCGAGTACCGACTACCGACCGGTCACCGGGCGGCGGCCGGCCCCCCCGCGCCACCCCCGCGTTGCCTAAATGCGCCCGAGTGGCGAGTTGGCGACAGACCGGCCGGCGCCAAATCGTATTTCGTATGAAGTGACCATGCTGCAAGGAATTTGATTGGGATAAAATATGTCATTGTAAAAAAATAACACCCTATTTTTTTTGGTTTATTGGACTCTCCTAATGATACTTAAGCCCTGGAAAAAATTTGGCAGGAAGGTTTAATTGCACCCTGTATATGAAAATCGATTCTTAAGGAGTAAACTCCAATAAACTCCAATATTTCTTATCTGTATAGAAATGTAATACAGGGTGTAACAAAACAAAGTAATTAATGTACTTTACAGCGTTTCCATGTTGGGTTCATTGTGAAGTACTGAAAGAATAACGTTTTTATAGGCAAATTAATGACATTGGGGCGATTTCACTTGCCCATACAATGATTTTTAAAAAGTTACCCTTTCAGCGCTGCTACTATTACAATGAACTCTATACATGGGAAAACATAGTACACACCCTAAAGTATTATCAGTTTGTTTTGTTACAGCCTGTATAAAATACACTATTTATTCATAAAGCTTGTTTTAGGATTATAATATAAAAACAATAAAACCTTACTACACCGAGCAACAAACAAAAAGAAAACTCGCCGAATTTTTCGATGCAGATTACTTTAGGCCGTCACATTAGCCGGCATCGGCCAACTTGTACATTGTTGTTCGGAAACTTGGGAGTTACTGGGAACAATTCAGCTCATAAATTCTAGTGTAATAACTGCTCAGTTTCCCCTGACACTTGTAGAGGTACCGCAATAAGCAACGGCTGGTAAGTAAGTGAAGCCACAGTGCTCTGTTGCGTTGCGGTAGCCGCGGCGAGGCACCACACGAGGCATACATATTTTATTTATTTGAACTTTATGCAGATTGATTTTACGTAGGTTTTTCTTTCTGCCAAACCGTAGGGTAATATAGAGATACTGAGGTAAATGCAAAATCTACATCTACCTCTCTCTGCATGCATAACTACTTCTGGTATAACTACTACAGTACCAAATCAAATCTTTGTTTTATTTCTGAATAAATTTAAAATAAATGTTTTCAGAATGTCCTACCATAAATTATAATATTATAATATAATTACATACCATATAATTATATTACCATAAATTATACTTACATAATATTGATGTGTTGCGTCGTCGCATGTTTTTTGATGTTTTGATGAAATGCTAGACAGGACATACAATGGGATTTGAATGTCAGGTTGTGCTGTCACTGTCTTAGGCTGCGTTTCCACTGAAGCAGAGCGGAGCGGAGCGGAGCGGAGCTTAGCGATGCCCGAATCGACCAATCGTGCTATTCCAGCGGAATGACAGCGAAGATTTCGAGCATGGTGATTTGTCAATTCGGCACCGCTAAGCTCCGCTCCGCTTCAGTGGAAACGCAGCCTTAGGGTGTGTTTCCACTGAAGCGGAGCGGAGCTTAGCGGTGCCCGAATTGACCAATCGTGCTATTCGGGTGAAATGACAGCGAAGCGGAGTGAAGATTTCGAGCATGGGGATTGGCAGACATGTGGCATACAACGCCGTCCCGACGACGCAACGCACCGCAGCGTGTCAGAGCAGTGTGGCCTCACTGTAACCGGGTCACATCGATACCATGTTATATTAATGGGACGTGCCATGGGTACGTTTGCATTATCTGGAGTTTGGTGGTGGTGTTACATAACTTAAGGTATATTGGTAATACGAAACTTTTGTAGGCGTTTCTTAGAATTCTAATTTGTGGTTTATTTCTTGAGTCAATCTATAATATTATATTTAATAAGCCGTAGGTAGAGTGCTTAGCTGTAACTTCATTCTTAAAAGTTCCATCGTTTTAATAAAAATGTGAAGAAATACAAAAAGTTTTATAGAATAAAAAAAAAATATAATAATAAAGTATAATATTTGACCCACAAACCTTTCATTTTCAAACGCAATCGGAAGCATTAGAATACCAGATTTATATTTTTTAATTTCCTTAAATCACCAGATGTTGGAAATTGGATTTCTTACTGACATAAAAATTTTGAATTTGGTATTCGAATTGCGCCGTTCTCGAGAATCTTCGCTGCAATCTTAGTTTTCAGATCTGGCCACACTTTGTTACACTATTGTAATACTTCACGCTTCTTGGGTTGCAAGCTGCAGTTAGTTTTTATCGTAGGTTTTTACAGAATATTATGACTTGTGCTTTTGCATTAATTAACATTATAATTAAAGACATGAGTCGAACAAGTAACACATTTCGAACTTCGAGTAAATCGCGTTCAAAGTTTTGAAAAAAATTTTTATGATTTCTCATCACAAATCAAGTAATGGCTTTTGTTAATTGTATCAGGAGGTGTAAATATCTTCCGTTTTTAATATGATGTTAAAAAAACATACAAAAATCTCCATTCTAGGATAAATTAAGAAAAATGTGAAGTTATTCGGTTCCACACTTTTATATGCAACAAAATCTGTAAAGACTGTCATGCATGAAGTAAACAAGAAGTAAACATAAATCACTTTTTTTTTATTAAGATGAAACAAAACTCAATTGAAAAGACAAGAAACTCACGGCCAAACAGACAGGCCAAAAAAAATTTGGATTATACTTTGGAAATTTAATTGGTATCCATTACTCAGTAAACGATTAATGTGTAATGTGTGGTCCTCCATTACACATTAAAAAAAGTAATGAGTAATGTGAATATTCACATTACTCATTACTAAAAAAATTAGTAATGGAGTATCTTACATTGCCATTTTACAAAATAATGAGCCATTATCGGACCTTCATTGTCCATTAAATGCAAAGAATGAGTAATGTAAAATTTGTCCATTACATTACTATTAAAAGTATAGTAAGTATAGTGGAAGACATCAAATTATGTTAATAAAAAATTTATTAGGATGGTATAGTTAAGGAGTTTTTTTTAAATTTTGAAGAGTATGCAAACTATTACGGGGAAATAAGGCCGACAACTATTTTCATATTCAGGAGAACAGCGAGGGTACCGCACAAGTACCTTCGGGCAAGCAAACTTTCAAGACTTCACCAACATCACTCTCTCGTGAAACTTGCCCCCCCCCCCCCCCCCCCCCTCGAAGAAAACCCCACGGCTTATAACCCTGGTCCTGGACCCCCCGAGTGAGGGCTCATTTTAATCAGGACGATGAGATCTACAACTAAGCCCCAACATAATTCCCGAATTCCCAATTCACGACCAGGGAAGAAGGAATTTTCCGAAAAAATATCTCAATTTTGAGGCCAGGATCGTATAAAGGGGAAAAATCCAGGAAGAACAAGCCAAAGAACCCCATATCCAGGACAAACAGTTGCCAAGTTATAAGCACTCAAACTTTGATATTGACAGCTCGGCAACTGTCAAACGTCGAACAAAAGCGGCCATAACTCCGCTTCCAATAGGCCTAGAGGAACGGGGTTTCTTCTAACATCAAAGGCAACACCTCGGCTACCCCCTCCCTGAATTTGAACTAAATCAGAGACATCAATTTTTTTTCCTCAATTCTAAGGCCAGAATCGAATAGAAGAGAAAAATCCAGGAAGATCAAGCCGAAGAAACCCATATCCAGGAAAAATAGTTGCCGAGTTACAAGCATTTAAACTTTGACATTGACAGCTCGGCAACTGTCAAACGTCTTACTAAAGTAGCCATAACTCCGCTCCCAATAGGTCTGGAGGAACGAGGTTTCTTCTAACATCAAAGGCAACACCTCGGCTACCCCCTCCCCGAATTTGAACTAATCTACTACTCTACTACTTTTTTATCTGAATAATGTGTACATTCTATATGTATACCTAATATTTACCCGGGAATACCCAGTCTTTAAACTTTAAAGGATTGTGCATTCAAATCTTGTTAAAAAAATATAGTTGTACTTAGTACTTTTTTATCTGAATAATGTGTACATCTATCTATAAATATATATAAAACTCAAAGGTGACTGACTGACATGGTGATCTATCAACGCACAGCCCAAACCACTGGACGGATCGGGCTGAAATTTGGCATGCAGGTAGATGTTATACGTAGGTATCCGCTAAGAAAGAATTTTGATCAATCCTACCTCCAAAGGGTTAAAATACGGGATCAAAGTTTGTATATAATAATATTAATAATACATTTTAACGCGAGCGAAGCCGCGGGCAAAAGCTCGTTCCATATATCCTATGCCTTTGACCACCTTTGACCAATAGAATAAAAAGTGGACATATTGCTTAAAAAAGTAAAATATTCAAGCGATCTCCCGTAATACAACACATATAATGGCTGTAACCCGCTTCTTGCATAGTCATTTGGACGAACCTTGTAACTTACCTGCTTCATCATCTGGATAACTTTGTAAGTATTCGTAAAATTCAATTTTTTTTATTGCAAATCATTTTCCAAGTCCTAAAAGCTACATTTATGCAAAAAAACTTAAATTTTCAAAAATGCTACTTAACTCATTCTTCCACTCACCTCTTCAATTATTATATTCATGAATCATGACTAAATTATAAAACTTTAACTCTAGAATGAATATTGAATATATTTAGTGTTAATTATTTTACGTAGTAAAAATGTGTAAGTCCATATAGAAAAGTACCAAAGACATAAAAATACTATAAAAAATAAAAAAGTAAATTTATTAATTACGACAAGAAAGTGTTGACAGATATTAAGTAAAACATAAATTTAATCAAGTTGCCAAACCACTTCAAATCAAGAAACAAGTGGGTCGCGAGATTCAAGCGACAAAGGAACAATTTTAATTCGGAGCGTTTTTAATTTCACGTCACGTCCACGTAGCTGACCGTAATACTAGTTCGTGAAGTCCCACTATAAATCATATCGCCATTTCAATTTACCGGGACCAACGCGTCAATAATAGGCCAGTAGACCGAAAGACCTGAATTTGTATTCAAGAAACGATACCATCATTAGTTAGGGCAATTTTCCCCGAGTGTTACACTTGGACAGTATTAAAAGATTTCTATCAATAAACTAGCAGTTGCAGATTAATTTGACCTTTAAATTGCAAGTATTGTTGGTTAATGGTTTGATTTTATTGTTGGTGTAGTAAGAAGCATTGCAGCTACTACAATACAAAATGCGTCGACGCGACACGGTGTCCTAAAGTTATCTGACCACTACTTGCCATAAAGAGTGCCTATCTCATGAAACTTCAAATGTAATTTCTATCCATATTTGGGAAACTCTATATAGTGTAGTCGCCAGAGGTTTTAACCTCCGAAAATTGTAATAGTGAATGGATTTTTGTTTTTGAGGTGTCATTTTCTTTTTTACACTATAACTTGCAAAGTTTACCAAAAAATTTTTTGTGCTTTTAATTTTCTAGTTACTTAATTAAAAATTAATATTTCACCATATAAAACCGGTCCAGAAAAAAAATTTTTTTTCTTGTTCCTGTTATTTAATGACTCTTATCCGATTGTTTACGTTGAAAATTAGCCAAATACACAATTTTTAAAAAAGAAAGTTTGCTTTGCTAAGCTAAATACAACTATAAGGTTTTTGCAAAGTTTTTAGAGATTAACGCTCGTCGTAACCAAGATAAAAGGGTTTGGGTCGATTTAAGGGTTGTAACAAAAAGTGTGTTAAGCTTACTTGTTGTGCGTATTTAATTTTTAGAGAAATGATAACTTTTAAGTACTTATAAACGTTTAAATATCTCCAAAAATGTGTAAAATAGACCGAAAATATTTTTCTATATTTGTTGAAAATTTATTTAAGTGAGAGCTAAAACATTAAATGCATCGACAAATGAAAGACTTTTTCTAGTCTTTGAAATATATTAAAACTTCCTACTTAAAGCCAGAAAAAAAATTGGGTGCTACAAATCTCACGTACATACTAAAAACGCATGCTGCGACCTATGTTTGGAAAATGCTTACCTGAATACAAAAAATATCAGTTCTTAACCTAATTTGTATTTTTTCCCTTTAATTATGTTTTAGCAAATATAATTAATAAAAAAAAAACAATTTTATTCTGTAAAAACCTAACCAAAAGAAATAAAATACAGATTTTCTTCGAAATATCCGTGAAAAGTTTGTGCTACATTTTTAGAAAATTTAATAAAGTAAGAGCTAAAAAGTTATACACATTAAGAAATAGAAGGCTTTGTTAAGCCTAAAAAATAATTTTTAACTTCCTATTTAAAACCAAAGAAAAATAGGAACGCCATTTACCTGGCGAGGCACACAACAAGCACATTTGGAGGTATGCTCATCTACATACAAAAATATTAATTTTAAATCTAAATTATATATTTTTTTAACTTATTTTCTTTCTTTGGAATATAAGCAACGATACAAATCAAGAAAACAATAATATATTTTATTATTTTGCTACATATTTAAAAGAAAGGAATATGAAAATTTTCTTCAAAATTTTACAGTTTATGAGTTTACTTGAAGTGGAAGAGAATAATTTAAAAAACAAAAGCACAACTTTTCAATAGGAAAACTTTATTATTTATTTTATCAGCTACACATTCCTTTTTTTCTTTTCAATTTTCATCCACTATTGCAAAAATCGGAGGTTTGCACGATTTTTACGCTCTGGGAACTGCACTAATAGGAATTTCCCAAGAAAGTGGACTTAGCCGATATCTATAAGTACTTCTAAACTAATATCTATACATCTATACTATAAATCCGAAAGTGTGTCTGTCTGTGTGTCTGTATGTCTGTTACGTCTTCACGTGCAAACCGCCGAACAGACTTTTCTGAAAGTTGGTATGGAGATACTCTGAGGAGTCTCAGGAAAGGACATAGAATACTTTTCATCCCAGAAAAATGTACATTTCCCACGCGATTTTGGCGCAACGGAGTTGCGGGCGTCATCTTGTTAAATTATAAAGGATTTCGACGAGAAAAAAGTTAAAGATGCCTTTAAAGTCTAATCTGACCCAAGCTCGAATTAATATCACGTTACCTCTTTCGTTTTTCATTTGAACGAAAGAGAAGACATTACATTTTAACAAGCTGTTAACACTAACAGTCTTTGGTGAAATTGGGCCTTAATGTGGTTCGGACATGATCTACATTTTTATCAGGCTAAGGACAATAACTGTAAGAAGATATTTATATAAATGTTATAAGTTTTCTCTGTGACCTGGATTACTAGATAATCCTATTTAACACTTCGCGTATTTACACCTATAAAATATATCAATGATTTCTCTTTTGGACCTGTGGTTGTTTGAATAATGTTAAGCAAAAACATAACCACAGACTTCTGGTGGTATACATTGTGACCTGTACTTAAGATCTTAATTGGATTGCTGTTAAACATTTGTGTATCATCCCACAACAAAGTTACGTATTAAGTTATAAATCAATTTATGTTCCTTTTATCATAAAAAAAATTGTGGGTTAGTACACAAATTCTTAACAGCTACCAATATTGAAAAACAGATAATCATAAAGTAAATGAACCTTCAATCCAGTTCGTAGTCAAATTTCAATAATTTTGACAGCAAAGTTAGTATTGGATTATATAGGTTTATAGGTCTTTGATTAATGATTAGATCAGTGTTTCCCAAACTTGTCGGGACTGCGACCCACCAACAAGAAAGTTTAAAGTTCACGGCCCACCTTGTGTCATGAAGAAAAAAAGCAGCGATATGTTGCTGCCGCAACATTTACCGTTAATTCTTATCGTAGTTCACCACCATATCGTCATCCTACTGACGTTCACTTCAGCCTGCCTAGCATACGCCAACGAGATATCTCACTCTCGAGATAATTAAAAACTACTCGTCTCATAATGTCAAAATCTCGCCATTATCTCGACAAAACTCTATAAAAATGTGTTATTCGATGATAGATCTACGCGAGAAAAATGTTTGTCATGCTAGGGTCAATAGAGATGAAGAGACAAACCATCAAACATCGAGAAAACATGTAGAGTGAGATATCTCGTTGGCGTATGCTAGGCAGGCTGGACTTGGGCCCTTTCTAAAGCTCGACACCACACCCATTTCAATTAAGAAACGTACGTAAATACGACAATCGTGCTATAGTTTCAGGGCCCACCCAAAATCTACCCGCGACCCACCAGTGGGTAGCGACCCACACTTTGGGAAATACTCGATTAGATAAAAGTAATACTATGGATTTGACTTATTGTGGTATCATATAGCGTCATTACTGAACACTACATGTATGTTCAATAGCATACAAATTATCGATCGCAATTTGACTAAAGGCCTCAGAGTGTACAAGTGTAATTGGAACGTATTGTAAGCCGTCAATTGATCCTTTGCAAATAGGTAAAATGGGTAAATATACTTACTTCATTAATTAAACATAGTATGTTAAAAGCCGTGTTGATAATGTAAGGTGATGAGAATTGTGGTTAAGTGGTAACAAATAAAGCTCTTTATAGTTCTATGTGTTAACGCGCCACATAAAAACCTTATTTAATTGAGGAAATTAAGATAACAACGAGAATTTATATTTCACACTCGATGGAAAAGGATAAAATATTCAATAATTATATTGTAAGTATTAATATCGCGAACTGTGGAGATAGGCTGAATACAATGTAAAACATACAGTAGTGTAACCCAGACTTATCCTTGCAATTCAATATTATCAAAAACTAAATCTGGGGGATGATTCGGTCACTTCATTAAAACGATCTTCATGACTCGTAATCACAATTTTTGCAACTCATATTATAAGTTACAAGGTCAAAATATAGATTTTTCAACTCAACAATTGTATATTTAAAAGCCCCAAAAGTCAAAATGGCCACAAACAATTATTATAATATAAAGTTCACATTCCTAAAAATTACATAATTTGGGTCTATCTTTAAAAACTTCTAAATAACTGAAATCATGTTAAAGTCTCCGTGCCTCCGATTCCGGCGCTAGAAAGTAAAGATGTGAAGACTGTATATTATTTACATTGTGGTATGAATATTAAGAGCTTAAAGATGGAGTTAGCACATCTCAATTATTATTTCATTTCTTGATACTTTTAGCATACTTTCAACCATTCCGATAAGTATTTGAATATGCATTATTTAAATTCTGTGTAGCACGGTACCTTAGTTGTTGTTAAGGCTATTATTAACTACTTCAATATTTTAAAACCTAGGCCCTTAGACAAGATGCGTTCGTTAATTTTACTGTTATAAATTAAAAAAGTTTCGAATTTCAACGCCTCGCTGTATCACATTATTTGCGATTTTCCAAAAGCCATGATAAGAATGAAATTACAGGATATCTTCTTTTTAACAATTACTAACAGAGATAAGAGTTTTCATTGTTAAAAAAGTTTAGGTTATATGAATTTATTAGAAATAATAGAGAATATATATATATATATATATTTATATATATATATATATATATATTTATATATATATATATATATATATATATATATATATATATATATATATATATATATATATATATATATATATATATATATATATATATATATATATATATATATATATATATATATATATATATATATATATATTTTTTTTTTTTTTATTTTTTTTTTTTATTTTTTAGTATTTAAATATTTTGTAGTAAATTTACTATATAAATAAAAAATAATTTAACAATGATAATAATTAGAATAAAAAAAAATGAAAAACAAAAGATCTTAATCAAAAAGGCCACCCCGCAGCGTACCATGCTCAAACGTCCCCATCACACTGGCCGCGTTACCGCGCTGAATGGCTAGGGAGACGTGTTGGGCCAGGTAAGCCCCGGAGCGGGGATCGTTACCCGATTCCCGCAACCGACGTCCGAGCTGGCGAACGAAAGCTTTCGCTTCGTTGCACCACGGACCTCCCGTTTCGACGGCAAAAGGCACAAAGAGGTACTGTTGTTCCAAATCCGTGTACTTGTTGTGCTTTTGCCGAGCAGCGTACTCGGCGGCAGATCCCGCATTTTGGGCAGTGCCGGAAATGTGCGAGGTAGCGTACGTACTAACGCACGTGGCATCCCATATGAGGCACCGACCTTTCTTCCAAGGGATCAGGGAAAGGCCGTCCGGGCGTTTGCCGTCGCTTCGGCTCAAGCCAGGGGGCTCAAGCACGCACGGCACGTCTGCCGACACCAAGGCTCGACGGAGAATGTCGTTGAGGGCGTGGTGTCTAGTAAAACGACCGGCAGCTTTAATGCAGCTGAGCCCATGGTGGCCGTATGCGTCAACCTCAGTACCGCAGGGGCAACGATGAGGCTCGCACACTTCACAGCCTAGTCTCAGGGCCACTGCTATTCTTAGGGTGTTATCGTCAAGAAAGGTGCCGAGATGCGGTGACGGCAACGCTTGGAGCCAGGCACTAGATTCCACGCAGGAAACTGCCTTAATACGGGCCAGTGATGATTCCGACCGTGAGTTCAACATAAGCGTTAAGGTATATCTGGAGCTCAGGTCATCCCATGCACGCTGGGAGGTGACATCCTCGGGGGGGTTGATGCCAGGATATAATTCTTGCCAGGCAGTTTCTGCGTCGCTCAAAAAGGGGATGCTGCATCTTGCACCTTGGATTTTTAAAATGTTAGTGACAAGATCAGCAACCCCATTCGACGACGCAAGAAAGGCCGGCAAACCGACAGACCCTATGCTCCTGATGCCCAAGCCACCGTGTTTTACCGGTAGCGCAGCCTGTTGCCATTGCGGATCATCTAGAGAAATATTGAGTATTTCCTCTAGCGTGGATCGGATAATACTGTCTAACTGACAGACCTCCTTGGGAAATCGCCAGGTGGGGGCCGTCCTTATTACATAAGTGAGCTTGGGCAGAGAGAAACAGCTGCGATACAGTATTAAGGCAATGTGAGAAGATACTTTGGTGAGAAGTTCTCGGACTTGTGTTAGAATTTTGGCCTTACTTTCTAGAGTTGATGGAATGGCATCCGGGAATATATATATATATATATATATATATATATATATATATATATATATATATATATATATATATATATATATATATATATATATATATATATATATATATATATATATATATATATATATATATATATATATATATATATATATATATATATATATATATATATATATATATATATATATATTATAGTAAATATATTATATATATATATGTATATATTATAGTAAACCTACATAGTATGTTTCTAATCTGCGCACGTTCGACGTTCCCATACAAGTAGGATCTCCTCCTACTATCCTTTTAGATTTAGATCTACAAGACCGATCTTGAGTTACCTCCTTCGTTTCACCTACGCTTACTAATTTATGATTTTAGATTTGTGATAAAACAACCAGTGGATTTACAAAACTTCTAACTTCTTGCTTAACTTCTAATACTATTTAGGAATAATAATAACTACGACATACAATTTTCGTGGTACTTATGGTTGATAATCATATTATTCGTAGGTAAATATATTTTCTTGTAAAATATGGAAACTAACGAATTAAACGTCTACTACCAAAACGTTCGAGGCTTAAGAACAAAATGCGAAGATCTGAGACTTAGTATTCTGAATAACGATTACGACGTAATAATATTAACTGAGACGTGGTTACACGACGGCGTGTTCGACGGCGAGGTGTGCGACGACAGGTACGACGTGGTCCGCGCGGACCGCGACCCGGTCGCCAGCGGCAAGCGCCTGGGCGGCGGCGTCGCCGTGCTGGTGCGCCGCGCGCTGGCGGCCGTGCTGCGCACCCGCGACTGTTCCACTATTGAGACGCTGTGGGTTACTATACCTTCGAGAACTTGTTCCTCGACTTCGGACCTGCACTTCTGTGCAGTTTATTTTCCACCTAATCCGAGACGTTTGCCTAGCGAACTAGAAGCAGTCAGTAAAGCGGTTATCGATATGGTGGAAGTCTGCCCGAATGATAATTTTATTATAATTGGGGATTTTAATCTTTCTTGTTTCCGTTGGGACGAGTACGGTAGCTCTCTGATTAGGAAAGGATCGGTGGAGATCCAAACTACAGGTGCGAAATTATTGGATCTTTTTTCTTTTAGAGGCCTCCACCAATACAATCTACTTAAAAATCACTGTAATAACACTCTAGATCTAGCTTTTTCAAATCTCCCATTGAACTTAACCCGTGTCTCTGTACCCCTTCTCAGCGAGGATCGTGCTCACCCCTCTTTTTCATTTACCGTACTGGATTTAAGCATCACACCCTTGCGCGAGGCCGATGCCCAGAAGTTTAATTTTAGAAAGGCACCTTATACATTAATAAATGAACACTTAAAAGAGTTCGATTGGTCTGTCCTGTCTACGGGCACCTTGGATGAAGCTGTAGACTTTATGTACGATGTTATTAATCGCTGTGTCAAGTTACACGTACCCCTCAGTCGAATCTCGGGCAAACGATCATACCCAAAGTGGTAGTCGCCCGCACTCATAAATATTATTAAAGAAAAAGCTAAGGCGCACTCCCGTTAGAAAAAATTTGGAAACAAATTAGATTATGACGAGTTTTCTTTATTGAGGTCGAGAGAGCATCGGATTAAAAAGGATTGTCTTCGTGACTATACCTCAAACTGTGAGCGTAATATAAAAAACCACCCGAAGTTATTTTGGACATATATCAAAACGCTGCGGGGTGGCTCAGCTTATCCCAAAAAACTAAGATTAAATGGAACGGAGTACACAGACGGCCAAAAAATGTGTGACGCTTTTAGTTCTTTTTTCAAAGCGTATTCGGTACACCTTCTGGGCCTCAAACTTTTCCGCAATTAACACATTCATGCACTGACATAGTTTCTAATATTCAAACTTCGAAATCTGCAGTCATGAAAATTTTAAAATCTCTTGATACTAACAAGGGAGCAGGCAGCGATGGTCTACCTGCCTTATTTTGGTCCCGTTGCTCCGATTCGCTCTCTCTTCCCCTAACAATATTATATAATCGATCTTTAAAAGAGGGAATCTTTCCTCGTTAGTGGAAAGCTGCCCAAATAGTACCCATACATAAAAAGGGTTCGCGCATGGACATATAAAATTACAGAGGCATCTCTATATTGAATGTACCGGCAAAAGTTCTCGAAAAAATTGTCTACAATTATATCGTTCCACTACTACTAACCTGGCTTGTTTCTCTAACTACATCTTAGAAAATATGGAAGGTGGTGGTCAAATTGACGTAATATACACGGATTTCGAGAAAGCCTTCAATCGTGTAGACCACAATATTCTTCTTCAGAAGTTACAGGCTCTCGGCATTCACGGAGACTTGTTACGATGGACGAAATCCTATCTGTCAAACCGGTCTCAAGCTGTGGTCATGGGTGGCTATCGCTCGGATTTCATTATTGTTCCCACTGGCGTCCCCCAGGGCTCTCATTTGGGTCCACTCCTTTACAATGCGTACCTATATGATATAGGATCTTACATAAAAAACTCAAAGTATCTAATGTACGCAGACGATAAAAAGGTTTTTCTTAAAATTAGAACACATAAGGACTGTATTCTACTTCAAAACGATTTAGACAATTTACTCTCATATTATGCTTTGAACAACATCGCAGTAAACTCGGGTAAATGTGAGTGCATCACCTTTACTCGAAAACCTAATCCTGTTACTAATCACTACAACTTTGATGGAATCGTCATTAAAAGAAAACGAAGTATCAGGGATTTGGGTGTCTTTTTAGACGGTAAATTCATGTTTTCAGACCACATTGAAAATATTATCTCCAAAGCTCACAAAAACCTTGGATTTATTCTGCGTAGCTGTAAATCTTTTTCAAATCCTACAGCTCTTACGTGAATCTACTCAGCTTATGTCAGGAGTATACTGGAATATAGTTGTCCTATTTGGACTCCAAACTACATTATTTACAAAAGCCGATTAGAGAGATTACAAAAGATGTTTATTAATCACCTGAACTATAAAAGCCGCAAATTCTTTGATACCTATGAAGATGCCTGTGATGGACATAATCTGTTAACTTTAGAGCAGAGGCGCATTGTTCTGGATATGGGATTTCTTTACGATATTTTAAATAATAGGATAGATTGTCCACACCTTGTTTCTCAAATTTCATTTCGAACCCCAAAATCCCGTACCCGTAAGACCCCGCTACTACATGTTCCATTACATCAAACCAATTACGCACAAAATTCCGTCCTAACACGTATCACTCATATATAATATATATAATAAACATTTTAATGATATTGACTTATTCACTCATCCTAAAGCTAAATTTAGAAGTCAAGTAATAAAATCGGTAAAAAGCCTGAAACATTGACTAAAGGAATATTACTGCTTGTTAAAATTAATATTTATTAAAAATTATTTAAATAAAAAAGCAATATTTTTATGTGTAGTATACTGAGAGTTATTTTATTTTATTTTACGTTATTCTTTTATATAGCTATTTATCTTAACATTGAACTTTTATTAATTTAACTACAAATACTGTACACATTGAGTCTTCTCGACCAGTTTCTTCTTTATTGACTTTTTGTATTAATGTGCTTTTGTTATTTTAGTTATTTTTATTTTTTTTAGTTTGTACTGCACTATTGATATATGGGAAACCTGTTATTGTCTTTATTGTATGTGAAACGCTCTTTGTAAATTTTGTTAGTATAAAAGCTGTTGGTTTTCACAATAAATAAAAATAAAATAAAAATAAAGGCAATTAATAATTTAATGCATAGCACAATTTAGCTTGCTGTTCAATGATATTCAAAAAACCCATGCTGTTATATCTTCGTTCGTTCTTGTAGACATAATATGAAGGTATATCATTCGATATTTCCATTATCTAAAGTTTAGATCCTACTTTAAATCATAGACTCTAAACTTATAGGATTCAAGAAATCATTTTGACGACCTCTGTGGTCTTGCAATACGTTGTGTAAAGCATCCATAGATATTAAACATTATGTTCTAGTTTTCTAATTCTTATAAATAAAGTAGCTTAAGTCTCGTCTTTTACATTTCACAGTCCTATGACTACAGAAGCACATGGGGAGCACGTTTAGTAAACATTAACCATGTATCTAGTCCAATCGCTAATATCACTTAACTTTATTGACCTCTGCTACGTGCTGCGTAGACTGGAGGCTTCAGGAACCACGTACATGTAATATTATTGATTGCGGGGTGGGGTCCAGCGCGATTTGAATTTCCAATGAGCTCGTTACAATCGGCGTTCGAGGCGGTAAAAACTTCGTTTCTTTTTCGCTGATTCTGCACCGATGCGACGGAATTACTGTAATCGTTCCCAATAATTTCGTAAGAGCCGTTTGATTTTTTATTAGCCGTTTATGGTATCATCCCGATTGAAATTATCGCTCGATAGCTTGATAGCGTATAATTTTGTCGGAATGCTCATAACTTTGAAGTCGATTCAAAAATACCACCAGTAAGAGCGTTCTTAGATGTTTCCATTTATTGAAGTGAAAACTTCTTTAGCGGCGCGGCGTTGAGCACTTTTGTGGGATGGGTAAAAACTGTGAAACTCGCGTCAGATACTCGTGCTGATCGAAAAACCGTAAGACGGTTGGAGAGTAGTGTTGTAACATCGAAATCGATTAATCGAACAATCGATTGTTTTTTTTTCGATTGTCGATATTTTTTAATCGATGGTAAGGGTTTCGATTACTTAATTAAAAAAATCGATTTTTAAAAATTGATTTTCATAAAAAATGGGTAAAAAAAAATTGTAAGGGTTTCGATTAATTAAAAAAATCGATTTTTTTAAGAGTCGATTTTCATAAAAAATGGGTTAAAAATTTAATCGATTGTAAGGGTTTCGATTAATTAAAAAAAACGATTTTTTAAAAATCGATATTCATAAAAAATGGGTTAAAAAAAATAATGCACAACGTTAATAATCAAGTTTTCACTTCTGCCGGCACTCCCGGAGTGCAACCCGTCTTTTTTTTTATTGTATTAGTCGAGATTTTTTTATCGCAATTACGATATTGAAAAAAAAATATCTTTGCTAGCCAATCTAATTTTGTTTGTTAAAAAAAATCATCAAATGCTATGACCGCGAAAAAGAAGAATCTAACGATACAATCTTAAGCTTAAATCCCCGAGCCTAAGTTCTAGAAAACCAATTACACTAAAGGAGCAGTTTTAAAATAATAAATGTTATTTAACTAAACACACCGTAACAGCGAGCGGATGGGTGTTACACATAAAGTATCGTAGGTGTGAAAGTTCCGCAGCAGCTCTTAATTAAAGCGCAGCAAAGCCTACCGGCAAACTTCGATTGCGCTGTCAAAAATACGAAGAATTATTCCGGCAGGCAGAAATAACTTCGCGATTTTAGACTTTATCGAGTAAGTTCAGGCATATTAGCGAATTTATACGTTTGGATGCAATATGCGAATCGCTAACCTAGTCGGACGGGGCGCTTTTATTAAAAACAGTTTTTATTTATTGACGTTCGGCGCTCACATTTTTCTTCTGTTTCGTTCTATTTTGGGATTCAAATTTAATTGTACTGCAGCGGCGTTATACTTTTGCACGAGTCGCCGTTTACTTTTAACTTTTACTGGCTTTTAAAAATGAGATTTAGCGTTTCTACTTTTGTACTTTCCGCGATGTCTTTTCTCGGGAGCAGATGAAATGTTTTGACACTTATGGGCGCGTTGACGCTGAATTTATTACTTTATAAATCATTTTCGGGCTTCGCTCTTGAAAACGACTTAGTGAATTGGAAAAAACTTGGATTCTTATAGAAGGCTTTTGGATTCAAGGCTATTTCGGTAATATGTAGATATGAATATATTTTAAATGTGTATTTCTACGAAACGTGATATTTAGCAATCATTTTATCATAGAAATTATTCATTTTCGTATCGAAAATTTTTAGTATTTTTAAGATACTTACATTTAGAATATTTAATATTATTGTTTTTAAATAATGGTCGCGGTAAAAAACCTCAATTAGAATATTATGCTGGGTACCTACTTGTTAAAAAAACACATTTTTTCATTAGTTTTTCTTAATATTTATTATCTAAGGCACATATTAATAAACTGCCTTTAAGGCTGTCACAGACAGAGCAGGTAATGTAAAGATGTATATTATAGCACGGTACATCTCGATACATCTCGATACATCTTTCTATAGAAATCGTCAGGAGACCACACACAACAGCTATAATGTATATTTTTACATTATAGCTGTTGTGTACGATTTCTATAGAAAGATGTATCGTGCTATAATCTTTACATTACCTGCTCTGTCTGTGACATTTCTTAATGTCACAGACAGAGCAGGTAATGTAGCCTTAACAATAATTATAATTATGTAGAGATTTAAACAACGATAACATGGCGCGCCCCTCCAAAATTCAAAACGTTTGAAGTGCGTTGTCAAAACGTTTGAAGTGCGTTGTCTTGCGCGGTCGGCTAGTTATGATTAGTTGACCAACAAATCTTAGTAACAAGTGACATTATGTGAAATATTACGACTATTGGTTGATTGGTTGAATACTTACTAATTACAAACTCTTTCATAAGGATGTGACTACACACATTGAAACAGTAATTTGGAGGGGCGCGCCATGTTATCGTAGTTTATATCTAAACGCTAATACGTGGTTTACCCTATTTCATTAAATATTGAACAAAGTAATAGTGTAAATGTACATTACTAGAACTATATCTGTATGATACATTACTTCTTTCTGTAAAACGAACGGCTGTTCATTTAGTACAATGGTAGAGACGTGGGCAGAATATTTAGTGAGGGCGAGCTAATAATCATTACTCATTTTAATTATGTTCAGCTTTTAACGTAACTGATGGGGTGAAATTCATCACATTCCCACGAAAGAGTGAAAGTTTTTATGATTGGGTCTAATATATTTTGCAAATTGAGCCTCAAATCTATCTATACATATTATAAAACAAAGTCGCTTTTTTCCCTCATGTCCCTTTGTTCCCTTTAATCTTTAAAACTACGCAACGGATTTTGATGATTCTTTCAGTGTTAGATAGTCCATTTATCGAGGAAGGCTATAGGCTATATTTTATCACGCTAAGACTAATAGGAGCGAAGAAATAGAGGAAAATGTGGAAAAAACGGGGAAAATTATTTGAAAGGGCTAACTTGAACGCGCCAATCTCAGGAATTAGGTACTGGTCCGATTAAAAAAAATATTTCAGTGTTAAATAGCCAATTTATTGAGGAAGGCTATAGGCTATATTTTATCACGCTAAGACTAATAGGAGAGTGTGGAAAAAACGGGGGAAATTATTTGAAAGGGCTTCTCGCGAAGTACTGAAGCAATTTTTATGATTTGGCACAGATAACAAGTAGACCACGTGAAGGATCATAGGCTATCAATTTCAATCATTTTTCAGTGGCTATATATTTTATACCCGTGCGACGCCGGGGCGGGTCGCTAGTATATACTTAATAAATCAATGATACTAAGGGTCAAATTTAAAAAATCAAATCAATGACACTAAAGGTCAAATCAATGATACTAAAGGTCAAATCAATGTACTAAAGGTAAAATTAAAGTAATTTATACTAAAGGTCAAATAAAAAAAGCATGGAATATTAACTATTCATTTTCATTGGCATTTAATACTCGTATAACGAGGCAAATAGAAATTATAGGTATTAGAGAACTATTGTAATTTCCAACTCGAATATTACTCCCTATTAAAATTTTAAATCTGCTTAACTGATTAGTGATTACTGATTACATATTAATATTATCAATTTATTCTGATTTTCTGACTAATATATTATTATAATTTTATTCTGATTTACTAAATTCTAGGTATTATTGTCACGCTAACTTCTAACGAATACGAATTAGTAACGATACAATACTTTATACTACGATGTGTTTTTGCAGTACATATCTCCAAGTTGGTCCATGCGGCATGCCATCATTACAGATACAAACAGTCACGAAAAAAACTAACACTACTGCAATGTTTTCACTCTAGACGGCAGCACTAGCACGTACAGTAAAAAAAATTATTTTGACGTTTGACAACGTTTCCGTCAACATTGTGACATGACGCGTGCAATCGCCAGATTTAACACCTAACACCTCCGTGGTCCAGTGGTCTAGAGCGTCGCTCTTGACTCGGAGGTCGTGGGTTCGATTCCCGCGTTGGAAACATGTTATTTCCAAGTTTGGTTAGGACAATGCAGGCTGATCACCTGATGGTCTGACAAGTAAAATTATCCATACGTCGGATGGGCATGTAAAAAGTCGGTCCTGCGTCTGATCTCTTGCCAGTCGTGTCGGTCTTCCGTCCCACTGGGTTATGAGAGTAAAGGAATAGAGAGTGCTCTTGTGTACTGCGCACGCACCTGGGCACTATAAAATCTCCTGCGTACCTGGCCTGGTTTCAATGAAACCGGCCACCGTCATCGAAACCGGTATGGGGAGTATTATTATTTATTATTAATCGCCAGCTTTAGATCCGATCATTTACTGTTGCTCGTGGCGCCTTCTGCTCCGACCTTTACGTAAAGGTGCTCCCTCACCAGGAGCATTTGCGTATATTATAAACATTTAAGTTTCGACTTTGATCATTACCGACGACCATTCTCGTGTAATGTCAAATTAGGTTACAAGTTATATCAAAATATTATATTGTATCATTTAAAAGTACGCATTGTAATGCTCGGTTCTCCTCCTTCACTGGTGTAATGTTCGACTCTGTAACGTTACAGGACACGTGAATGCTCCCGGTGAGGGAGTACCTTAATATTCTCTTAGATTAAATAGATTGCCCATGATATACCATGATAGGTAAGTATGCTATAATATAGTTATGCGATAATGCTTCGCAATAATGTTGGCAATCACGGATACCATCATGGTTCAACAAATACACGTGGTTCTTTATAATACACTTGGACGATTAAACTGCTAAACATTAATTTTAACAGTACAAAAACAAACAGAATAACAAAACGAACGTGAGGAGTATAAATAAAACAGTTCATTCACTATTAATAAATGATCACGTTTAATTGATCGCTGTATAAATAATGGAAATGAGGAAATCTGGCCCCAGCACCTGTCATATTCTATGAGGTGCTTGTAATTAACTGAATTATTTAGTGCCCTTTATTGACCTATTTAAGGTCTATTGGGATTTGGGACTTAGCGATGTGACGAAGTGTCATGAAGAGTCGGTAGCTCTAGTGAGTCTAGTTATTATTTTTAACAAAAAATTAAAACCGACTTCCAAGGTAAAAACAATAATAACATCCTTATAATATGAACTAAAAAGTATTAAATAATTATTCCTATCTAATAGTGCCTTTTTCCGAATTCGGCTAAAACTCAACTATTTCTGTACTCAATCTTCATCATTTTGAAGTCGGTACCAGATGAATCTTCAGTTCTCTGACAGAATATTTGAAACTTTTGGAACTGGCACCGACTTAAAAATTATGAAGATTGAGTACAGAAATAGTTGAGTTTTAGCCGAATTCGGAAAAAGGCACTATTAGATAGGAATAATTATTTAATACTTTTTAGTTCATATTATAAGGATGCTATTATTGTTTTTACCTTGGAAGTCGGTTTTAATTTTTTGTTAAAAATAATAATTTCACTCTTTTTAGTTACCTAGTAAGCCATCGCGTACTATACGTAGAATAATACACCTGTATATTATTCTACGTAGGTATCTTATTACAGTCACACTTACAAAATATAATATCAGCTGCAGCCTGCAGATAATTTTAAACAATACATTAAAAAAAATCTAAGTGAACACGTGTGACGTGCTAAGTAGCCGGTCACCGGATCAGTTTCAATAGGCTGGCACTCGCTCGACTTGTCGCACATATAGCGCACATAGTACCCGGCCCGCGCCCGCGCCGCCGCGCCGCTCGCTTGACAGCCCTGGCAGATATGCGAGACAACAATTATTGTACTATGAACGCTAAACGCCATTGCGTTTAGCGTTCATAGTTAGGAGTATTAGTTAGGAGTGAAACCTAATACAACAAAACAAAAATTTCGAAAATCGGTTCACAAATGGCGGAGTAATCGTTGAACATACAAAAAAAAACCACAGCCGAACATATAACCTCCTCGTTTTTTGGAAGTCGGTTAAAAAGAACATAATATTAATCTTAGTTTCAAAATGTTACTTTGTTATATTATCTTAAAATTATAATACAAATAGATGACGCCCGCAACCCCGTTGCGACAAAATTCGATATCGCTCTGGAACCGTACATTTTTCCAGGATGAAAAGTTCCTTATGCCCTTTCCCGGGACTCAAAGTATCTCCATACCACATCCAATTAACCCATCAGTCGTGGCAAAACGAGACACAATAGCTTTTTCATTGTTATCGCGGCCGGATGTGGCCGCTTGGGGCTTCATGAATTAATCAATAATTTCCAACAAGATAGTAATAATTTCTCATCTAGATGATTTTTTTCCTGGTGAACTTCGTACCACTTCCCTCCTTCCCATCCCTGGACTTCCACAAGTATTTTGAGCCTAAATTAGCCAAATCGTTTCAGCCGCTCCCGAGTTTTAACGAGACTATACTGTACTCGGCGAAACATGGCGGTAGCGGTCATTGGCTCCCTGTCAAAAACTTGTCATTTTCTATATAAGCCGCGATTGACAATGAAGTGTCAGATGTTGTCAATCGTGGCTTTGTATAGAAAATGACAATTTTTTGACAGGGAGTCAATGACTGCTACCGCCCGCCGAGTAGGTACAGTATAACAAAATCGAAAATTCAGTTTTATTTATGAGATTGTAGTAAAAGCTGTACATTTTAAAACTGGTCGAACAGAATATTATATTTGTCGATGTACCTACATAGATAATAAGTGTATTCTGTATGGGTGTAATTACATGTAAATTCCAGTGCACAATAAGTATAGTAGGCTGATAAAATGGTGGAATAATAATTATAACATAACGAACTGTATGACAATGACATATGGACTACAACGCAGCTAATGATGCGTACCACGCGAGCCCTGATCAAGGATATACGAATATTATATCTAAGAGCGAGGCCACATTGCATCGTTGCGTTTCGGTGCGTTGCTCCAACGTTTTACTAATATAATATTATATTTACTATGTAGATGACCCAGTGAAATTCGTATCCTATTTCCTCCTTCCTAAATATTTAACTCTTTAGTAGGCGTCGATTTAAAGCTAGTTGAATTTTCAAATCGGTTCAACCGTTCTCTGGTTTTTGCGAGATTAATAAAATTTAAAATCATTTTTTTCGTAGATGATTGTTGCGTTGCGACAAGCGTTGCGTTTTCGTGTGTTGATGGAACAACGGACAGAAGATAGAATTAATGTTCAATGTAAATGACGATACAAAAGCGCGAAGACATAATATTGCTGGCTTGTGTTGGGTCGTTACAATAACGCATTGCCACACCTGCAATTTGGAGTTGGCGTATCACTGCCAAACTCAACTCCTGCGTTATTTTATCGCGCGTATCCGCAACGCGTGGAGGTGCTACTCACCGCAAAACTCTTATTTGTGCAAGAGTTTTGCCGCAAGCAATGTGGTTTCACCCTTTTGCAGCTGTTACCTAGTTGCGGTTGTAGAAATTACAACTTATTGTAGTATTTTTCATTGGATTAGCAATAACATTATATTGAAAATTGTAAATTATTGCTTTATAATATGGAATTATAACTCTTTGAAGCAGCGCGTGAGTTAGCTATGAAATTATACGTTATGTATTCAATAAGAATACAAGCTTTGCTTGTAAGCTGTAAGATATATCTAATCAGCAGTATTCCGTGGTGAATATTATGTATTTTTCGCGATATTTGATGAATCTATCAAAATCCGTTTAGTACTTTTAGCTTGAATATCCAAACGCCATGACGTCTAATTAATACTTCCATGAAAGTGTCACCAACACTTCTAGCAGAAACCTTTTACCAAAAAGGCCGTGTTTCGTTTAATAGCTAATGTCATAGTGATCTAAGTAGCTCCATCAGCTAAATGGGTTAATGAGTTCTCGGCTAATTCATACCGGCGCGGCGCGCGCTGAATATGAACCGTCTTGCCATCTAAACCTTTCATCAAACCTTTACCTCGTTATAGCGACATTTCACACAAAGTGACTATAGTCTATTTATAGACTATAGTCACTTTGGCTGTATATAGCCAGAAGTCTTTAATAGGGTTCCGTTTTTACACAAGGATTGCGTACGATGTATAGGAGCTGCTATAAAAAGAATAACAGAGTTCTGTATAATAGTAGTTCAGATATAGTTAATTGCTACAGTCATTCATACTAATATTATAAATACGAAAGTGTGTCTGTCTGTCTGTCTGTCTGTCTGTCTGTCTGTCTGTCTGTCTATCTGTTACCTCTTCACGCCCAAACCGCTGCACCGATTTTGAAGAAATTTGGCATGGATATATTATATACCTTGAGTCCCGAGAAAGGATACTTTTTATCCCGGAAAATGTACGATTCCCTCGCGATAAACTAATTTTGGCGCAACGGAGTTGCGGGCGTCATCTAGTAATATATAAGTCTATGTCTATCTGTTATTTATGCTCATTTAAGGTTTAAATTAATTTTGATGAAACTTCGTGTACAGGGAGTCCTGAAGGGATAGAAAGTGAAAATAATATTTTTTTAAAAGACACTACCGATGTACCGATTATTTTATGATTATTAGTATGATCGATTATTTTTTTAAAGAACACTACCGACTTGTGGGGCCTATCAATGAAGGTTATTAAATCTATAATCGATGTTATCGCGCCCTACTTAGCGACTATTTTTAATGATTGTATAAAAAATGGCGTGTTTCCTGATCTAATGAAACACAGTAAAGTTTTACCTCTTTTTAAATCTGGTAGTAAGTCGGACCCGTCTAATTTCCGACCTATATCTATTTTACCAACATTGAGTAAAATTTATGAAAAGATAATACTGAATCAATTACTAACGCACTTTAATTTAAATAATATTTTACATAATAAACAATTTGGATTCACAAAGGGACGGTCTACTACAGACGCAGGCGTTGAATTGATCAGTAGTATTTTTAATGCCTGGGAGACGTCGCAGGATGCTCTAGGTGTTTTTTGCGATCTCTCAAAGGCTTTTGATTGCGTGCAACACAAAACATTGGTCAGGAAACTCTGTCACTATGGCATAAAAGGCAAAGCACTCGCCCTCCTAAAATCGTACTTGTCAAATAGAACTCAGAGGGTTGAGATAAATGGTAAAAAATCTGCTGGTGCAAAAATTGAAATGGGGGTCCCACAGGGGTCTATATTAGGACCCTTCCTGTTTCTTATTTATATAAATGACCTGCCATTCTTAATTAAAGATAAGCATGGGATAGTATTATTTGCTGATGATACATCTCTTACATTCAATATCAAACAGCTTAATGCGTGTTATGACGAAGTAAATAATGCTCTCTCAAAGATTGTACAGTGGTTTAGCGTTAATAATCTTTTACTTAATAATAAAAAAACAAAATGTATTAAATTCAAATTGCCCAATGTAAGGCAAACGGAAACCAATGTGCTTTTAAATGGTGATGTTATGGAGCTAGTGGATACAGTTGTATTTTTAGATATTACACTAGACTCCAAGCTTCAGTGGGGCCCTCACATTGCTGGGTTGGCCGACAGACTCAGTTCAGCAGCATATGCAGTAAGTAAGATTAGACAATTTTCAGATGAAACAACAGCACGCCTAGTGTATTTTAGTTACTTTCATAGTATTATATCCTACAACATTTTGCTGTGGGGCAATGCTGCAGATTTAAATACAATTTTTGTGCTGCAGAAGCGAGCTGTTCGGGCAATCTACAAGCTGGCCCGTAATACTTCACTTAGAGAAAAATTTAAGGAAACTGGAATCCTAACTGTTGCTTCTCAATATGTCCTATCAAATGTATTATATGTTAAAAAGAATATATATGAATTCAAGAAAAAATGTGATACCCATGGGAGAAATACTCGTAATAAACATAAGCTTGACATTCCGGTGACTAGACTTACTAAAGTCAAAAACTCTTTTAAGGGTCAATGTATACGCCTTTATAATAAGATCCCAGAAAACGTTCAAAATCTCTCAACTAATAAATTCAAAAAAGTTGTTAAAGAACGTTTGTGTACAAAAGCGTACTATAAAGTTACTGATTTTATGAATGATAGTACACCATGGGAATAAGGTCACCCCCTGCAGAGCTGTTTCTGTATAATATACAGTATGGTACACTCGTATTTTATTTAGTCATAATGACACTGTAGTTTTATATACTTTTTGTAATTTTCCATCTTTTTAATTAAAAGATGGCTCCGTGCGAGTTTCTTACGCCGGTTCTTCTCGACGGGGTAATTCCCGAACCGGTGGTAGGCACCAGTGTAGACCCGACGTTCAGAGAATATTTGAAAAAATTTATTCTGAATAAAAAATTTTGAGTTTGAGTTTGAGTTGAGTTTGAGTTTGAGTTTGGGGTTTGTATTTGTCTCTCATATAAAGTTTCCTGCAAAAGTAGCAGCAGTGCTGAAAGGCTTAATTTCGACTTCCATGTTTCTATGACAAATTCCCCGGCTCTCGCATCATAAATTCGCCCATTCAAAAATTTGAAAAAAATTGCTCTTCCAGCGCTGCTACTTTTACATATCTATTTCTGGAGCACAAACAAACCCAACAAGACTTATTATCACTTTGTTCCGTTACACCGTATACAAGTTACAAAAAAGTTACATACAATAATATGCCAGATATGATGCTTAGGTCTTCTAATGTTGCGAGTGTCCATTTACGACGGCAGTTGCTTTCCATCAGGTGACCCGTTTGCTGGTTTGGTATGCTAAAATCCCGTAGATTTATTGTTTTCGAGGTTTGTCGTCGTAATCAGCAACGGTAAGGCTCTGATTCCACCAAACTGTTATAAAATATACTATATTAGCCTCCCAAAGCGTAATAAATCGTGTGTTTCCTTGTGTGTGTAGATAATTAAATGTTTATTCAGCCATGATTGGTATTTATTTTGGTTTTCTTGTTTGTATTTTACCATTTTTGTACAAATGTTGACTTATGCAAATTCATACGGAATTTAAACGCAAACAGAAACAAAATTAAACGACATAAATAAACGCCTAAAATTAAACATTTGCAGTGGCACACGCAATAAATTATTGTTCTAGGAGAAACACAAAACAAAATTTCATCAAAATCCGTTCAACGTTTTAAGCGTCGTAACAGCCAGTTACACACACTTTCAAAATAATATTAGTATGGATTTCTGTGCAAAATCAAGTTTATCATCATAATAGTTTCCAAATGTTCATAAATTATGTGTAATTATGCTTTTCCAATTAATAGTTTGAAATAGTTATCGTGAAGTATTCGTATGTATAACATTAATTATAAAGTTATATTAAATTAACATTGCCTATCGGCTAAACACATAGTTTCGAACTTTGTAATAATTTAATTTACCCTTGAATATACTGAATATAATATCGTGCAAATCATTTCACTTAGGCGCAGCGCAGACGACTGCAGACTATCCGTGACACACTTTTTAGGGTTGGACCTCATCTGGCAGCACAGAATCGCATTTGTTCCGCCTGTGCTACCACGTGCTGCAGTGTGCTGCCGCATGCGAACGCGCCCTGTCGCATTCCGCAGACAAAAAAGGCGATCGCACGCGGCGGTGAAAGGATGCATTAGCATGCTATCGCGCGCTTCAGCGTTCCGGAGTCTCCCTGCCGACCATTGCATTTTGTCCGTGATGCCGATCGCCTCGAAGATTCCGCCACGTGCTATCGCATTATGCTTTCTGTCTCGGTCTAGAAAATGGCAGTTCTAAGCGACAGAAAGAGAAAGGGCGACGGAAAAAGGCGATTCCGTGCTGCCAGATGAGGTCCAACCCTTAGTCTGTGGGAAATAGAACTTATGCAATTATATGCAGTAACGCACACAACGCGCAAAAAGTCCGCATATATTTGCATAGGTTCTATTTCCACAGACAAAATGTCCTTCACGGATAGTCTGTCGTCTGCGCTGCGCCTTAGTGATATGAAAATTTTGTCTAGAGTCTATTCTTATGCCTCGAATGTCAGCATGAGCCTGCCCTCTAAGCGATTTCCGAGTCGTGAGAATAGATCCCCTGTAAGTAAACTCAGAATCTAGGTTAAGTTTAGGGGCCGAAAATTGATTGCTTATATCAGCATTACAGACTTTGATAAATATTTACCTCCTTAGTAGGCGTCGATTGAAAGCTAAGTAGTTTAATTTTGCAAAATAATAATGCTACTAGCCATTTGGCGATCTTTATGACTTCTTTCTTGTCTTAGTAATGCCATGATCACACCTACCGAGTAGAGTGCGCTCAGCCAAGCACTCGGTGCTCTCGACCAATTTGATTGGCCGAGGACACTGTCTGACCACTGTACTCGGTGGGTATAATCAAACCTTAATAAAAGTTCAAATGTAGTAAAGCAGATTCGTTTTAACTCGCATAAGAGTCACAAAAAACAGAGAGTACTTTATATAATACAATAAAACTTTAAAAACAATGTTGGGCGACATTGAGCCAAACATCCACAAAGTGCATCTTCTGAGCTTTGCTTTATTTGCAGTTATAAAATCTAGGCCTATATAAAGAAAGCAGTTTTGAATTTCCTTCTAAGCATGAAATCCAATGATCTACGTCGGCAAAATGTCCCCAGGACATTTCATGTGGGTAATTGTTTGGTGACATGACCTAACTCCGTCCGTCCCCTGAGGCCGCTATCTAGGGCTTAAGGGTCGAGGAAGATTAAATTGCAGACGATATTGGCATTAAGGTATCTACTGGTATATTCTACATGACAGCAAAGCCGCAGTTTAAGTGGTTAAGCTAGCACACTGTTACCTTGTGGTGAATTGCTTATTTAGTTTGTCCGTCGCTAAAGTACGATAGTGGAAAGTAAAGTATGCCTATTTACAGGTAGCTATTGCTTGAAGTTGCTCGCAATTTCTTTCAACGTGAGGAACCGTACGTTTTTCCATGTCTCTTGTCCAAACTTTTCTTTGTACGTCTAGAACTAAACGTACTTCTATTAAATTAAATTAAGATTTATGAGAAATTATGTTAAGAGCGCGTACCCGCCAATAAACTTTTTAGTTTGGCGGGGAACTAGTTTAAGCCACTTTTGTAAAAAAAAAAAAAAAACCCAAAATCAGTTCAAAGGTTTATGTGTGAAAATGTAACATACGGTCATACTTTTTCATATAATTCAACATTAGTAAGGATTTTCTAGTAGTTATACTACGAGGATGATGAGCGTTTGCGTGTTTATATCAGACAAGGCAAGTTTTGATCTTATCGCGCTTCCTACGTAAAGAGTTACACTAACATAAAGTAGAATATAATAATATAAGTTTTGTCAAACATTATATATAAAGAAATCTCGTTAATTTCTGGCGTTAATAATACTCGTCAACAAAAGGCTTTAGTCATATTGCATTCGGATATTTTAGCAGCGAAGTTTAGCAATTAAAAGATAATATTATAGGATTTAATATAAATGCTAAGCACGTTACACGTCACTTAGGCCCTGTTTCACCACTTACTGATAAGTGCCGGATAAGCTATCCACAACTTATCAGTAAGTGGTGAAACAGGCCCTTATAAGTGTAGTAGTGCTTGCGATACCTTGATGTATCCCTTATAAGATTAGACTAAATGCTCAATTCAGGAGACTAACAAAGACTTAATAACAATCGCCATTAAATTAACTTTTATGTAGCACAATATATTTTTATGGCAGTCTGTTTCTTCTTGTTTTGGTTTCCCTGTATTGAAATGCATTATTTAATGGCTTTACCCCGTCCAATATACATTACAAAGATATTTTATTAGCCGAGTCAAGTTTTCAATTATAATAATTGATGTTGAAACTTGCGAACAAACCAGTGATCTAGGGACAGGGTTGACAATCATTAGTTTATCGTCCTATCAGAAAAGTTGATTCAAATGCAGAGGGCGGACGTGCTTTATTTGGTCGAGTTATGTAGAGTCAACGTTAGTCGTGATGGCTTGACCAATACGTAGAATAGTTACCTGCCTATATTTCTGTACATCTGGGATGAAAAGTATTGTGTGGCAGCCCTGGCTAAACCTGCAGATACTTGGAGTCAAGTACACAATTACCAATAGTAGCGATGAATTATTCATCTGTGACAGCTTTATCGGTCCGTTATGTGGTCCGTTGGCATATTTAGTCCGATCTACATGTGATCAATTTTAAACGAGTCATTTTCTGCAAACTACCATCATGAAAACCATTAATATCTGATATTTAAACAGTGCTGGGGTCTGATTATGCTTCTTAATAAATTCAAACCAACCTAATAATAATTCAAAATAAAAAAATAAAATAATACTTAATTCATTTTGAATTATTATTAGGTTGGTCAAAAACTAAAAAGCAGTCTCTTGACTTGACTTATTTTTTTACATTAAAACACTATCTTGATGCTTAAACGGGGTAAAGAATATATTAAACAGCTCCAATATAATTTGAGATGTTTCATTTGAAATTAGATCCAAGATTAGAGAAAGCCAATTCAAAGTTTTGTTTGACTTGACATCGATTTGGTCTATTCAAACTAATTTGCAAATTAATTACATCACAATCTCGTCAGCCCATCAAACTATTAATCCGATGCAGTGTTAACGAAGTTTATGTGTTTGAGGGCACGACTTGATGCTCTTTTAATAGTGTTCCACACAAACAACCACGAGTCAACATACAAACTTCATTTACTTTATGACGAAGGCCCACTTGCACAAAAGTTAATCCCAGTTAAAATTGTATTGATGTCGTAAGTAGGTGTACTCTTTTTCTTTACCAGACCTACAATATAATATAAAGCAAAGTCTTCTCACTTCTCAAGCTTCTGTGATATTGTCAACTCACCGAGTCGGCCATAATAAAGAAGAATAAAGAAGATGTATAATATTGCCCTCGTTCATGATATTATGTACGCAAGAGGGTACTGATTTTTTTTATAAATAGTAATTATATTTAATACAGGCGTTTACTTGCTCCAATCTAGCCCAGACACCAATCTGGGGTAAGTGAACGTGAGTGAAGTGAAAAGTTAATCCTTCGTTAAACGACATGTTACAGGTACATAGAAGGAAAAATTAGAGCAAGCAAGGAACAACAAGTTTATCGAATGTTATCAAAAGTAGCCCCTCTTTCTAAGTATAGCGTGAAACACAATACAAAATAATATTATTATATTTAATCAAAGATTAAGCTTAACTGGCGTCGGTGAAACTGGCTAAACGAACACCACTTCCTCTAATTAATGGGCAATTAATACCTAATTATATCGTGATATTGATTATAATTTATAACAAAATAATTGTTAATTCCACTCATAAAATAGAAGAAGACTTTAACGACGGTCCTGCAACGAATTAAGTACGTTAATGGCCAATTTGCCGTATCAATTTTTCAATAAAGCCTTTAGTAACATTTATGATACAATTAAATTTTTATGGGAGCTTCATGATATTACCTGAGCCGCTCTTTCTTGTAAGTTGCTTAGAAAAATTGCAAACGTAGAGGGTTTTGTAAGAATCGTCATAAAAAAATATACTCTAGCCCATGACTACTTTAATAATAAGTGTAAATATACCAACATATATATCCGTAAAAATATCAATATAAAATTAATTGTCTTCCGTTGAAGCTTCTGAACCGTGTCGTATAGAAATATTTTTTTTTTGGTTTTTTGGTTTGAAGATACTTTGAGACTTGAGAAAGAACATAATATTATGATAGCATTCTTTTTTTAGGATTATCACTCGATAAACGAATTTGGTCCCAGCGAAATTGTAGGCAATAAAGTGGTTAAAAAATGATAGTTTTTTTTTATAAAAGGGCAAAAAATATAAGCAAAACTCGATACCACAACCTGTGTTATAAAATAGGCTAGCACGACTAGTGACAAAAACCAACGAGCGAACGAAAGCAAAAGAGCCAAAAGAAACACACGCATGCGACTCCATGTTGGTACACAGCAAAAAGACCAACAAAACGACAGATTATCGAAAACGTTGTAGATTTTATTGTTGTTACATCTCCATTTATTATTGTTAACGAAACATTTTTAGGCGACATGAACAAACCCTCGCTCGCCTTGGATTTCAACTACCCAAGATCGCCAATGCCACAGACTAAGAACATTTATACCTGGCACTTGAGGTACAAAATACTACAAGAGTCACTGAATATCATTTCGATATCCATATCACTAATGTAAATGCGAAAGAAATAAATATTATAAATACGAAAGTGTGTCTGTTTTTCTGTTGCCACTTAACGCCCAAATCGCTGATTCAATTTTGCTGAAATTTAGTATGGGGTACTTTGAACCCCGGTAAAAGACATAGTACTTTTTATGTCAAAAAAATTACGTTTTCCACGCGATAAAAGAGTTTTAGCCCAACGGCGTTGCAGGCGTCATCTCGTTTAATATATAAACAGTTTTTAAGCTCGTCTTGTGTTTTAGACTCGTTTAATTTAGAGATCACCAATTTCTATAAGTAATCGAATCAGTACTGATTCGTCATTGGTAAATTACATTAAATTTAGCTAAAGACGTCTTTATTTTTAAGTCTAATAGAATATATAATATCTTATAGGTGCACTAGATATAGTACATCCTTGGACATTACAATTAGGTATCCAACGATGTAAGGATGATAAGAATCTGGGCTTGAGGCCAACATTACCATACGGCCCTCAGAAATCGTTCCTCGCCCAGGATCCTATTTTATTACATAAAATATTATGATTTACATTCCGACTAGCTGTACCTCGATTCTAGTATTTAAATCTAACAATTATAAAGCTTCGATTCAGTCTTGTTGAATATCAAAATAGTATTCTCATATTTGGGTATGTCAAGCAAGATTTTTTTAGAGATTTGATCAATCAACATTTGATTGGTCAAACCTCTAAAAATCTCGTAGGTTGTTGGTTTGATGTTTTAAGAGATTAACATTTTGTAGTAGTACCTATTCGTAATTATTAATTTATTAATAGTAATAAATTAATAACTGCAGTCTGGGTATACTAATAAATTATATAAATTAATAATATTATATATTTTGATGCACAAAACATATCGAAGTTGCGTTTATGTTGGATTATCATATCAGAATAATAATATCAGAATGTATGCCACATTTAACAGAAGTTTTAACTTGGATTCTCTGACAATAATAAATACTACTATTAAAAATACTACTATTCTGTCTACTTCAGGTATTTATTTTGAACATATCTAATAATTTTATAATCTATGGTGTCGGACCCCCACCGAGGCGTGTTCTGGGGGGAACCTTACAACCCCCTTATCTACACTACAACATGCGAGCGCCGGATCGCGACAACCTCTTATTAACATTTAATTTTGTAGCACTTAAAATAATTTTAGCGATGACTATGAGTGTGTACTAAAATGTCTTTATTGTAAGAATATTAATTCTAGGACATGGAAAAACCAGAAAAGAGTTTTGTTAAATTAAGTTAAGTCCTATAATAAAGGATACCTTTACAGGATTTAAAGGATACCCACCCTAAATCGATCAGCTAGGAATCATTTTTAGAAAATGTCATTTTATTCATGCTTTATAGAATACCGAGCGAAGCTCGGTCAAATAGCTAGTATTCCCTTATACGGGAAGGGCAAAGTAGCTATACGTACTTTCGAATATTATAATACTTATTAATTTGCTCGTACTTATTCCTAATTCTAATACTCGGCTCGCGAAAGCTGCGTATGCGCATCGTTTCCGGTTGTCAGACACTAGCAGAACGCACGCGCCTGGCGCCTATTACTCGTAGTATGACTCAAGCCAAACTAGTTTTGTTCGTCTTTTGGAGTTAATAATTATACGGTTGCTATCAAATCGCGATAATATCGGCACTGAATTTAATACAATACTGGCGCTAAACATAACATACATAGTGATACATACACACAATATATATTTTTGTTTGCATCGAATTGCCTCAGTACTAGACCATTTTCCATATTTGGCGTATGTACAGTTCATATGGGGTTCAATTTTTCATATTATAAGTTTTATTGGAAGTCGCTAAAGTTGTCGGATCCGAATTAAGCATTATGCTTCAGGACTCGATTCTCAAGCCTCGAACTCCATTTCACTGGCTATCTCATGCGCGCACATTACTGTCATCGACGAATCGGAACAACATTCGAGGCTCGAAAATCAAGTCCCAGGGCCATTTATGTCAGCAACCCACTTCCTTCCGTTCAGAATTAATTCAATGATCGCTGGTAATGACTTGCATGTGGCCACCCCGAGGGTACTGGTATTGAGCTGGCTAATTTCCACTATTAATGAAGCTAAACTAGACCGGGTTTTGCTTGAAGGCGAATGAGATAAGGAGTTATTGCCTTTTGGGTGACTCTGTTGACTTGCAGAAAATTATTTAAGGTGAAGGTACATTACGTATTCATATTATGAATTAATTAGTTTTCTCTCAAAAACATATTAGCTTTAAGCTTTAGCTAACAAAAACAAAACATATTTTAATTTGTCACAAAAATATAATATGATAGTAAAAATATTGATTTGCGATAATCTGCAAACTTTACTTCAGCCTTATAAAATCATTCGTTATCTACTTAAGAAACTGTTTGATTAAATTATTATTTTTTAACAAAAAATTAAAACCGACTTCCAAGGTAAAAACAAAAGTAATACTTATTCATAATCTAAAAAGAATCAAATAATTCTTATTCCTTATTATAGTGGCGTCTTCAGACTTCGCCTAAACCTCAACTATTTCTGTACTCAATCTTCGTACTTTTGAAGTCGGTACCAGCCCGGAAAAGTTCTGAGATCCTTGACATAGCAAATTTTACGCTAAGGTAAGCTGGTACCGACTTCAAAAGCATGAAGATTGAGTACAGAAAATATAGTTGAGGTTTAGGCGAAGTCTGAAGACGCCACTAAAATAAGGAATAAGAATTATTTGATTCTTTTTAGATTATGAATAAGTATTACTTTTGTTTTTACCTTGGAAGTCGGTTTTAATTTTTTGTTAAAAAATAATAATTTTACCCTTTTTAGTTACACAGTAATTATGAGACGACAAGGCTATATTATTATAGCTTGTTGTCAGTTGTACAATGTACATATTACTAGCGGTCGCCCGCGGCTCCGCCCGCGTGGACATGCAATACGGCTGCAAAAAGCCTACACAGGAAAGACTCGGTCAGCTTTTGCTGACCGAGTCTTTCCTGATTCCCAGGTCAATTCACAGACTCCGACACTGACATCGACGACGCGGACGCAGTCATTATCGGAAGGGTGCACAGTGCACACTGCACAGATTGTCTTCCTTCCCGCACGCGCATCCCCGCTTGGTGACGCCCACTATCTTAATATTTTAATTTCGCCATAATTTCAAAACCAAACGTCCAATTTTAATAATTCATAAGCTGTACTTAGTGATGAAATAATTTATTTTGATAAGGATTAATAGCATGAGTAAAATAAACGCGTTTAAATGTAGTCCAAAAAAATTCAAGATTTTTAAATGTAAAAATGGTTATTGTGCCTCACTCGACATAGATAAGTACAGTGTGTCGCGGACTTTTTTGTAGGTATTTATAAGATCTATAATTACTTAGAACATTTATGGTTCTATCTTTTATAGTTTCGGCAGCGTGCGCAAAATAAGTAACTTTTCTGGTTGAATTTTTCACCTGGCGTCCGAAAAACCCAAATATCTTACGAAACCCTATTTTGTCCAAAATAATATTTAGTCTATGTTCAGCAGAAATAATGTAGCTTTTGCTTGGAGTAGTTTAAATAAAGCCAAAATCCTCAAACTTGTATCTATAAGGATTCAAAAGTTCTGTTGGGTACCTTCAGAACCAGGGTACATCCTGGTGCAAAATCTTACTTTTTGGTAGTATATGCCTGAAATACTTCAGAAAAAATCAAAATCACCATATGTTCCCATATAAATTTCAAGGAGTCCCCTCGATTCCTCATGGATCCCATCATCAGATCACCACTTTTGTGAACCTGGTACCAATCTCGAATTCAACCCTGTACAACAACAAAAGAATCATGAAAATCGGTCCATAAACGGCGAAGTTATGGTTGAACATACAAAAAAAAAATATAAACAGACGAACATATAACCTCCTCCTTTTTGGAAGTCGGTTAAAAATAAAAATATACATCCACAGCCGAACATAGAGCCACCTCCTTTTTTTGAAGTTGGTCGAAAAAGTTTACGACATTGAGTCCCGAGAAAGGTACCTACATAGGATAGTTTTTAATTAGTTTTTTAAAGACGCATGGTTCTTGTGAAAGAAGTTCTACGCAACAACATCGCAAGCAACACCTTGTAATTAATAAGAGTTCAAGACGAGAACCCATAATGAAGTGAAATTACTGATACGTTTTTGTTCTCACTGCGCAGTCGATTCAGTGTCCTGTGTCACTGGCATCAGCTTAAACGTTTTCATCATTAATCTTGCACAAAGATTGCATTTAAAGTTTCTATTTTGGTAGCATTTGCTTGTAATGTTCGTTTTAGCCGTTTCCACTATCCCAACAGAATTGAAATGAAGGCAATTCTATCGTGCGAAAAAACAAATTGCTTCTGAAGCAATTGTACTGCTGCAACTGTGTTTTTGCCTTTGTGTGGATGCAATGAAAATGATCGTTCGGTGAGCATCAGCTGTGGCCGTAAAATTGTGAATACCGATAGATTGTAATATAACTAGAAACTTGTGCGCTGATTGGTTGAAAGAGTATGCCTGTCGCCGCCATACCTGTTTATTCTAGAATATAGACTTTCTACTTAGTTTTAAAATAAGATGTTTGAAATGTTCGTGGATATCTAAAACAGTGACAAACTGTGAGTAAAAATTATAAGTATTCCGTTTAACCAACAAGCTCGAAAATGCTGTTAAAGATTTGCCAATTCGCTAGTAACATTATAATCCAACGATATTTACAATTTGACGGTGACACATTATCTTTGAGCTCTAGCTCTCAAATCTGCATTTCGGTGAAAGTTAAGGCCACTTAGACTGATACACTTCGGGACTGTCCTAACCTACGAGGTGGATGGCCAAACTTCACAGATAACTTGCCCAAACTTCAAACATTCTGATGCTACATTACTTTGATAAGGTAAACTGACTGTTTTAATTAAGTTAAAGTCGGAAAAGTTGAGCTTACATGATATTAATAACCTAATGAATAAAATTACAAACTTTCTTACAAACACGGTATAGTAATAAAGTCTTACGTGAATATTTAACTTAGTTATAGGACACTGAGTTTATTTAACGTAAAATAGAATTCCGCTTAATTTCCTACTGTTAAATATGACCAGTAGCCCTAGCACGGCGACCAGTGGAAATGCGAAAATATAGACAAACTGTGGAAATAAGCTTAAAGTGCCGTTCCGATCTTTTTTCGTTCCGAAAAATTCAATTAAAATGCCACTTTATGACAGACTATAGTCACAAACTGTGGAGATAAACTTAAGGTGCCGTTCCGATCTTTTTTCGTTCCGAAAAATTCAATTAATATGCCACTTTATGACAGACTATAGTCCTAAAAATTCAAATAATATCCTACTTTACGACATATACTATAGTCTGTCATAAAGTGGCATTTTAATTAAATTTTTGTCGGTCGCGATTAGCCGCGGTAAAGATCGGAACGGCACCTTAAGCTGTTTATGTCCACAGCTTGTCTATACTTTCGTATTTCTACTGGTCGCCGTGCTAGGGCTACAGCTCAACAATTACAAGTTTTATTTTAAATCAGCCCAGTAGTTTTAAAGCCTACGGTTCAAACAATAATTATACTTCTTTCATGGTTATAAATCTTGCCTCTTTATAATTTTGTATACAGAAGTATTACCCCTTATACTCATATCATTGAATAAAACATTAACAGGTACCTAAATCGGTAGTCTATTAAGTGTATGACTAGGGCCTTTTTTCGATAATTATTCGATAAATTCTACAGTGAAATTAGAAATCAAGAGTATTGATAGAAATCGACAGCGAAGTAGAAAACTTCGAATGCCAAAATTATCGAATAGAAATTTCCTAAGCACCCTGGGCCAATAAATCACAATCGTCTTAGATTAAAACCCCGAAGGTTGTTTTAGTGACTAATATTTTCTTCTTATCAAAATGGTATGATGAGGTCATACCTAATGCGTAATAATCCTGCGACTTATATTTTATTAGTTTACATTTGTAGTGATTCTTGTAAACGCCCCTCTTCACGATGGGGTATGATGAATAATCGTGATTGCCACCATGATTAACAGTGACCACCACTATCAGCAAATTGGCGTTGATCGATGTGGATCTCCATGATGGCCTATGAATTATGATATACCAATACATTAGACGATTACAAACATAATATTGTAGAGGGCGAAGTCGACGAATATGGGTGCTCATGATCGGCTTTAATTTTGAGACTGTTGCTGCTTAGCAAATATGCAGATTTCAGGTGGCATGTTATAGTGGACAATCATTTTAGGATAATAAAATCCCATAGATTGATAATATCCCATATTTGTTTGTTCTGTATTCTGAGATTTTATTATATTCAATTGGCCACTCTATCTCACTATAGTAATATCTCTCACGTTCGTCATTGCTTGTCATATTAAAACGTGTAGAGGCAGCATAAAATAAAAACATCACATACTAATCCTGTCCTTACGAATGTTATACAACATATTAAATAATAATCAGCCATATTCACAAGCGGTTTTATAAAAGCTGGTAATATGGGACGTAAATCCTGTCAGGCAGCGCTAAGCGCTAGATCCATGGGATCACCGCACAATACTCCGAGAGGGTATTGTAAAATATTTCAAGAAATCGTTTTCTCAAAAGCTGGGCACTCCTTGTGCAATTTATAACGGTTCTTATCCCGATTGCTCGAATACAAAAGATGTAAATCTCGGCAAACTCAGATTCGTATCCGAGTGAGGATCGCGACGGAATAAAATTAGAAACGTTGCAACTCTTTTGTGGTGTTTGTTATGAGTGTAAATACCGATACTATGAGAGCTGATTCTATAATTGTGATCACGAGTTGCATGTCCACTTATGAAGCATTATACTAACCCAACTGGTAACTTTAATACTCCTCACCTGAAGTTGCGGAAAGGTTACTTAAAGAAAATGTCAAGGAATGTGATGTCAATTTTATTTTTAAAGAAATCGACTCCAGGGATATTATTAAGACTACTACGATACTAACTAAGAGAATGTTAAAAGTACAACTGATCTCTGGGGTATGTCCACAAGAGTTATTAAATCAATAATTGACATCATTGCCCCGCACTTAGCTCTAGTCTTTAATAATTGTATTAAAAATGGTGTGTTCCCTGACCTAATGAAGCATAGCAAGGTGATGCCTCTCTTCAAAGCTGGGACTAAGTCTGACCCAGTTAACTACAGACCAATATCTATTTTGCCAACTTTTAGTAAAATATTTGAAAAAATAATTCTAAATCAATTACTAGTTCACTTTAACTGTAATAATTTGTTTCATAACAATCAATTTGGCTTTACTAAAGGTAGGTCCACTACAGACGCAGGCATCAGTCTTCTATGTAGTATATTTGAAGCTTGGGAGGGGTCGCAGGATGCAGTTGGTATCTTCTGCGACCTATTCAAAGCATTTGATTGCGCTGAACATGCTACATTAATCAGAAAATTGTATCATTATGGTATAAGGGACACGGCCCTAAAACTGTTAAGTTCTTACCTTGCAAATAGAACGCAAAGAGTTGAAGTTAATTCTAAAAGGTCTAATGGTAGTAAAATAAAGCTAGGTGTTCCACAAGGATCTATTTTAGGTCCCTTTCTTTTTCTCATTTACATAAATGACCTACCTTATCTAGTTAAAGATAAGCATGAGATAGTACTTTTTGCTGATGACACTTCACTAATTTTTAATGTGAAGCGACAACAATTTAATTACGACGAGGTAAATAGTGCTCTCTCAAAAATAGTACAATGGCTTAATGCTAATAATTTAATATTAAATTCTAACAAAACGAAATGTTTAAAGTTCAGTTTGCCAAATGTTAGGCAAGTACAAGCCAATGTACTATTAAATGATGAGAAAATGAAATTAGTGGACACCACTGTTTTCCTAGGTATAACTTTAGACAGTAAATTACAGTGGAGTCCGCATATTGCAAATCTGGCGGATAGGCTCAGTTCTGCAGCATATGCTGTTAAAAAAATCAGAGAAATAACTGATGTAGAAACAGCACGACTTGTTTACTTTAGTTACTTCCACAGCATTATGTCCTATGGAATCCTTCTATGGGGAAATGCAGCGGATATTAATTCAATATTCGTGCTGCAGAAGCGAGCCATACGTTCTATTTATAAGATGTCATCGTGTGAATCCTTAAGAGAAAAGTTTAAGGAAATAAATATTCTGACCGTCGCATCTCAATACGTCTTGGATAACGTACTGTATGTAAGAAAGAACTTAAATAATTTCAAAAAGAAAAGCGACAATCATTGTTTTAACACTAGGAATGAGAACAAATTAGAAATACCAGTGATCAGACTCAGCAAAGTCAGCAAATCTTTTGAAGGCCAGTGTATACGCCTGTACAATAGAATCCCAGAAAACGTTCAAAATCTCTCTATCAATAAATTTAAAAATGTAGTAAAAGAACGTTTGTGTACTAAAGCTTATTATAAAATCAATGATTTCATCAACGACAACACACCTTGGGAATAGGGTGGTTCTTACAGGCTACTAGAATATTTTTTATAATTCCTATTGTAAACAGCTCTAAGTTATAATATTGTTATATAACACGGTCAAATTAACTTGACGCACGGTGATGGCATATTGCATTCCAGTGGTGCGTCAGGTTAATGTGACCGTGTTGTACTGTATATGTTTTTAATTGTAATTTTCCATCTTTTTAGCAAAAGATGGACCCGTGTAAGTTTCTTACGCCGGTTCTTCTCGACGGGTTAGTTCCCTAACCGGTGGTAGGCACCGTAGTATCGACGTTCGGTAATGTTTTTGTAAAAAAATTACTCCAAATAAAAATATTTTGATTTGATTTGATTTCAATAGCTTTTAAACCGTTACTAACAGTCACCTAGTCGTAGATTTGGCGCCGTACAGTTATCGTAGATTTCAATTATTAAAAAAGTATTATTATTATATATTAAAGTATTAATAGTAGTAAGTATTATAAATATATTCTCTTCAGACTTAGGTCTGACTTGGCTGCTATATTTTCCTGATTGATAAGATCAATTCCAAATCGAGTTGTATCAGTAGATTCTGCTAATTATTAACAAAATCTACTGATCAGTGGTAACAAACTACTCCGAACTACTTGAGATATATTATTTCCTGAGAAAATTAGCCACCCAAGCTTAACTAATTGACATTATTGAACTGGGCCGCGACCTTCTAGATGTAAATTATTATAGAAAGGTTCTGGAACACACAAGTCGACTGGCGCCAATGCACGTGGGCGGACTGGCCTGCAAACTTCAGACTATCATGACCGCTATCTATTTAATTTATTTACATCATTTATACCGTATGTTTTTTGCTACGTGTCTATAAGATATCTCAGTAGCGTGTTATCACTTTGAAATATACGCTGAAGTGTTTTAATGTTTCATGTTACTTATAAATGGAAGTTAAATCTATGTTTAAATGTAGCTGTTTAATAGCAACTTACTTTGAGTTGTGGTTCGTCCTAGATGTTGCCAGCAATTTCTTTGCTCTTAAATTCGTTTCTCGCGCGGTAACAAGTAATTTTTCCGGCATAAAAAGTATCCTATTGTTTTTTTCTGGAACTCAAAGTATCTTCAAATTTTGAAGTGAAAACTTCTTTAGCGGCGTTGAGCACTTTTGTGGGATGGGTAAAAACTGTGAAACTCGCGTCAGATTCTCATGCTGATCGAAAAACCAAGGAAAAAACGTAGGACGGTTGGAGAGTAGTGTTGTAACATCGAAATCGATTAATCGAACAATCGATTGTTTTTTTTCGATTGTCGATATTTTTTAATCGATTGTAAGGGTTTCGATTAATTAAAAAAAAAACAATTTTTTTTAAAATAGATTTTCATAAAAAATGGGTTAAAAATTTAATCGATTAATTAATTAAAACGATCGTTTATTTTATTCTATTTTATTTTATTTATATTTATTTATTTTTTATTTTTATTTTTATATATTTTTTATTATTATTTTTTTATTTTTTTAAAATCGATTTTCATAAAAAATGGATTAAAAAAATAGCGCACAACGTTAATAATCAAGCTTTCACTTCTGCAGGCACTGCCGGAGTGCAACCCGTCTTTTTTTTTCATTAATCCTTCGATCGTGGATTCTTGGAAATCTATTGTTATTATATTGTGTCTCGCTCACTGGTGAGCTTATGGGGCTTGATGGGTTAATTAATAAGCATGCTGCATGGCACAGTTTCTGTAAAATTTTTCACGTTAATGTCAATATGTGTCTGTATATTATTCAGTATGGCTACAGTCATATTATGTTTGGACCATAGCTGCTGTTATTATTGTTACTTCTATAACTAGAACTACTGATAAGCAGTAAGGAAATTTTAGATGTTAGAGTATAAAACACGCGTAATCCCGATATTTTATAGCCTCTTGGATAGTTGCTAACTAATTGGTTTCTATATTTGAAATAGATTGTCCATCATGTTAGTTTTATTACTCTAAGTTGTGGTACTATATTACTCGTAAGCAGGGTTACCATAATTGTATTATGTACATTCTGGCATGGTATTTTAAAATATTTTATACGAAATTATCCAGACTATGGTTGGCAGCTTATTCAATATTTACAAAATATCCTTGAAAAATATAACTCTAGAAAATAACAATTTTCATTTAATTTTATGATATTTGTTACTTTTATTCATTTATTTTACCTTTCAGACCTATTAAGAGCCCCATATACGGCCAATCCGATCGTTTCCGATTGGACTCATCGCAAATCGACCACTTGTATCGGTAATGCACAAAAACGAGTGTATAATATCAGCGTTGCTGTACATGAAATTTAAACTGAATTATTGTGGTAACCCTACCTGGTACTCCTACGTGGGTTTAATAATTGGCAGGAGTAGTGGGATTGTCAGTCCGCCAACTCAATAGGGTTTTATATTTACGTTATACGAGCTTTTGAAATTCCCGAAGCGTTTATTGCTTACTGCTTAGCGAATATTCCCTAGTTATGTTTTTAGGATTCCGCACCCGACTTGAAAACCACTTTCACTAGATTTTACTGTCTTATAATATCTATCCGTCAGTCTATCCGTCAGCCTGTCCATCTGTCAATACTTATCTGCATCTTAATAATTAATATAACTAGACACTTGAAAACACATCATGAATTTTTATTAAAATTATACAGAATAAATAATAAAATGATAAAATTTGCTCACAGTCGCACTGTTCTACTTTTATCTACTGTCCACATCAATTCCCGTGTAGTAAAAATTGTTACCCTTTACGAGGCAAATAAAGTGTATCTGGTAATAAAATCCTTGCGTGCGAAGTTTTTCATGTGAGCGAAAATACTGGCCGTAATAAGGTGTTGTGGCGATGTTAACGTTGTAATTGGCAACACTCGCAGATTGTGGCCGACGATACTTCCAACTGGCTCCGACCACACGATCTGCTGTGGCTTTTATTATTTTTAGGCTGGTAAAAAGCTAGAAATTGTTGCTAGTTTGACTATGCAATTTTAACCGACCTCAAAAAAGGAGAAGGTTTCTCAATTTTACCGTATATTGTGTGCTTTTTATGTTTGTTTGCGGATAATTGCATCGTTTATGAATCGTTTTTGATGATTTTTTTTTTTGTTGAAAAGAAGATATTTCAGAGATGCACTCATCCTATCTCTGAAACTACACAACAGATTTTGATACGGTTCTCTTTAATAAATAGAATGATTCAACCAGTAGGATAAAGGCTCCATTTTTAATGCGAACAAGGGGATGTAAGGGGGATGATGATCAACCGGGCGAAGTCGGGTGAGTCAACTAGTTGTAACATTAAGTAGTTAAACGTTAAATGACATCGTCTCTATTTTAAATCTCAGCTGCAGCTGAAACAAAAGCCGTTAAAACAATCACTATCTCCTTTGCTTCAGATCCTATCACCTCTTTAGTTCACTTAGAGCGCTCGTACAATATTTATTTAGTGTCAGTCAGCGCGACGGACGAAGGCACCACTGTCAACACGCCGACACATGCAAACACAACTTGGCGAAAGCCCCGACTTGATTTTAACTCGCTATTTACTAATGCGGTAACTGTACGAGCCACTTTGGCCGCCAACAAAAGTTTAGTCAAACTGTCGTTATGAGTACAGCTGAGTTTATAGTCACGCTGATTGCTGCTGGCTCAGATGGTGCACGTATATTTACTACAATATCACAGACATTATGCTGACGGCTGACATGAATTTAATAACGTATTGTTATAATAAATTCATGTCAGCCGTTCGCGCACATTGTGACGAACGTATCGAGGTGGGCTGCATTTTGATACAAGTTTTATAACCTTTTATAACTGTTTCACAAAACTTGCATACAAAATATGCGGCCCGCCCCGCTGCGCCCCTTCCCTATATGTGCAAAGGTTCACTATGATATCAATGAAATTTCAAAGGAAAACAACATCGAGTGGCACTTGTGAGACAACCTTAACAACAAGAATCTACCATTTATATGTAAGGTTAAATAAAACATCCAAGAACAACCTCTCAAAGTAGTCGCGAGGGCATTATTACGTTTCCTTATTCCTTAAAATTGTAAGGTACGTGTTAATATTTTATGGGTGCTGTTACAATATTGTAACGTAACACATTCTACTATTCGCCAAGGAACAGTAACTGTGTTTACGCGAATAAATTCAAAGCCAACAAAATACTCGAATGTAAGGGTATTTTAAACTTATTTGGCATTGTTTATATTTATTTATGTAGTATTCCGAGAAAGAGGATGTACGCCGTAAAGCCAATAGTATTTTCTTGGAAGTTTTATTTCGAGACCTTAAAAATGTAAAAATGTTGCCTATTTTTGATATGAAAATGTTTCAGTAATATTTTTAGCATATTACTTGTATTGAAATATAGCCGAACGCTAAATCTCGTATTTTACTCAGATGTTCAACCTAATATACATAAATAATTAGATTATAAATTAATCATGTAAACATTTTCTTGTGCACAAAGAGATTATAGAGTTTTAATCAGATCACACTGGATTAAGTTATCAAACCAACTTCAAAATCAATTCAAAAATTGGGGTTCTGTAAAATGAAGTATTAAGTTTTAAACATTGTGCTTAGAATTATTATAATTAGGTACACAATTTCACATACCCACTTGAAACATAATATTTATGTAAGGGATTTCAGTAGGTCAAAAATGTTGACCAAATTTTCATTAGCATAAAACAAACGTACTTTAATTATTTACTCCGCTCTCGAGGTATGTTAATAGGTAAGTTTAAAGTATTTTGCGGTTTCCCTCGCTCAAGTTGGGCTTATTAATTCTAGTGTTTGTTTGTTTGCCAATTAAACATGTGTGGGGAAACTCAGACTTGTGAATTATGTAAGTATTGGTGGTGTTGCTAGGTTTCTTCATCTGCGTTAGCTTTAATGTATACGAAAGATACTATATTGTTTTCATTACATGTCACTACGTTATTTTGTTGGTGCGATTATCACTAGACGTATTTTGGATAACAATATCAGTTACTGCCGCACTCAGAGATGATTAAGTATTCATTACTTAAGGGCCCTCTCTTTCTAAATTAGCAGGTCGATTGTCTGTCAGTGCGAATATCGACGTAAATGGTATTAAAATAACATTCATATCAGCGCGCCTTGTTTTGTGGCGGTTACGCGTAGGGTTGGCGATCTGAGACTCATTTTTAATTAATTATTATAAAAATAATACATATTTCAAAAAAGTAACCAAACTAAATCATTTACTTTTGTATTGCAAAGCAGTAGATATTTTTTATATATTCTTTTGATAAATAATGAAGGAGTAAAGTGGTTTCATTTCGGTTTTGTTTGGATTTTGGAGGTGATTTGGTTTTTTATTTCTTTATTATGTGATACCGATAGAAAAAATATGGCAAGACCAAATTACGTATCATATCATGTAGATCACTAATTATTTTTTGACGTGATAACGTCTTATAATTCGATATGGGGTGCGCGCCCGAAAAACATGACAGTTCATGCGGCGTTACCTCGCTGACAGCTCTGAGGCGTTCCATTTACACTCTCAAGTCTCTCAACAACCGTAAGGCCCACCTGGGCCGCGATCTTTGTTTCGATTATATTACGTATTTCGATGACTTAGAGAATACTTTTGTATGAAGAAGTTTGGTTAGTTATGACCTTTGATACATTGACCACACTCTGAATGAAAAATAAATAAACAATCTGTGAGCTATTAGTATTTTTTCGGCTATTCAAAATTGTGCTCTATTTCCTACGTGTCAAGGTATGACTTACTATATGAAGAATAAAGTATTCATTTATTTCTTCTGAACAAGTCACTAATTATAGTTTCGAAAATGTATAATTGAGAAACTAATATCACATCGGACTAAATACTATATTATGATGGCTTGATAGATAGAAAATTTAACATATATTATGATGTAGTTAACACAAACATAAAATATGGATATGTAAGGATATTACATTAATTTTACAAAGAGGGTAGGCCGGGCGCCATTTTTTTTGCACATTGACCTGCCAACTGTTTTGCATAGATTTTTCCCGGAACTGAGGGGTTAAGGCTATGACGTTGTCACGTTCAACTATCGTCAGTAAACCGACTTTACAGACAACCGATTTTTCAGATATAATTTCTCTGTTAATGCCGATGAAAAGTTGTTTCATCTGCACGCTTTTTTAAGTTTTTTTAGAGAGAGCAGCCTTAACTGCAGTAATTAAATGAAGATTTTGACATAATCTCCATGCACATTACCTGTCAAACTTTTTATTTAATTGAAGTTTAATCATCATTAATCCTTCAAGCCCCAAGCGGTCGCATGCGACCGCGATAACAATAGAAAGGCTATTGTGTCTCGTTTTTCCACGATCGAGGGAAATATGTCTCTGAGCGACAGTAATTAAGACTCTAGCAAATGAAAAACCTATTTTATTTTAAAGTCCGCAAATACTTGTTAAAAGACATGTTTCATAATGTATAAATATCGTAGTTCGTAACATTTAAAATACATAAAACATTACATAATATTACCAAAATCACCTCGTCGCAGTCAAATCAAAGCCATACCTGTAACAATAAAAAAAACATATTAGTAAAATGGCTTATGGCTACCTCATTTAAATAACAGACAATCTAAATTATTATCACCCACATATCATTGTTATATATTTTACTGGTATAAACCCGTAGGTGTCACGACATGATGCGTACAGCAGGATGGTTTTGAATTAATGCACAAACAAACATACATAATATTATAATCATTATGGCACAGTTTATGGTAATCAAGGTAATCAAACAACTTAATCGTTCAATATAGAATCGAAGTTAGTTAAAAGTGTTATAATTGTACGAGTATTCTTGATGTAAATTGTAATAAGTACAGATTGTTTTTGATTTAAACTCTTAGTGAGGGAGAGGGAGAACAAATTTTTTTGTAATTACTAACAAGCTAATTTTTTGTTACTCTTAAATTATATAACTATATTAACCTAACAATATACAAACAAATCAGCTGGTTAGGGTTCCATTTTAGGGTTCTGTAATCAACAAAACTTGGTTGACTACTGTATCCTAAAACGGAACCCTAACCAGCTGATTTTTTGTATATTGGTAAATCCATAGTTATATAATTTGAGAGTAACCTTGTCCTACAAATAAAACAATCTATATTTTAGAACCATCAAAGTATGAAATCCTTTCTATCTCTGTTAGCTACCACTTTCGAGATTTTTCAAAAATAAAAATATTGTTCGTCTTATCAAAATATAGCTACTCACAAAATATTTGCTTGTTAGTTATCACAAAAAAAAATTCTAGGGCGTGCTATCTTGGCTGGATATCAATCTGAATTAAAAAAAAAAACATATCATTATCAGTTAATCATAAACTTGTATCGTAATTATTCGTAATACGTGGTCATTGTAACAAACCAAATATGGATGAAAATAATAAAATTGAAAAAAGTATTTAATGATTCGTTGTTTTATGAATAATGAAAGCGCAACCTTGTCATAATGTCAGCTGTCACCGGCAGACCATAAATTTACAACACAGTGTTTATACCACGCTATCAACAAATGAGCTGGAACTGGTTGAAACGAGCAAATTTTATGTACATTAGCTGTAGGTATTCCCTTATCCAGCTGTTCTGAAACTTTTTGGTAGCGTAACCCTTTTAAGAAGTGACATTAGGTATGTTAGGTTAGGAGGCTAACCTAACCTAGCCCAGGGAGCGCCATGCCACTGCTAAGTACGGAACGGCAACAGCATCCTGGTTAAAGCAATTTCAAATGGCAATGAAAAATTAAAATATGATTGTAGCTCTTTTCATATCTGGGATTAACGATTTTTTTTATCAATTTCTTTTAGCTATAACTTTTCCCACAGTGATATAAGGCTGGCTCCCATAATATAGAAATGACAGCCAAGAAAAGAGCTTTCTAACGAGATACCTCTGAGAGTAATATTATTATTATAGGTGGTGGGTACACTCCCATACATTTTTGCACGTCCTCCTTTATCATATTCTTGTAACTGCGTTTTCATAAACGCAGTCACAAAAATCTACGAATACGAATCAAAGCCCTCTTGAATCGTGCATTTTTAAACGTATTCTGCAGTCAATGCAGTCACTTTTGTACGAATATTTTGAGTTACTAGTATCAACTGAAATCAACTTAGAATTTTGAAATTTAGTTAGATAATTAAGAGTTAAGACTTTGTAGTAGTAACTTCATATTTTAAACTTTGTTTAACAAATTGTCGTGAATATAACTGACTCACACCGTCTGTTGGAAATCAATAATAAGCTCAAAATCTCACCGAACCACAATCCTTGTTGCAGTGTTGCCACAACTCACCACATTTATATGCACATTTTAAACACAATTACCACACTCATAAGCCCAATTAAATATTGATTTGTTAAGCGACCCGACCCTAAATAGTTGGGAATTGTATCGACCGGAAAAGTGTAGGTGGCAGGCGAACAAAGCCAAAGAATGTCACCAGCATACGCTCACCCAACACAAAAAAGCGACCTTACATCTATAATAATAAAGTTCCCATTATCTTATCGTGGTCTGCTGCCGTACCTCAAGATTTCAACCATCGATTAGTATCACTAAGCGATAATTTAAAGCTATGTATAAGGAACAAATATAAAAGAATAAACTTGTAAAGCTAAGTGACAATGTGGCATCACAATAGACGCGATAAAATCTTTCGAAGAAAGGATGTTAAGGGTGCTCGCTTATTTTTATTTGTAGGGTTATTTTAGGATATTGATAAAAGGAATATTATAAACGCTTATCGAAATGTTCAGAAGTTGATTAACGTGATCCGTGGGTGCGGAGGAATGTGAAAATGTGAAAGGACTGGAATAAACTAATATTTCTTGAAATCAACGCTAAGAAAATAATAAAATTACTTAAGTTATGCTTCCATACGTTTTGTACAATATAATAATTAATATTTTATCACTTTGCCAGAAATACATTTTTATTCTAATATACACAAGGACCAAAAGTTCTAAGTTTAAATTAGATTAACTTTAGTCTATAACTAATAAAGTAATAACTGTAGAAGTATTGACCACGTTCCGATCTCTATTCATTTCTCGTTCGTGGTAATCTTCTTAATTTTAGTCTCAAGATTTTAATATCGGTTTGACTTTATCGTAAAATGGGTAAGGTTTGAACACAGCACTTTTATTTCAATTGTTTTCACTGCGTATTGAGACAGTCCTCGTCGGTTTATTTTATGACAGAAGCACTTCGACCGCTTTGCGAGCATCCCTTTTGTGACATTTCGTTAGAACACATTCGGAACTCCCTTAAAAGTGATGACGGCGAAACTATAGGGAACGGCCGAGTCAAACTTTCCTATTTCAAGGGTCAAATAATATTGTTATTATCTAGGAGTCTTCTTAAAAACTATATTAAAGGTAAGATAAGCCTCTGAATTCCTGTGAGAGTACTGCAGGTGACTTATTGTAGAAAAAAAAAACACTTGTAATACTTAAAATAAAAATAAAGAAAATGAATGGCATTTGAATATTATTAAAAATGTATTACATATATTGTATTCAATAATATTTTTTAAACTACTTAATACTACTGTCTATCATAGAATCTGTCTATCATCAACTAAATTCCAAAATGACCTCTGCATATAATTTTGGTAATTCAAAAGAAACAATAGACAAAAGAATGACATAAGTTAAGAAATCTAATCGTAATGTTTCGTTTACGCTTCGCCTATCATTGTTGGACATTTGAAGTTTCATTAGAGATTACAGATTCAAAACGTTGTGTGAGAAAGTCCTTCCAAATACGGGCTAGAGTAAATTAGACACAATAAGATAATTTTATCCAAACGCTACATACAATAATAATTATGATTTCTTTGTTATTAATTGATGTACTCAGAATCATTAAATGATTACTTACATAAATTGTTGCTAATTGCTATATGAAGAAATAGATGACGGCCGCAACTCCGTTGCGCCAAAATTCGTTTATCACGCGGCAACCGTACATTTTTCCGAGATAAAAAGTATCATAATATGTCCTTTTCGACGACTCAAAGTATCGCTATACCAAATTTTAGCAAAATCTGTTCAGCAGTTTGGGCGTGAAGAGGTAGCAAACAGACAGACACACTTTCGCATTTATAATATTAGTAAGGATTTTGATATAGTATGGACTTCATAAGTAACTACGTATTAATTAATCATTAATTAATTTGTCTATAATTGCGACCGTAACTAGAGATGATAGAGCGAGCAAAGAGTTAAATGACTCTTCATTATCTAGTAGCTGTAGCTAAATAGGTAGCTAATTTATTACATACTAGCGATCTTAACATGAAAATTATAGTTTCGTATATCATAGGAAATAATCATAACTTTTAGCTGTTAAGAGCAGTTATCGATACGATGCCGCAGGCTCGTGCAGTTTTTCTGCCCACGCGCGGCCCTCATGTTCTCACGTAGGAATTACACGTGCTTGTGACTCTACAGTCTATTATACAGAGTGTAACAAAATGAAGTAACAGTATTTTTAGGGTGTGTATAAGTCCTCCGTATAGAGTTACTATGATAGTAGCAGCGATGAAAGACAAACTTTTTTCAAACTTTTGTTTCCTCAAATTCTTGATGCTGGGCGCTTGCCCATACTTTCTTTACTTTCACAGTAAACTCTACTTGAGAAACACATACACACCTTTAAATTCAATTTAGACCGCAATGCGACACATAGATGAATTTTTAAATTTGTATGGATTTAACAGATTTGCAAGATGTCTCACGCAATTAAATCTGTCAATTCAGTACAAATTTAGAAATGAATCTACGCGTCGCGTTGCGGTCTGAATTGACCCTAAGGTATTATTACTTAGTTTTGTTACACCGTGTATATCTTGTATTATCTATGCTTGTGAGTTGTGACTATCAGCCGCGAGTCTCCTCGCCCTGTGCTCCGCTCGACGCCGGCGTGGGCGGACCGGCCGCGCCGCAGATGCATAAAACCTTTTTATTCTATTGTCACTTACGATGCGACGCGGCCCGGGAAAAATAAATTTTATGCCTTATCTAAATGTCAAATCGTCCGCTTTCGATCGAATCAGTTTCCGAATAGTTTTAATAAATCTCCTTTTACTGCGTAGAGGCGGCGGGCGATATCTGGACAGTGGACACGTTATGGGTTCACGCTGCGACTTATCGTGTTCGGGCGGGTCGCGGCAACAATAGTTTTAATTGAACGAATGTCAATAAATTTGTCGTTGTCCACTCCGGTGGTCCCCCGGCCCGCGGCGCTTTGACGCATCCCCAAAGAACCGCCCGTTTGTTTTTATCAAGCTACCTTGTCATCGTCATAATAAATCTCCCGAAGGGTTGATACATTGTAATCCTTTACGCTTTAAACCTTTATCGTTTAATTTCGGAAATTTTATAGCTACTTGTTCCGTAAATAAATTGTTTTTAGGGACAATAAATTGTGTTGTTTAATTTAAACGAGGATTTACAGGGGAAAAGAAAATTAAGTTGAGACTTACAACAACCCGCCCTAAGTGACTTGGCACTTGCGATGATTTATCCCAAATTATTAATTTGAAAGTCACACAATACTTCTATTCAAATCCGGTCATCGAACAAACAAGCATTTTGATAGAGACCTAACGCTACAGTTTCTCCTACGTAAGAAAATTTTGCAATGTCTTATTTCAATAAAATCGTATAGGAGTAAAACAAAAAAATAAAAATGAGAGGTATCAAAGGACACCTGGATGGAACGAAGTTATAAAAAAAACAAAAACACAAAAAAAGAGAGAGAGAAACACGCGCTACTGCATTACAACTATAGCATTTTTGCTCTAGTTGTAATATACCAACACTTTTGTGTCATGTCGTTACAACTTTTTCCGTCTAGCCCCCTTTTGCAACGCGCGATAAGGAACTTCGTTCCAAAAACAAACAAAAAAACTAAGAGAGGTTCTTCCTCGCTTATCATCGGTAGCGTCATATTTTCCCTCGTGGTGTCCGTTCAGATTGACTTTCTCACGGCGTGGCGCGAGCGGCGTCGCCCACGGCCGACGGGCGCCTTCTCCGAACACATTTCGAGTAAGCAGTGGAATTTTGTAACCGTAATTTAGCTATGACAAAGGGAAGCATTTTTTACAAAGGCTTTATGTCAACCGAAATAGGCTATTTTGGATGCGCGTAGGTTAGTTATTTCCGTATATTTATGAGCATTTTCTATTTAGGTAGCGATTATGTAGTTGTATGTTTGTTGAACTTCCAATAACATTTAAAAAACTCTTTCTTCGACTGCATACATAGTTAACTTAATATTTACTATTATTATCTGATCATCAGAAAATTAGATAACTGACGGAAGGAAAACTTAATGTTATAATCAAACCATTGATCTTGTACTAAAACGTAAATTAAACTTGAAGATTTAACCGTCAGATACCGTAATAAGTAAACCGGCCATTAAAAAAGTAAACAAGTGTACCATATCCGTATGTTGGTTTATGTGGATGGGTTTATAAGTACAGGACAGATTTGGTTCCATCAATTCACACCTGATAATCATCAGACATCGCCGGTATCACACAAGGACCGGTCCTACGCCGGAAAAGGAATAATTAACTTTATTTACAAGTCACCAAAAGGATAGAAAACGCTTTTATTGTGCAATTAATACTTATTTCCTTGTGTTACTGGTATTGGTATACCTCTGGGAGTCCTCCGTCTTTATTGAATACACGATGAATGTGCCTTCGAGAACATATGCATTTTTAACCGACTTCCAAAAAGGAGGAGGTAATATGTTCGTCTGTTTATTGAAAAAAGCTTCTTTTGTCTCAAAGTTTCTGTAGTTGAAAATTGTAGGATATTATGTCATATGAATTATGATAGTCGCTAGTAGAATGTTTTTGGACAGTTATTTTCGATTTTAGGGCCTGTTTCATCACTCCCTGATAAGGTGCCGGAAAGGCTATCCACAACGTGTTTGACAGGTACTCCATACTCTATCTGACAAGCTAAGTTGTGAATATAGCCTATCCGGCACTTATCAGGAAGTGGTGAAACAGGACCTTAAACTTCCAATGATATATTATTATGACCTCTAAATAATATTTTGTTTTGTTCTAAATTCTTCGAACGTCAAAAAAACATCAGACCTGTCAATAATTGATAAATAAAAGACAAAAGCTGTCATTCAAAAGGATTTCGTTTTTTGTTTACATTCCTTTTGTTTACATTCCTTTTGAAATAAATTATGTATATTTAACAACATAATAATATTGTAGACAGTATAAATTTTACGTTGTTCTGACCGTATTATAAGAATTCAGATCAGAATCAATCAGAATTCTCATAACGCGGTATTAAATACCAGAAGCCTTGCAATAATAGAGTTAGTTTGAATGCGATGAGCTAACGAACTTCCAGATCGATTTTATGGAATTTGACACATACCTATACAGGGTGTAACAAAACTAAGTTATAATACTTTAGGGTAAGTATAGGTCCCCTGTATAGAGTTCACTGTGAAAGTAGCAGCGCTGAATAAGCAATTTTTTTTCACTTTTGTACGGGGAAACTCGTGACGCTGGAGAGCTTCCCCATACAAATCGCAAAAAAATGTTACTCTTTCAGCGCTGCTACTTTTGCGGAAAAGTATAATGTTTCCGCGGAATTCCTTATTTACGCGGGAGAAGCTACGCGAAATGCTTTGTGTCATATAAAGTGCAAAAATTCTTTAATATCATATTAATATACTATCGGCGAAATCAATATAAATATTTTACTTTTTTGCTTTATTACAAATTGGCCCAAAATCCAGCGAGAATCAATCTTTCGTCATTTCATAAAAGCTGCAAGTTTTCCTGTATAATATGATATCCGATTTTCTAATAGCAATGTTGATATCGGTAAGCAACCTTTGTGCAAACGGATCTAATGAAACATACTTTTCAGGAAGCATGTAGATTTATTCATATACTACATAATTTTTGAGAAATGCTCGAGACTGTCTAGAGCTGTTTACGCTCTAGACAGTCTCGAGCTTTGCACACTTTTAATATTTACATAAAAACAATTCACGTGTAAAACCTCATAATATACAAAAAGGGAAAGAAAAAGAAAAACATGAAGTTAGAAAAACAAGACACCCATTATTATACAATAAACAAATTACCTTTTATGATAGACTTAACACGTCGCACTCGGGCCGCCGTCGCGGGCACCGGGTTTATAAGCAGCTTCGGGGATGTTGACAATCGGCGCCCGAACAGAATACCCACCCAGCCCCTGTTAACCGAACAAATTTTCCTCCACGGCCCACCTTCGAATATCACATACCGCGCACCCGAATTTTCATCTATTATCCTATAATTTAAATCCCCGATGTCACCTTTCAAAACTTTCCGAACGAACACTTTGAAATACGTCTTTTTTGCGCCCGCGTTTTTTCCATTTTCGACACTCGAAATTTTCCCGGTGAAAATAAACTCGGAATTAAAAATAACACGGCGCAGAGTGCGAGTGTCAAAAATTGTGCTATTGTAAAAACATGCGGGCGAGTTATCAATTTTGACTATGGAGCTTCTCTTTTTCACTTTTCCCTTAATCGCTGTTTCTGCGTCGACGGCGTCTCGGACGGATATAGCGACGAGGATGAGGATATAGTTTTGTATGTTCATTGTATTTGTTTCGTTGTCATGTTAGCGGGATCCGAGATCGTGCGTTGTCATGTTGCGGTGGGTTCGCAGTGCGCGCGCGCTGTCGGCCGTTTCGATCGTAACTAAGGTTTATCTGGCCGGCGCAGGCCGAGCCTGTTTTGTTATGTTAATCCGTAAGCTCCTCGCAGCCCTTGTAAACAAAAAACATAGTAGTCTTAAGTCTATAGACAATTTGTAATACGATCTCTGTCTCATTGGAATTAATTTGATACGCTTCTCCTGAACAGTGCATTAATTAAGGAGTAACATTTTGCTTCCGATATTTAGTATTTACTCCGTGTAAAGGCAAGTTCTATTGTTGTTGTATTTCAGTACCAATAATAGAGATTTAACGTCTTTATGACTTTCAAGATTTGTGCCAATTCATTACCTAATTTCTATTTAACATGAATCAAGTCACAAAATTTGGAACAAATTTGAAATTTGCGATTCTTCTCGTTATTTAGATCGTAACTCCAAAATTTAAATAATTATTTTTACTCTTATCTTAGTACTGAGTACATATTTTGGACTGTTCCAAAGTAGATATTGAAATGATGAATTTAATTACTTAATAATTAAATTTTCATTCTCAGAGCAATTTTTCCTTGGCCGGTGAGATGTCAATCGTCTGTGAAAATAATCTAATTACTTTTTAATTTTAATGTTAAAAAGCAAATATTTAATATTGATTTTTCTTGTGACGCAAAAATGTTTCAATCTCCTATTTAACCCATCAAGCCCCATACGAGTACCGGTGATCGCGACAATAATAGAATACAATAGCATTTCCAAGAATCCCTGATCGAAGGATTAAGTAGGTATACGGAAAAGGAATAATTATTATTAACTTTATTTAAAATTACAAGGAACCAAAAGGATAATATAAACGCATTTAACGTGCAATTATTATTAACAAATTTTAATTGTGGTAACAAAGTATTGCTACAACTTACAAGTTACAACCCCCATAGTAAATATCCCTCAAGATACAACGTACAACAATCATAAGACGTAAGATTAGTAAATCCGAATCTTGAGACAAGAAACTTTAATTGGTACCCTACAGTCACGTACACAATATTTTATGTACAAACGCTAACATAACCACACATCGTTCTTATTACTGTGGGAGTAAGATTCAATAGTGACACAATGCTAAGTGTAGGTCTGTACATAATAGTAGGGGAGCCCAAAATGCTATTCGTATACGTACTTGAACCTCGGAAGATCTCGGAGGTTATGTAGATTAGGTGATACGGTGTAAAAGTTATAATTTTTTATTTATTTTAGTAGTGACATGAGAGATGCATGAGACTACTACAGTCATATTAAAGTTTGAAATATAATATTAAAAAACTACTCATACAAGTAATATTTTATTAGCATTGGAATTTAGGCAACCAGGATTGAACTATTTATTTTGAGCCTGACATAAAGTATGTGCGAAGCTAAGTTATTGAAATATTAATCTTTTTTATTTTTTTATTAAATTGTCAATGCCTTATGTGAGAATTCCTCTGAGCTAAATTTAATGGCTCATATCTTAATCTGACAAATCCGATGACATTTCAATACTTAAAAACAACTTTTTTTAACCACCAACTAAGAAATCGGTTTCAATAGCATACAATGTAGAGACTGAATGTGTGACGCCTATTCAAGTATAATCATGATCGAGAATATCACGAAATCCCCTCCTGGGCTTCCCTACTAATAAATGATTCTTAGCAAAACTTATGCACATGCATTTATCAGCTTATCAGAGGCACGTCTCGCGCAGGCGTCACACAAGGGACGAGGCGCTAATGAAGTAACTCAACCTCTTTTCGAAGCCCTGCGAAATTGAAATTGAAAAATGGAGTCACGTGCGAAGTTAATTTATTTTGATTGTAATTTGAAACTTTGAAGTTGCAGGAGTTAATAATATCGCTTGAGTGTGGGATATTTATCGACGACTTTGGAAATATTTCGAGCCAATTAATTAAGGACTGTTAAATTAATGATTACAATCAGATAGAGCAGTCGTTTCAATTTTCAACTCTCAAATCTTAATCAAGAAGCAAACGAAGAATTTCTTTTACTGTAAGAATATTATACAGGTGTAACAAAAACAAGTGATAATAAATAATTTACTCGTATTATGACGAGTTGATATTTTTTACTATACCTGCCTCTTTAGGTATTTACAGTGTGTAACAAAAATAGGTGATAATACTTTTGGGTGTGTACATGTTCCCTGTAGAGAGTTCACTGTGAAAGTAGCAGCGCTGAAAGACCAAAAATTTTTTTCACTTTTGTATGGGCAAGGGCCCGAGCGTCGCGAGTTTCCCTATACAAAAGTGAAAAAAAAAATTGGTCTTTCAGCGCTGCTACTTTCACAGTGAACTCTCTACAGGGAACACGTACACACCCTAAAGTATTATCACTTGTTTTTGTTACACCCTGTATTTAAATTAGTTCTTAGTTATAATAATATATACCTATTATATATTCTATTTAAACACAATATTTTTTCAGCCTGGTTTCACAATTTAATCACATATCTAATATGTAAAACCTTGATGAAATGTAAAAAACTTAAAGTAAAACAACGCAACGGAATTGCTGCTTTATTTATACTAAGTGTCAGTACACTGGGTTTTTTTAACTTTTTCACTCTACTGAATGACTTGGCTCGTTTTTAGCATGCCGACTAAAATAATGTTCCAATTTGACTTAGTTTTGTCGAGGGAGGAATTAAAAAGGAAAAATGCTTTACCGACGCAGTAGTGAATGACTAGTCATTATGAAATTCTCGTGAGGATTAGCTGACATTTTTTGTTGAAAATTCTCACTGCGCATTTATCTTTTCACTTAAAATTAAATTTAGAATGAATCTCAGCGCTTTAACTTTATGAATGATTTGAATTCGTCGGCTTTTTTCGATGATTTAATAGTTAAGATACCTCTTCTATTCAACGTAAAAAATTACAGAACATTGCACATTCGCCAATATTCGTTTTGTTTTATATTTTAAAGTATTTCCAAAACACTAAACAGTAACTTGCAGAATAAGCATTAACGTAATAATCATCTACTTCATCTTTATAGTTATTATCATCATCATCATCATAGTTTGATACATTATATGTGGATGGATTAACAATTTGAAAAATTTCATTTTTTTGCATAATATTAGCCAGATTATGAAGTCGGAAAATTACGCAATGTGTTCAAATTATTATAGGGGAAAAAATGAGAAATTTCTCCTATGCTATTAAATATTATTTATCCACTTCATCTAAGTACTTATGCCTTCAATTATCATCATCGCCAACTTCATCTTCTTCATCAACATGTTGATGTTGATGAAGAAGATGAAGTTGGCAGAACACTTAGCACTGTAGGAAAATTACAAAGTGTGTTCAAATCATTATGGGGGAAAAAATGAAAAATATTATTTATCCACTTCATCTGAGTAAGTACATGAATATTCAATTATCATTGTCGCCAACTTCATCTTCTTCATCAAAATCAACACTTAGCACTAACCGCGGTATTACTTGGAAATTGGAATACATATTATAACTGAGGTCGACACGGTGGATAATTGCATTTCGTGGTCGCGAGCGTTCCACTTCTCCGGTACACGCGCGATCGAATGGAAGGCAAACAAAACTTCAACAAATTCAACATAAATGCGAAATGCTTTCATGCCTACCAGTGTTAAGTGGGTTTACTCAGCTTTCAACTCAAACTTGACTACTTATTTAGTGTGGACGTTAGATGTACCGCCGTACAGATTAGATCGTAACCGTGACCGTGACATATTGTAGTGTGTAAAGTACCCCGCAAACGATCAAATTTGTTTGACAAACATATTTGATGTAATTTACGTTTTCATCAAACAGCAGTGCAGACGAACAAACGTGCATCAAACAAGTTGTCAAACAATTAGCTAGAATCGGTTTGAGATCATGAGATCTTGTTTGACAAATACAGCGGAACACGTTCAAACACGTTTGTCAAACGCTACGCAAAAACAAAATTTCTTCAAACATGTCAAACACGTAGTTTGTTTGACGAACGCTTCAAACAAAGCTGTACACTATCAAACTGTTTGACAAACACGTAAAATTTGACAAAGTGTTTGTAGGTGTCATATTATGTCACGGCATACAATTTCCTGGCAATTCTTCCCAAAACAGTGTTAGGGCAGTGCAGTCACGTGGCTTTAAATCTGACCGAAAATGTCGATTTTTTTCTCTCGTCTACGAGTATCTTAGTATCTTGTTCTTCTTCTCAATGTTCATAATATATATCCATAGCCGCTTATACGTGAAGGAGGAACAAACACACTTTGACAATCATAGTAGGTATTAATCCCTCAAGCCCCAAGCAGTCGCATGCGACCACGATAAAAATAGAATAACAATAGATTTCCAAGAATCCGCGATCGAGGTTGGCACTACTTATACATATTCTGTGATCAAGGGAGATTTAAGAAGGATAATTATTGATAACATGGAATATTGTGACTATTATGTGGATACTGAATATACTTCGTTTATTAAATTGTCTCAAAAGTATTGTATAAGTTGTTAATAAACTATTTTCTATTTCTATTATGCACTTGGTGAGGAAAAATACAACACAGGAAATTACGTCAATGTAACTTCCGAAATTTTATCTACGACTAATTATTATTCATTAAAATTGATAATATAAGTAGCAAGGATACTAGTTTACTAATCAGACACATAAAAGCTTAAGCTTAGAGATTACGCGTAGTTAGTAAATTATCCTGAAACCTACACTCGACGTAATTAAAGATTATATTTTATAGCTTTTTAACGGGATAAATTAACTTTAAATAAATTACGCTATAATTAATATCTAGCATTAAGCCGATAGGCATTTAAGTAATCTACCTAATTATTTTATAGCTATAGATAAGAACCTGGATTCTTGAAGTAACTTCCAAGCACAGGATTTGTAATAAAACTACTTATATGATCTAATTTTATTCCTAGTTCTCTAAGACACTATTAATTTTTATAAGAGGTAGTAAATATGTAGGGTAAAGTAAATTTTAGTTTCATTTAATCTCAGAAGTAATACTGTGACTCGTATAAAACATGCATCCTTTAGATAAAGTATTAAGAAAGTCAGAAATTTCTATAAAAACCGGCCAAGTGCGTGTCGGGCCACGCGCAATATAGGGTTCCGTAGTACCGAAAGTTTTTGATAATTTTTGTATAGTTAATGAATATTTTTATAATGTGTTTTACACTACTTACAACATCATCTCAGTTACGTTCAAAGGAATTTGAACGAAAACTTCCTTTATACTTTACCGAATACATTTTTTTTAGTTTATCGACTATTAATTACTCAATAACTTATGAAGTTTTCTTAGCCGTGATAATTTTCATTTTAAATTCAGCATATTTCCTACTACCGTGAATTTTTCACATTTCCAGAAGCAACCGTTTATATGGTAGAGGGGGGGGGGGGGGGGGGGGGCACTGGACTCTAACGATTTTTTCCACTTTAAAACTTTATATTTCACAAATGGATTCCTAAATCGAAAAATGATTTAAGAATACTCGTAATATTTTTTTAAAACCTATCCAACGACACCTCACACGGTGGGGTGGACGCGAAAAAAAATAATCATTTCATGTGTAGGGGAGGTACCATAAATAAATATATTTTTTTATGTTTTTATATACCATTTTGTTGGCATCATTAATATGTATATTCATGCCGATTTACGGCTTTGTAGGTCCTATAGTCTCTGAGCAAAACCGCGGACAGACAGACAGACGGACGGACAGACCGAAACTATAAGGGTACCTTGTTCACTACCCTAAAAACTTATAATTATCAAGCGGGCACTAAAATAGGACGCCCTAAATTCAAATAAATTGGAACACCTAAAGTGTACATTATTACACCGTTAGGGAGAGACAACATACGGGAATACCGGCAGGACATGTTTAAAATGCTATAAAACACCATACAAAGTTTAGCGTGTAACTTTAAGTTACAGTCTCGAAGTAATATAGCTTCTCTGTAATGGCCTAAAACTATTAAGACACTATTTCTTAATTAAACAGTATAGCGCCGGCTTTATAGAGACAAAGGAGTCGTTAACTCGACAATCCCTTGAGGTTTTATTTAAAAACGAGCCCTGATCTAAATCATTGTTTACTTTGAAACATGGTGCTGTTGATGGTTTATGTTGGTTTGGGAATGACTTGCGTAGAATCAATATAATATTATTAAGATGCGTTTTCACTAAGGGACATTTGTCTCGCGACCTAATCGCGCGACGCGAAATGTACGTGTCCCTCGACATGTCGCCCGACGTCGCAACGACATTTACGGAATGCGGGACTTGTCGCTGACGACATACTGTTCACTACTGACTAGTGTGAACAAGTCATATGTCGAGGGACTAAGTAGCAGGGGACAAACAACGTGTTGCAGGGACAAACTACGTAAATGTCGAACGACTTGTCTCCGCGACATGTCCCCTAGTGAAAACGTGGCTTTAAATTTTACTGTTTTTATGTAATAGGTTATAAAGGTATAGGTTTTAGCACAATAACTAATAAACAATGTCCAAACTAATCATCGAAAGTGGACACGATCCACTGCATCATATCGGACCGCGAAACGTTTTTCTCAAATTTTGCTTTGTATTGATTTCTTTGCAGCATGAAAAATCCGTCAGCATTTTACAGAACAGAACTACAGCTCTAGAGACATAAAATTAGCAGTGGGACAGCAATCAGCATAGGCTTAGTAAAAAACTAAGCCTATGCTGATTACTGTTCCACTGCTGAGCAAAGTTATCGCTTCTACAGCACCGTTGGCCAGCCTGGTAAGTCAGAATGTGTAACGAAAAAAGTCGCGTCATAAAAGCTGTATTTTATAAACTTAATTAAAATTTTACTGAAGTATCAGTTAAATAATTTGGTAGCATAATAAAATTATCATAACAAATTAAACGCATAAATCTTGAAAACATAAATTATGATTTCATTGCTCGGGGCGAATCTATTTACAATAAGGATAAATAAAGATTAAAAAGATATTTTAATTAAACTTAACATTATTAAGAGCAATTACGCTAATAGACTTCGTTTTATGATTTATGTTCTTAATCCTGTTTGCCTAAATACAATCTGTTAATAAATGTAAAGATAGATTTTGCCCACTATAAAATAAAACATAGCGGAGACCACACATTTCGTTCAATAAAATATTTTGTCCTTTCCCTTGCCAACTTTATGTCCGTGCCTAATTCATCAAAATCGGTCAAATGGGCAAACCATAGTTATTATAATAATCCACGGGAACACAATTTATTTTGTTAAAATGGCACTTCGTCCCCTAAGTTCCAACACCGCGTAAGTCAAAAATAACAACTTTTCAGGATAGAGAAAACAATTGCATAAGTAATTTTGTATAAATACCGAACTAAAGCTGGTTTACTATTTAATTATTTTAGGAGTCATTGTTAAGCGATACGTGTTTCTGATTGACTGATCCCACCAAAAACATAAATGTGAAAATGGACAGCCAAGTTCCATACAAACATTATTTTTATCTATGGACTTCGCCGTACAAAGGATGGAGGTATTTTTAAAATGAGTGCCAAGTTCTATGGAAAATTGAAATATGTATGTATAGGAACCAAATAACATTATGAACAAATAATAGAGTCTATTTCTTTGCTTTATTAAATATCTATAACAATTGATGTTATTTAAATAATGTTAGATCTTAAACTAGATTAGATATTACTTGGCCAGTTTTCATTACATCAGTCATTTCATAGAGTTATTCAATATTTTAATTCTTATAGGATATATAAGAATCTATTAATACAAATCGTCCCTTAAGTTTTCTTCTAAAGGCTTGGACGAAAGACTATTTTAGTCGCTCAGAAGTTAAATTGACACTCACAAATATTCTTCATCAAAAAATTATTAGTGCGATAAACGGATGATAACATAATATCTTCGATTGGATTAACCAACCCACAGTATAAAACCAGGAGCATAACTGGTACATGTAAGTGGAAAAGCAATAACACTACAAGATTACTAAACAGTTACAACGTAACTATAAGCTTGAGTTACTATACAGGCACATAAATACTTTGCTATAAGTATTTAGACGCCTCCGTGGTCTAGTGGTATAGAGCGCGGCTCTTGACTCGGAGGTCGTGGGTTCGATTCCCGCGTTGGAATCATGATATTTCCAAGTTTAGTTTGGACAATGCAGCCTGATCACTTGATTGTCTGACAAGTAAGATGATCCATGCGTCGGATGGGCATGTAAAAAGTCGGTCCTGCGCCTGATCTCTCGCCGGTCGTGTCGGTTGTCCGTCCCACTGGGTTATGAGAGTAAAGGAATAGAGAGTGCTCTTGTGTACTGCGCACACACTTGGGCACTATAAAATTACTCCTGCGTAGCTGGCCTGTTTCAATGAAACCGGCCACCGTCACCGAAACCGGTGTGGGATCTATTATTATTATTATTACACACTAAACACTTTTGTTTTTACTAGTTGTGCTATAAAACAGTTGCAGGCAAAAATGAGATGGCCTGCCCGCGCCCAACGGCGAGATTAAACTTCGAGCAGTCGCCTGCCGCTGTCATTCGCTAAAATATTGTTCCACATAGAACCGCCAGCGAAACGCTACCAACATCGATAAGAATATAAAATACCAGGCATTATCTCACATCAAATATTAATAGGAAATCTCGCTCGATTTATGGTGTGCGGTGCTGGATAGAGTTCGGATTTTGGAATACAGAAACAAAATCAGCAGATACTTTAGATATTTTTGACTTCAACATGATCTAAGCAAAGATTTTAAAATAATTTTTGCTTATTATGATTATTATTTTTTTGATTTGTTAATTTATTATTAATAATAAAATATTAATATTATATTTTGTAAAAAAAAAAATGAGTTTTTTTTATGTAGGTTAAACGTTTTTATTTTTGGAATGGTAAAAAAATTGTAAGCTCCCATCAGGACATCGTAAATGATCAAATGGTCGAAAATTCGTATAAATGAGGGAGGGTAGTTAAAATCGCGCTTGTACACGTGACCTGATCGAAAACTTGTAAAACAGCGTACCAGACGCTGCATAGAAAAGTTTTGATAGACTTCTGCCGGCTGTCCCGGAAAGCAAATCGTTCTTTTTTTTTCTTGTAAACACGACAAAAAATACATTCACCAAACCTTCAAAAGCTCTTCCTATCTTTAATTACGTCGCTCGTATCCAGTTTGGACGCGCTTGTTACGGCTATTCTCCGACTAAGCTCGCCCACTAAAAACAGAAAAACGTCTGACTAACAATAGTACTAAATCTGAACAAAGCGTCAATAGTTACATCGGGTTTTTCGCTGTTAAGATGGCTTTCCGATCCTTGCGGCAAACGACCGCGACCGATAAAAATTCAAATGAAATGCCACTTTATGTCATTACATAGGCTATATGCATTTTGCTCTGCACCTCTACAAAGCAACGGCGACTTGAGTCGTGTTGGCGCTGAGCAAAAACAACGTGAAGTTAGCGAGCACGAAACTAGTGCCGCTCTCCCCTACCACTCAAAGTGCGCCCAACTTCACTCCGGTGCATCCTCTCCTATTTCGTGGTTACTACGTTGGAGAGTTCGAGTCAGTCTAATCGGTTCCGCCAAAGTATTCACTTGTGCAGTGCTCTAGACTTCTAGTGGAACTGGTACTTAGTGTTTTAAATATAAAATTAAATACTATATGTGCTGATTTGGAAAAACTAATTAACTAATGAAAGTACTTTGTGAATAATAAACTAAGTGATTGGTGTGATTTGGTGTTTTATTTACAGTCGCTAGACTAATGTCAGTAGAAAATGAAACCTATAGCCTATTTCATAAATTGGTATTTTAAGCAATTGCATATAATAGCTTTTATCGCGAGCTTTGAGCGCGGCGACCGAATAAAAAAACGGTAACAAAAATAAACCTAACACATCGTCTAACGTCGTTTCAATTCGGCAGACTACGGCTCAGTACTTGTGTATGCGTGTAGACTAGCTAGCTTTACTGCGGCAGTTCCCGAGTGCCACACGTATTTTATTTAAATTTTTATCGGTCGCGGTCGCGGCAAGGATCGGAAAGCCACCTTTACGACTGAAGGAATGAACGACGATTTGTGCCCGTCGTCGGCGACATCGCAACAATACACGAATCAATGGTCGTCGTTGAAAAACGTTCCTTTTAAAGGATGTTAAAATATCCTGTAACTTGAACTTTAAGACTGATAGTAAAGTTTTGTTGTTTTAAAATGTTAAACTGTAGACTTTCTATCAATAGTTTGCGAGTAAAGTGAAGGTCCATTATATAGAAATCAATTATTTATTACTATCTGGTCTTTATTATAAAATGCGTAAGCGTCTTAATCTGAATCTTTAAGATCTGATATAAAACCTAACTAAATTCTAAGGTCGTTTTAAAGTTGTGATCATAATATTAATGTAATAATGGTATAAATAAAATGTTTCATGATAAAAATATTTATATTTTTCAATAGGCATAGATATTTTATACGTTTGGTATATCCACAATTTTCTTACGCCACAATCTGCAGAAGTGTCGCACCGCTCGCACGGCATGCGAAGAGAAATGGTGCACAAATTGCGTACGCCCGACGTTTCGCGATAGCACTATACATACAATATGCAATGCCCATAGAACACACATAATATACAGTAGATCATGTTTAACAAATAAACTGCCCGAATCGGGTGCACGCATAAGCGTGGTTTCAAATAATTTTAGAGAGCAGATGGATCATGCAGTATCTATAAATAAGCTCACGTGTAAAACTTGCATCTGGGCACGAATTTGCTTTTATGTACACGTCTGAGTTACACTACTGTATGATATTGTGGTTAACTATACGCGCATTCTACACTCTACTTTTTACACAGCCGCTTTTGTTGCAATCATAATTTTGCACCCTTTACGTAGCACGCTTCAAAAGTGATTGATTTATTGGGTACATTGTCGATATCGTCTATAGTTTTTTTTTTGTAAAATGAATCAGAATTGCTAAGGCCTAATTCTTAAATAACAATGCATTGTTATTTAGAAATCAGGCCTTAGCATTTCTGGTTTTAACCGTTTTTATCGTAAATTTTTTCCGGGATAAAGGTATACTATGTCCTTTTCCGAGACTCAAAGTATCTCCACACCAAATTTTAGCAAAATCGATTCAGCGGTTTAACTACTATTTTGTAGCATGTAAGCCTTACGGAATATCCCTCATATTTTTATTGGTTACATGTTTCGAGTCTTCGTAAATTAATTGTTACAAATAAATTGGGTGTCAGGCGGCGATCTTTCATGGCGAACATTAAGCTGCTCAATGTGCCAGTTGAAAATTAATGTCACACCTGCGAAGTGTCGGTGTAAAAATATATTTAATAGTTCAGTAAATTGAGTTACATAGGAATCCACTTTAAAAGCGTGTGGATTTGCTAACAACTTATTATAACGTGTCGGTATAATTGAGTTATAAATATAACAATTAGTGTTTAGTATATCGGAGTGGATAGCGATGTTTTTATTTTTGTTGACGCCTGTAGAATATATTATGATTCTAGTTTTTGCCCGCGACTTCGACATTAAAATAGGTGTCTGATAGTTCGCAACTGTAACAACTTTATATTACATTATATTATTGCGCGATAAAAAAGATAATATTAAATTCTTTTTCCAAACTTTAATAAGCCCTTATCGATATTTCATCAACGTCGTTTGAATTTTTCCTATAAGTATCTCAGATAAAATGTATTTTTACAATAATATAAGTCGTCTATGGGCTTTTTGTCCATGGATATCCTTTCTATGTCGCTTTTGTTACACCTTGTTCGTACTTCAATCGCATTTTCAAGAGTTTTATTTCCTATGACAAAGTTAGATTGCAGCTTAGCTGTCAATTACATCCTATATTACATGAATTTCAGGAAATTAAAATAGAGACGGAATTTCATAGGTTTACTTACTGACACGGAATGACAAGAGTTTTGCTTGATTGCGTCCAACTTGATGTTCCGTTTGAGAGGGTCTTGAAACTACAGCCCGTTCGAGGCTATTTTACCTCTAATTAGACCTTCGTGCTAGCAAAATATTGTGGATCATTATAGAAATTCAGAGGAAGAAAATCAAAAGAACAATCAATAAAGACATAACTATAATAAAATATCAACAGTTTTAATCACAATACTGTTCAAAGTAAAGTGCCATTTGGTGGATATTTTTAGCCTCTACCTAAAAATTACCCGAGTAATTAGGTAATTATTCACCCGAATCAAACCGTTTTATTATTTCTCTTTCAAAACAATATTAAACCGAATCAACACTTATATTTTATTTTGTGTTCAGACGCGTCATTTGGAATGAAAGCTATGCAAAATGAATGAGTAACAAAAATAAAAATAAATATCCACAGCCGAACATAATATAACCTCCTCCTTTTTGGAAGTCAGCTATAAATTAAACAAAAAAAATCCATCTCGTAATATCAGCTTGAGCTCTACAATATTGCCAGTACCTGTCATTATGAAACTAAAATATGTTTAATATTCCTTTATTTATATTGTAAATGTTGTATCGAATTGAGTCATAAAAAATTCTTGTTTTACGTACGATATAAAATTATAATATCATTTTGTATGCAGTTTTGTGCAGTATTTTTATGGCCTTGTATAATCGGCTGCTATTTTAACTGCTCCCCGAGAGAAACACTTTAAAATAAATGGATGCGAATAATTTGTGAGTAGATGGCCGCTTAAGAATAAAAATAGTCTGAATACTAGCAGCTCGATCCGGCGCTTTTAAAAATAGTCTGAATACTAGCAGCTCGATCCGGCGCTTTTAAAAATAGTCTGAATACTAGCAGCTCAATCCGGCGCTTTTAAAAATAGTCTGAATACTAGCAGCTCAATCCGGCGCTTTTAAAAATATACTTCTTGCTTAACGCCAGGACAATTTCCCAAGTATTCAGTGCCGGCATTCGCTCGGAATAAACGATTTGCTGGAGACAAATAAACATTTTCCGCTCATTATTATCCCAACTTGCCCTTTGTCCTTTAAGGAAAAATGTAGAAACACGACTTGGGAACTTCTCCATACACAATATTCACTCGAAAGTTGGAGGAAAAAGGTATATTTAACTTAAAAGGCGATCTCAAAAACATCGTAATTTCATCGGAATTGTATCGACAACGTTTGATGTTAAAGACGTATTGTAACAAGAGACACGTTTAAGTTCTGCGTGAATACTCAAGAAGCCTACCTTTGCTAAGGAATTCTGTTATAAGGGCCAGTGTGCAATGACCGAGTCGGGGTAAAATGTCAAAGTGGGGAGAATGTGAACGCAATATCGCGTCGACGTGTCCTGACGAACCGTGATCGCCGTTTTATGATGCAGTGGGTGGTCTCCCAACCACGGACAACTTTATTATAGACATCAATGCTTTATTATGGCGCAGCGCAGACGACAGACTATCCGTGACGTACTTTTTAGTCTGTGGGAAATAGAACTAATTCAATTATATGCAGTATATACACGACGCGCAAAAAGTCCGCATATAATTGCAAAGATTCTATTTCCACAGACAAAAAGTGCGTCACGGATAGTTTGTCGTCTGCCCTGCGCCTATAAATCCGAAAGTCTGTCTATCGGTTGTTCGGTTACATCTTCACCTTTTTTGCCAATTTTATGAAAATAATATATTGAGCAGTAAGCCGCTTTGCTTACTGCTTCAAATATTTTGATAAAATTTGGTATGAGACACTGCAGAGACCCAGGTAAGGTTACTTCCTTATGAAACGTAGAACTCGTCCTATTTCAATAAATGTACAGTTTTAAGATAATCTATTTTTATCCTTACAAAGCCGACACGTTGTTTGTTCATTATAGAAATTGATATTCGGCTTATGGGCACAATTTTACGGCGACCATGATTAATTTAATAATATATGAATAATTTTATGTTTAATTGTAATGAATTATGAATTTAATCCTTCAAGCCCCCTAAGAGCACCGGTGATCGCGACAACAATAGAATACAATACCAAAGCAAGGATTAATAAATAATTGATTTAAGATTTTATAAGAGATACTAATAATATTCACAACTCAATCGACAGCAATTCTACCTTTGATTATTCATTGTCTCGTCCAACAAAATCTCGTCCCAGTGGGACGAGTTTTCATCCTCCTTTGTGCTATGGATCATAATCCATTGAAAGCTGGTATGACCACTTGGCTAATTCGAAGCTTTGTTTGCCGTGCGCTCTCCAATACGGATAACGGACCCACGTCATTAGGGCAATGGGTTGTTCCTCTTTCAAATCCTGACAATGGCCCCAAAATACATTATATTTCAAGGTTACATATACTTATGTAGGTGATCAACACAATATAATAATAAACAGTAGACCATATCAATAAAAGACTTCCTGATTTGGTCGCACGCACACATTAACGTGGTTTCAGAAAACTTAAAAAGCAAAACAATGCAGTTCCACGCCGAGAGCGGCGTATACTTGTATGCACGTTATTCGAGTTTCATATTTTAACACCTTTACTGCGGCAAGTAAAATCTTAAACCTTCGTCTGGTGAGGCGGCGGGCCAAAGTGTGCCCCCGATGATTTGTCCGCCAGTGCGGGGTAGGCCTTTCTCGACCCACCAGCACAAGGTTAGAATTAATTACTATAACTTTGCGAAAACATAATGTAGGTGTACAGTTTTTTGACTGTTTGTGGACCTTGAACCCAACTACTTTAGATTTGATTCGCCCCGGGATCTGCCAAACAGGAAATGAGAAATAAACCAGGGAAAGTGGCGGGCCGATATCGACCTGAACCACACTAGAAAGTATTTTTAGTAGAGATGGGAAAGACAAAATAAGGGGAAAATAAGATTTTACTAAATACTTCTGGTGTGAATAATATCCTACATAAATATTATCATGGTTAGTGTGCTTACATAAAATACATACTAATAGTTATACCTAGTATTACTATAAAATATAATATCGATATCGAAAATATATATTTTTATTAATATATTTAAATTCGTGTCTTTAAAACACAAAGCCCGATTTTGTTTGCACATTCTGCAGTATTTTTTAATTTTTTTAAATTTCTTTTTTGATTCGACACTCCTCACGGTTTCTCGCAATTTTTCATATCGCCCTGCACAATTTCGTTGTTTAACGCTCATCTCAAAGACATGATCTTTTGTTTCCTGCTATCGTGCGTTGTTAATTTTATAAAATGAATAATTATTGTATTTTAAAAAGATAAAACCGACTTCAAAATCGTACGTGATTGAGAATCAAAATTACCTATTTTAAACACTACTGAACCGATTTTGATGAAACTTGCAGTATTCCCCAAGTTAAACAGTACCCAGTACAAAAAAAGAATTACTTTAATCGGACTTGTAGTTCCGAAGATGTGCGAACACAAACATAAAAACATACATGAATATGTATGTCTCTTTAGGACACATTTGTTCAGATGCTGATATAGACTATTAAGAAATAAAAACTTGGCAGGTCTGAAAATAATTCATACAATATACACTAAACAGGTCGAATTGATAAACTTTTTTTGAAGTCGATTAAAAAACGCGACGTACGTCAGCTACGACTCACGATAGATTGCACATCACTAACTGGCGAGGCGGACGCTCGGTGCGGTATCGGGTCGCCAACCGCCTGCTTGTACGGCGGGCCGCAATAGGCCCACTGCTGCACTGAGTTGATTTTTGACACCTCCAGTGTGTGGTAGGCCGATAACGACCTGCCATATTTTTTTTTATAGGAAAGACCTATAATTTTGAACACAATCTCAAATATATATTTGCCTCTGTCGTACCTTTACAAACACCTGAGATAATCGTTCCGCACCGAGCACCAGCTGAAATTCCGCGGCAGGCCGATTTTGGCCTGCCCCGCAGTGAACGTGTTAAAGAAAGCGGCTGAGTTTCTCCCCCGCACGATATATCCATTTTCTATTGTGGTTTTAACTAAATAACAGGGGAAAAGTTACTGAAAAAAGGTCGCACATTAATAGGTGTTACAGTAAGTTACGTAAGTTTGATTTCTATATTTTATTTAGACAATCGAACTTCGTAATAAATTATATTTTAATGACGCGAATTTTAGTAAATATATTGATGTGTTAAACATCTTGAAAGAGTCTATCTGAAATAATATTAATTTAAACTATCGTTAAATGATTCAGGATGTAAATGTTGGAAACACTCGCGGGTGAAATGTAAGTTTGTAATTAAAAAGTTCTGTTTCTAAGTTCTAACTCATTTCTAACTCGTCCCAGTCCCAGCACTCAGCTATGTCTAATTAATTGTTGGCTCCAGAGACCTCCTTTTAATTATATTTGATATACAATAATTCATAGTTTCTAATCACACTAATATCCCATCAAGCCCCGTACGAGCACCAATGATCGCGATAACAATAGAAAGGCTAATGTCTCGTTTTTCCACGATCGAAGGAATATTAATTTCGGAAGTTTGTGAGTTTGTATGTTTGTTACCTCTTCACGCCCAAACCGCTGAACCGATTTTTCTGGGTATAGAGATACTTTGCGTCTCGAGAAAGAGCGTCATGTCACATAATTGTTATGAATGATCTAGGATAGCCAATACACAAATCTTATCACTTAGGGTACCACCATTTATGACATTGATTTAGATTTTGTACCGTCTTTAAAGGGCATCAAGCTGGGCAAGTATGCACAGCTTCTGAGGCTTTTCAACAGATTTTTCATTTGAAATGGCTAACATCACATTAAAAAAAAAAAACAAAAAAAAAGTTCTAGCCAATCAAAAACGCTAGTGAATAGATAAACTTTATTTACAAAACAAAATATAATATAATAATATGTTAGTAAAAACTGGGTCCCTATTAGTAAGATTTAAGTAGTCACAAGAAGTTTTAGGGTGCGTCCACATTTGTATCATTTGCGCGATCAGATCCCCGATCAGATCTCCGTCGTGTATCATCGAAGCGTGTCAAAATGATACGCGTATCATGATACGCCCCGATCGCTATTAACCGCGTATCTAATACATGCCGTATCAAATACTCGCATGATCGGCAGAATGATCTAATAGGCGTCCACACTATGATACGCATACTTGATACGGCGCGATGATCGCGACGGAGATCTGATCGCGCAAATGATACAAATGTGGACGCACCGTTAGATAATCTGATTCAAATGAAATAAGGGAAAGGACCTAATGCTAGACACTGAACTAATAGATGACACTTACGACAAAAATGCCATAAAAATAAGAATTACTCTAATTATTTCTCAACACTGTAAATTTTATAAGCTTCTTATGCTATCTGTTGATGTGAAAAAATATATTAGGGGCCGGGCGCCTTCGGGAACAAAATTTAAAATGGGATCAGTTTTCGTAAACAATGTGACCGCGTCAACACGCGCTCGGCAATTTCTTAGCAAATATGTTAAGGAAGGCAAAATTTTGCACGTAAGTTTTGAATACATTTATTAGATTTTTTGTAATTTCTATTGATTTCATTGGATTAATGGTCATGTTGTTTACACTAATTAATGTTTATTTATGATCTTTTCTCCATTTTCCCTAACAATATAAAGGGTGTCTACTATTAGTTCTTGAAAATGTAAAAACCTAATAGATGACATGGATCTCATCTTTTAGTTTTGCAATACATACTAAAGTTATTTTGTACTTTATTCTACTGCAAATATCATCACTATTCTCTAAAAATATAATTCTATTAACAATCTAAGAACTTAGAAAGCTACTGTACCTAAAAATGGACATGGTGTCTAATATTAGACCTTGTACTGATCTAAAAATCGATTGCTTTAGTTTTGTAGCAGTAAAAAGAAGAAAAAGGAGAGCTGAGAACAGAAAGAAGAAAAAAAGAAGAGGCAAAAGAAGCATGGAGACTAGAGACTGAAAATAAATTTGCTAGGAAAAAAATATGAAAAATAAAAATAAAAGGAAAGATAGTTTCAGCATGGAAGAAGAATGAATAGAATCTGGAGACAACGTGGATAATATTTCTGATGCATGTAGTTACTATGATGAAGTAAATGAAATCTTTTGAAAAACGGCAGATAAAGACCTAATAATATGAAAAATGTAAAATGTAATTTAATGTTCTATGTCAACTATTAGTTCATAATATTGGTGTCTACTATTCGTGATGTTCGCTTATTGTGATGTCATCTATTAGCTCTTATGACTAAGTTTATAAAAAGACCAATAATATATTTTTTTATTGATTTGTCAGAGAATAATTATAATAGTTTTATTTTGTAAGAGTTACTGAAGACATGGAAGAAGTTATCAATCCTTTATTTTCATAAATATATATTTTATAACATTCAAATGTTTCATGTTTCCTTAAAGTGTCTGCCATTAGGTCTTTTCCCTTAAATCACAATATTTTCTTTCAATTAATTAAAACAAAAATTATTAAATATAACGCCGCTATTAATTAAATTTACCAGAACAGACACGCATATCATAAGCTTTTACATTTATATTTTATAATAGTAATTATGTAGCCAGAAACTGGATAAATATAATAATATTATAATATCTATGAACGCTTCATACTGTAGCACCTCCATCGTGGGTATCGCAGACACAATAGATTTTCAATTGTTATGCGGCAGCCGGCTGCCGCTTGGGGATTGATGGGATAACTATCTACTAAGTACATAGATTTTACATTTACCCACAACAACAAATTCAGCAACAATAGCTAAGAAAGACCCAGATTCTCTTAAGCCTGTCTATAAAGATTAAGCGGGTCGCGGGTAGAAGATATAAACTTTAGAACTAATTCCATTTTCATCTTACATGAAATAGTACATATAATGGATGTATGTTTGCAATTTTGTTTGGTTGATTAGTGAAATTAAAGATACTTAGCTCAGTTTATATGCGTCCCCGCTAACCAGCGGTTTGGCCTCTACACCGCGAGATAAGTACATATACAATATACATACACAAGCACCTAAAAAACGTTAACAAAGTTAGCAACTAGACAGTTTCAATCGAGATTGCAGTTGACGTCATTACTGTCACACTGAACACACACTATCTTATATTTAAGAAAAAAAGTTTATTTCTTCAAAAAGAATTCCCTTGGGCAAGCTGTACAAAAAGAACTAACAAATTCTATTCGAGATTGCAGCTGACGTCATTAATGTCACGCTAAACACTTACACTAACACTTTTATATTTAAGAAAAAACAGTTTATTTCTTTCAAAAAGCATTCCCATCGGCAACCGGAGCGGTGAACATGATAGCTAGAGCTGCACAAAAAAGAACTAGAAAGTTCTATTTGTGATTGCAGTTGACGTCATTACTATCACACGAAACACAGTTAACACTTTTATATTGAAAAAAAAAGTTTATTTCTTCAAAAAGAATTCCCTTGGGCAACGGTGATCATGATAGCTTATAGAGCTGCACAAAAAAGAACTAGAAAGTTTTATTTGAGATTGCAGCTGACGTCATTACTGTCACACTAAACACACTAACACTTTAATATTTAGGAAAAAACAATTTATTTCGTTCAAAATGCATTATCTGCAGCAATAGTGATTATAATTGCTAAAGCTGCAAAAAAGAACTAGAAAGTTCCATTCAAAATTGCAGCTGACGTCATTACTGTCATACTAAGCATTTACTCTAACCCTTTTCATAAAAAAAAGACGGGTTGCACTCCGGGAGTGCCGGCAGAAGTGAAAACTTGATTATTAACGTTGTGCATTATTTTTTTAACCCATTTTTTATGAAAATCGATTTTTAAAAAATCGATTTTTTAATTAATCGAAACCCTTATAATCGATTAAATTTTAACCCATTTTTTATGAAAATAGATTTTTAAATAATCGCTTTTTTTAAATAATCGAAACCCTTACAATTTTTTTTAACCCATTTTTTATGAAAATCGATTTTTAAAAATCAATTTTTTTAATTTATCGAAACCCTTACAATCGATTAAATTTTTAACCCATTTTTTATGAAAATCGATTTTTAAAAATCGTTTTTTTAACTAATCGAAACCCTTACAATCGATTAAAAAAGATCGACAATCGAAAAAAAACAATCGATTGTTCGATTAATCGATTTCGATGTTACAACACTACTCTCCAACCGTCTTACGGTTTTTCGATCAGCACGAGAATCTGACGCGAGTTTCACAGTTTTTATCCATCCCACAAAAGTGCTCAACGCCGCTAAAGAAGTTTTCACTTCAAAAAATAGTTTATTTCGTTCGAAAAGCATTATCTGCGGCAATGGTGATCATGATAGCTAAAGCTGCAAAAAAAAACAACAAGAAAGTTTCATTCGAGATTGCAGCTGACGTCATTATTGTTAAACGGATGATAAGCCCGGTTCACGTGTCGCTCATTACCTCACCTGCAAATTGCAATCACTCGCTTTGTTTACTCCTTTACATAGCCAGCGAGGGAAAAGTAGCGGATAGATTCTCATTCAGCGTTTAAGCTTTGAGTTAGAAATGCGAAATAACTTTTCTCACTAGGGTTATTTCGTATTCCAGGAATGATATGGAAATCATTCCATGTATATTTTTTGGTGTATGAAATATTAGATGCTGACCGCGTTGCACCGAGTTTTTGCAGCGTGTCAATCGTACATTATTCTGGACAAAACTATCCTATGTACCACTCCTCCCTCCCTATCTCTCAAAGTATAATATCCATCTGACCAACATTTTACCAAAATAAGTCTAGTTTATCCGTTTAAACGTGAACACACACAATATCCGTATGAATTGTTTTATTAAACCTATTTTACTCTACATCAAGTTTAAGTATTTAATATCTACATCATTATTCAACAGAGAAGTTACATATACTATTATAATCATCTCGCTATAAATACATTTTAATGCAGATGTAAATTTTAAAAGTAGCTCACTCGAAAACGATCAACATTGCTCTGCGACATCTCCACGGTTCGTTATAACGAACCCCGCTGCGCCTCCATCTGAGACCAACTTAAAGAGTATCCACCGATCGAAAAATCATGCGATCTAAAACCTTATTTCCAGGGCATAAGCCAGAAAAAAACTCCGCAGCCGCACTCCCAAACTTGTAAGTATTTACTAACCTTCCTCATTACGTCTGTCGTTATTGCCATATTCTCGCAACCTACGTAAATGGCGCTCAGAAAAATATTTACACACTCGAAAACGTTTGATTTCGAAAGCAGGAAATAAGAGTTAAACATAATATATCACCGGTGCCGTTTTTTACTCTCTCGGTGGATATTTTTATGCACGTTATGAAAGCGACCCGAGCCTTGCGTATTAAATTATAAGCATAATTTTCTGATGTATACGCATAAAGCAATTACCTTCGCATAATGACTTTATTACGGCGAACTTAAAATAAGCCAGCCGTAATGATTTTAAAACTCTTTATGCGTTTCTGCAATCATCGTCAAAGCGATTTGTATAATTTTTATAAGCCATAACGTACCAATAAAATAGCCTTAAATTACCTAGCATCAACAACAAGAAAAATTACCATTTATAATCCCTCGATCGTGGAAAAAACGAGACACAATAGATTCGCATGCGACCGCTTGGGGCTTGAAGCATACAGAATCAGAATTATAGTTCTTTACAGTCTTCCAACGCTGTTTTGGCATAGACGTCTCTAGATATTAGGCTCTATTTATATGCGTCCGCGAGAACGAGCGGTTTGGCCGCTACACTGTGAAATCAAAAGCAATTATTGTCTGATGACAATGTCCAGCAGTGGACGAATATAGGCTGATATGATTATCAGCCTATATTCGTCCACTACTGGACATAGACCTCTCTCAATGAACGCCAAGATGACCGATCTCCTGCTACTCGCATCCAACATGGACCCGCAACTAAACGGAGATCGTCGTCCCACCTAGTTGGAGGTCAACTTACAATTATTGTATGTAACGATTTATTTGTAGCGGTGTAGCAGCCAACTGCTTTTTCGCGCGGATGCATATTGCCTTCATAAATCGAGCCAAGGGCCATAATATGTAAATAAAAGTGAAAAAATGGTGGCATCATAATTAACATGTGTAAGTATGCTTCAAAACATAATGTCCATGAGCGATGAAACTTTGCACTGTCCAGCCATGGTTGGTTTTGCTCTACAGTAACTTTTCATCCATGACCTGCCACAAAGACTAGCTTGGACTGCTCAAGAACCGTAAAATCGCGCTTAGCATTTAACTCTCACAGACTTTCATTATAAAACAAAGGATATTTAATCAACTAATTCTGGAACCTTAGAAGCATAATTATATGCTCCTAAGATGTTGAGTTTAAGGAACCGGAAAACATCTTATTGGGTTCACTTCAATACAGACCGATCTAGCATTGTCCATAATATTATTCGTAGAACAGTGTACGACTAACTTCGAATATGAATTGCTTACGTAGTATTAGTACACAATAGCCCCATAAGGGCTACTGGCGAATGTGTGCAAAAATGGATTTTGGCGTCCCTTTAGGCAAATTTTTTGGGTCCTTGATTTTGGCGCCCCTAAAAATGGCGATTTGGCGCCCCTAGATGATGGCGCCCGTGTGCATTGCACACATTGCACATATGGTAGCGGGGGCCCTGCACAATAGTCATGTTATACTTAGTATCTAAGAATATACCGAGATACATAACTAACTATAGTGTTCAAACTCCATTGGAAATGATTTTGTCTCTATAACGACAAAGACAACGACAACGGTAACACTCAACGACATTTGATGATTAATTAACATTAACAAGGGTTATCTTTAAGGTGCAATTAAAATTAGCACTTGATTTAATATTAACCCGTCGATCGTGGGAACACCAGACACAATAGAATATCTATTGTGTCTCGTTCACCGGTGAGCGTATGGGGCTTGATGAATTAAATTATTTTACGGCATTTATAAGGGCATGACTTCGTGACTAGCTCTGATCTACTCCCATAAATAAAACTCTATCTCTTATTATAGATCATACTCGAAGTGACAAGACCCAGCCACAAGAATTTATAAATTTTGTAATTTAAGGCATTAGTATGCCCTCTTGTGACGTCTCGCGCTATTTCATTATCCCACAGGAATCGCTGACCAAGATAAAAAGCTTTTACTGAAAACTATTACTTTGGTGGATACTCTATTACAGGGGTCACGAAATGGCGGACCGCGGTCCGCATCCGGACCGCCAACCCATTGTGTGCGGACCACCGACCAAGCATTTTCGAAGATGAACTTCGTTAATGTCAATAGCTTACACCAATTTCACTCCAAACTTCAGACCATCTTCAGACCAATGACATAAGAAACACAGCTTCAGACAGATATAATTAGCAACAAAAATTGTCACTTTTCTCATTGATTTGATACCTTTGTAATTTCCGTTATTTGTTCAAAAAATATTTTTTTTATAAAATGTGTGATCTGTGGACCGCGAAGGTCATTTCATTTCTTAAAATGGACCCCGAGCGAAACTAATTGGTGACCCCTACTCTATTACATTAGACTTCCAAGTATTTGGTTAATTCATTTTCTTTCGGTAGATAAACGTTTGCTAGATAAACTTTGCGATATTCATCGTAATAATATTGCTTTAGTAACTCAAAAATAATATTAATTCTATTTTAAAATTTAGGTTATCGGATCTTAACAATTTTAACATAATATTCTCTACTTTAAAGTAGTGTTCAAAAGTTGCTTTGTGGCTGAAGCCAACCAAGAATCACTTAATTTTTTTAAGTATCTATAATCTTTGACTGAAAATACGCCGATTTTTTTAACTAAAATGTTTTGCTTATACTGAAATTTCTCAAATATTTAAGGTAAATTTCGGGGGATATCAATTTAATATTTATGATCTAGGAAACAAACATTGCTTCGTCTTAAGGCGGGATTATAGGCAACTGACATTTTAGAATTTGCGGAAAACAAGCTCAATAGATGGCGCTCGATAGGTACATATTTAGTTTTCAAGCCGTCGTTGATTTCAATAATTTTCAGAAATAATGTGATCACGTGGTAAACTCGACATACAGACTAATGATTAACAGAGAGGCCATGTTCACAATTAAACGAAATTTTTAATGAATTTTGTATTATAATAAAATTATGGATTATTTTAGTATGTTTGTTCTGTACTCACGATCATGAAAAAAAAGTATTTCCTCACTGCTGAGGTTATTTTATGACTTTATAATATGGTTCAAATATTTTTTGTGCTTGGGTTTATTGCAATACCTTTAATAAATAGGATGTAGACCCATGACGATTACTTGTACCTGACGCTGCAGCATCCTCTGGAATCTATATAACACCCGCCCTCCACAAGTTCAAAAACGATAACTCTTGCAATACATGTAACGTTTTTGACCCGCTTGACAAACTTTTAATAAATAGTAGATTATATTCATTATTGTTATGCAGATCATATTCATATTTTCTTTGTCGTTTTTAAGGAATCTGTTCCCAAAAGAGACCCTTGGCCCAGTAAGTGTTAGCTTCGCTGTCTATCCTTCTGTCTGTCTCCAGGCTGTATATCAAGTAACGCGGTAGCTAAAGAGAGCTCAAATTTTCAATTATGTATTATGTTGTCACCATAACAACAAATAGAAACAAAATAAAATAAATATGTTAAGAGGTCTGAAATATTCAAAACAAAAACGCGATTTTTAGGCCTTTTCTGCTCGACATCAATAATGGTAACCGGTAAATGTTTAAAATATTTACGAAATACCTCATTATAATATTTAAACTTTTACAAAACTAATACTTAGATTTGTCAAAGTTTAATACTTAGATTAGAATAGTCTGTCTGTCATTTCATGCTTAAACTATTGAACCATTTTTTATAAAATTTGGTGAAGAAAGGACAAAGGATACTTTTTATCCTGAAAAAATTAACGGTTCCCACGCCATGAACGATTTTTTGAAGAATTTGCATCGAGATAGTGACTATCAATTTGTTCTAGTAGCTGTTTGACACGACATTTGACACGAAAGACCCTGCGGCTACATAGCGTCAAACATTTAATAAAGAATTTTGATAAAGAATTAGAAAGATAAAATATATGGTATTTATGCCAAAATCTTCATTTATGATACATTGAAGTTATAAATGTTCATCTCTGAGTACGGCAGTTACAATATTATTTTTTTCCTGTTTATTTTTGCTAACAAAATTAGAATGAAAAATGGTAGTGGACAAGACTTATATTATGCCAACTTTCCAATAAACCAGTACATTACACCAGATTGTCGTGAGTAAAAAATTAATAATTGCATAACATGTAATTTCTTTGCCTCTACTTTTAAGTGTCGTCGTGATTTTTATTCACAAAATATTTTATTTTTGATAAAATCAAATAAGGTTTAAAGGTTTTTTATTTCGATCAATATTATTTTTTGTGTAAAGAATGGAATTCACATGTTCGATAAAATTGTAGTTTAACATAATATCGTATCAAAATCATGGTGTATCTATGAATTTGGATCTATCCGCTTGATAATATTATTTTTACGATTTTACTCCAGTGCAATAGCACATTATGCAATAGTTAGGGAGCCCTAGAACAATTTTTTTTTATTACTAACAAGCTAATTTTTGTGAGTAGCTTCATTTTGATAAGACAAACAACTTTTTTATCTGCGAAAAATCTTCCGTTTTAGGGTACCGTAGTCAAGTTTTGTTGATTACAGAACCCTTAAACGGAACCCTAACCAGCTGATTTTTTGTATATTGGTAGGTTAATAGTTATATAATTTAAGAGTAACATTGTTCTATAAATTGAACAATCCATATTTTAGGACCATCAAATCAAATTATGAAATCCTTTCTATCTCTGTTAGCTACCACTTTCAAGATTTTTTCGCAGAAAAAAAAGTTGTTTGTCTTATCAAAATAAAGCTACTCACAAAAAATTAGCTTGTTAGTAATAAAAAAATGTTCTAGGGCTCCTTGACTATAAGATGTTAGGTATATCTTTCTATTGCTATGGATTGGACATGTTCGATAAAATTGTTGTTTAACATAATAATATCATTATCATTTTACAATGTTTTAACACATCCCTCAAAATGTGTCTCTGTGTTGAGACACTCTGTTCATTACTATCCGACTTAGCTGTGATTTTTGCATTTATGACTTTCAAACCTACCAAAAACGTATAAATGATCGTTTGGCGAATGTAAATTATCAAATATATATCAATAAGATACCTAATAAGGTAGTCTCTCACCAAATATTAGGTTACAAAACAATATTGTAATATTTGTAAACCAAACATATTGCCTATGTTCTGAAATAAAACCCAGTTTACTTACCAGAGATCAAGACGTCATGTTACGACGCCGCACTGTATTGTACTGTACTGGTATTCCACTAGTAAGACAAGTGTAACGTATTATAATCACATCACAATAAACACATTTAAGTATACGACAATGCACTGGCAAATATTTCGAAACGAATCAACAGTATGGGACCACGGCGATTCTAGGCTTAAGGAGCTCTAGCCAGTATACTGGGATATATTTGTGAACATACTCTAGTTTTTCTGTAATAGACAATCAGTCACTGAAAGACAGATTTCACTGCAGATGTCATTCAATTATCCATCAAAACGCCTGTGGAATTGTTATGGCAAATATTGAAAGCAGGCGTTGCATTCGAAAATCAATAAATCGTTCGAATTTGTGATCAAAACGATTTATCTTTATTATTGTTATTATATATCAAAAACGAAGCTGACCATAACCTTCGAAATCATAATTTAAACATTTTTGTATAAAAATATTTTTCCCTGCGTTTATTTTCGCTGAATTCTAGTCGAAATAAAATTTTGAAAATAGTATTCTTTATTACTCTTTTTTTAGTGGTAAATGTATTTAAATCAAAATTTTAAGCTGACTGGGGCCTTGGTAAGGAACGTAACAAACCTACAAAAAATGTTTAAATGCTTATTATTACTTCTGGTCAAAGTTCTAGTGAAAATAAAAACATGAAATTTCACTAGTCCTCGTTATATGCGGCCTTAAGTCTTGACTTAATTTGGTTTTGTCGAAGACTCCGCAATAAAAATTTCGCACTTACGCATTACTTTATCACAACAGTGTTTTTTATTCCACAACCCATTCCCTAAGATCCACGGTATCCCATTTACTATAAGTACACGGTCACGTCCGTCGCCATTCAATCCCGCAGCATAAACCTGGACCTACCTCAAGGATTTAAAGATAACAAAAACAAATAAGTTTAAGACGAGCACGACCGCGAGTAATCCCCACAGATAGATCTCTGTCAGCCCAACATAAACACTGCGACATGAATCATCAGTTTTAATAACAATAGCCTTATCAAAGTTATGTAGTCATCCTTACATAAGTTAGTGGCTTGTGACATGCCGGAAAATGAAGCGGCAAGCCGAAGAAAGCCGAAGATGTAGTTTTTGTCTATAGAAAAATTTATACGTAATATTATACGAAAGCTGTTTTTTATCCCTAAATAATTTCAGTATTTCTCCTCGTATTCCTAATGTGGGCATGCTAATGTGACATGTAACTTATCTAGGAGTTATTGCAGCTTATTTTTTATAGAGCACCGAATAAGAACTTCCGAATAAGCTATTTGAGGCTAAATTATCACTTATTTGGCGATTTAACATACTTATTAGGCTAAAATTCGTAACATCTTAGTGGGCTTTCAACATAAAACCACAGGCTCTGTATAAATAACGCCAAAGTGTCGCCGCTTATATTATCCAACTAAACAAAAAAGTTAGTAAGTTGCGTAAACTTATCTCGTGATCCAGGTTATAAACTGGCCGCATCGAATGGACCACGTCAATGCATATTCTTTATCACAATCAGCGTGAACTGGTCTACGGGCTCTACGGCCTACGCGAAATCACGCCAGTGTGACCACAGCCTTATCTCGTTAAATAAATACTAGAAGGGACATTCTAGCAAAAGTTTTTGCTAGAATGTCCCTTTTGCACATAGAAATTGACTATCAATCAATTTCTATGTGCAAAAGAAAGAACTTACGAGAACAAAATATTAATAATATTATACTTACTTATACATACTTCATATTAACCCAACTGCCACTATATCACAGGTAGTAGAGGAGGGGAAGAGGGGATTTTGGGAGTAGCTCGAGCGTGTCAGATTAAGCTTGTATAGGCTTCCGACATGTGTCTAGTTATCATGGTATAGAAATCAGATTTCTCACGTGGTGGGTTAAAAAAAAATTTTTTTTGAATATTGAAATGTCATCCGATCTGTCAGATTAAGATAGGGGATGTTTAGTATACTCCAAAGAAGCTTCCATAAAAAGCACTGACGATTCAAAGATAAGGCAAGCCTGTAGGAACATTTTAAAATATAAAAAATAATAAATAAACAATAAATATAAATAAACCTTCATATTTTCCTAACTAAACTTCGCAGATATTTTATTTTGCACTAAACTAAATGATTTAGTCCTTGTTGTCTAAAATATAATAATAACTGACCGAAATAAGCAATATTCTGAATATATTTTCTTTTTCAAAACTTTAAAATGGCCGCAGTTTCTGAACCCACCGCTAAAATAAAAAACGCTCTTATTATTTTTTATCAGTTTTACCTAATGTAAAAAACCTACTAGGTCTCCATGACTACAAAATTAGCACCTTCCCCTCTCCTACTAAGGGTCCCGATTCTCAATATCTCAAATGTTGCTTACATCACATACTGTCTCGCCAGTCGCTCATAAGATAGTATACCGTACACAAGGTTATAGGTGTGCGCAAAAGTGAGACAGCCAGCGGGCTGCGACTGAAGTTACGAAGTAAGTACTATTTAGTAATCTGTGACTAAAGCTACTTATTTTGAGGTATAATAATATCTCAGGCTATCTGTCTTTAAATCAGTACGAGTCCAAGGTAATATTATGCATAATAGAAAAATATACAGTTAAAACTCAAAGCGTACCTTCCTATATTATAGGAAGTTTTAACTGTATATTTTTCTAATTTGGCCCGAGACTAGGGACAGCCCAGACGTCTGCGGCCACGTTGAATGAATTACCTAATCAGGAAATCGAGACAGGACGCAGCCGAGACAGACAGAAAGACAAATATCTTAATTTCATGTAAATTTAAGTAAAATTAGTATGTAGGTAGGAACAAGTTAAAGTGGTTTGCCGATTGAGACATTAATATTATGTATCGGTTGTCGGAAGCTTTTTACATAAATAATCTGGCTGCATTTCTGAAAATTGATTAATAGTTTCTAACATCCACGATGGACTTAAAGTTCATAATCGCAAACTTCGATATTCTAAAACTTATTACAATCACCAATGCATTTTACGTAGACAATTTAAAAAATTTAGAATTTGAGAATTCAATCCAAAAATATCCTGAAATACTGCTAAACAGATTTTGATGGGTATGGAAAAACTTTTATTCCGCGAAACGAGAAAGGATTGTTCTTATCCCGAAAACAACATCTAGCGACGTCTAGATTCTAGTGCTATAATTTTACTACCTAAAAGCCAAGCTTTGTGAGGGCTCTCGTCGTTTTTCTGCGTGGTAATAACCTTTAAGGCAGTTTTTTTATACATTTTAATAGTAATCAAACCTTGACTGACCGATGATAAGTTGATAACACATCTACATATAAAAAAAAATACCATGTTTAAAGCACAAATCAATAGGTGTGATAGTTTTTCCGTAAAGTGTAGCACAAAAGTGCTCAAGTTGTGGGATATATTAGGGCTCGCTTTGCTCGCCCTGATAACAAAAGAATTAGTCTATAAAATTTTGTCAAAATTGTGCCTCTATAATCAATTATGTTTCTGTGCAAAAAACGAGAAAGTAGTAAAATTAAAATCTCGTTAAAATTATGCATTGTGTTGTAGATTATGTTTAAATGTTTTCTGTAGGCAGGATGATATAATTGATGCTTTCTTCAGTCTGTGGGTGATACCGAAGGCTCTGTAGGCGGCACTCAGTGATGTAGTACATAACGGTGCGGAGTGGGAGACGACACGACAGACGTGCTTTAAATATTTTGTACTCTGAATCATAAAACATATGGTTTATTAGAAAAAAACAACTGCAGAAGTGACAACGAAACAATAGACATACTGGTCTACACATTTACATGTAGATTACACAGCGCGCTGCGCGGCAAAAGAAGTTTTCACTTTAAAAATTGCTTGGAAATTACTTGACCTTATTAAATCATAGCAATTATAGAAATAACACGACACAATGGCGTGTATAGTTGTTTCAGAGGTGAAGCTTTAATGCCATCAGCAAGTGGCACCATTGAAATTTTAATTCGACTCTACTAAAGAATATTCACATAAGAAATATTACGACCATTTTACAAACTCTTCCCCTCAGCATAATATTATATATAAAATAATAAACTATAAAATAATCAATTTTGCACATTTCAAGAAAAGAAAACCTTGAATATAACAAGAGTATTTTAAGTATTTTCTTCGTCAAAAGACTAAGAAATTCATTGTCCCATTGAACAAAGTTTCCCGAAGCTGCTTTGTTTGCGGATCGCAAAGGAAAACGCTGAACCAGGTGCAATACCAATACTCCGAAATACTTCTTTCAAAGCAACTCCTAAAATCTATAAGCGAACGTGTGCAGGATTAAAAGTAAGCTAAAAAATTGGCATCGGCTTTTGTTATGGAACCGACGATGTAGAATCGCACTTTTGCAGTTTTGTTACTTTCAAGACAAAATATGTGTGCTGAATATTAAACAAATAAACATGATACTATTTATTAAATAAAAATAATTTCACCGCTTGCAATAAACCGTTATCAGGCTAAAATGTGGAATTCATAATAGTAATACACAAATGAAACACAATATTGCTTGCACTCTTTCCACTATATTCATAAATTACAATTTAAACACTTTAAACACGACCGGTTTCGATATATATCATCATCAGGTGTATACTTAACGTCGGTAGATTTGAATCAAGATTTGTACGTAGATTTGACGTTAAGTATACACCTGATGATGATTTACATCGAAACCGGTCGTGTTTAAAGTGTTTAAATTGTAATTTATGAATATAGTGGAAAGAGTGCAAGCAATATTGTGTTTCATTTGTGTATAAAATGTATTTCCACCAAGAACCGACAGCACAATCAATTACATATATCATAATATATAGTAAAACTATCAAAAGGGCTAGATATTTTGTATATAAATAAAACAAGACAAGAAGAAGTGTGTGTGTGTGTGTGTGTGTTACTGATTCTAGATCTTAGAGTAAGGCCTACAAGGCATTCGGGGATACCGATCGAGTCTCTTTAGACTGATGCAGTCACGCTAAATCCTATTATCAGCTGGCCTTTGTACTACAGCCCAAACTAAAGACCAGTCACAAAACTTCATATCGTATATGGCTCGTCTGCTTTGGCCCACAGCCGTGGTCCACAGCCTGCAGGCAACCCACTTGCTCTGACACCCTTAAATATGTCAGGCATTTTACATTATTTGCTGCATCACGCCAGCCGGTTGGACAGCTCTGCTCGCTAACGAAAACCATGACTGCACATATTCTACTCCATTTATTTTGTATTTCAATACATTATCAAAATAATTTACATACTAAGCTAACCGGCTTTTTGGGATTCCGTACGTATATTCACAGAAATCTTCAATTACTTTAGTCTTTAATTACAGTTTCAGTAAAAATACGTGTGGCACACGGAGATTGCTGTGGTAAAGCTATTGCATAGCATTTTTTATCAACTTATGTAATTATAATTCTCATACATCTAGTCGCACGCACACAAACACCGTGCCGATCGGAGTGGGGGGGGGTTAGGTTTTTTGTTACGGAATTTCTTGATTCGGTCGCTGCGCTCAAAACTATTGCATAGCTTTTATCGCCATAAAAGCTATGCTATAGCTTAAAAATCGGCCAAGTGCGAGTCGGACTCGCACACGAAGGGTTCCGTACCGACACAGAGCAAAAATAGGCTTAAAATTGTGTTTTTTGTATGGGAGCCCCCCTTAGATTTTGTTTTATTTTAATATTATTATTAAATATTAAAGTACACATATAACTAAAGAATGGGTGAAAAATTTAAGTGCCTACCTCTTGCCATTATTGATATAGAGCGAAAAAGGCCGAAAAAATCATGTTGTTTGTATGGGAGCCCCCCTTAAATATTAATTTTATTTTGTTTTCAGTATTTGTTGTTATAGCGGCAACAGATATACACATTCTGTGAAAATTTCAGTAGTCTTGCTATAGCGGTTCTTGAGATACAGCCTGGAGACAGACAGACGGACAGACAGACGGACGGACAGACGGACAGACAACGAAGTCTTAGTAATAGGGTCCCGTTTTTACCCTTTGGGTACGGAACCCTAAAAATTGATAAAAAATGTGGTCAAAAGGTAGTCCTTTTAGGCATATTTTTTTGTCAATCTTGATATCCAACCAGAGGTTTCTAACAGAAATTATTGTATGTACGGAAACCGCGCATATTACCGCTACATAAATCTTGCGCCCAAAAATTAATAAGAAGTTAATTTATTACTATGAACCTGTCATAATATGTAGTTTGTATAGTACGCGCTTTTAATTGTTTCATGTATGATCAGCCCGAAGACTAAAATATCAGATGTGAGTTTTATGCTAACTTAGTTTTACTTTTGCTTATAATATGCAATATCACAATTCAACCATCTCAGGTATTTCAGGATAAGACTTAAACAGAACAAAAGTTAGCCATTTACGTACGGAACCTTTAATATTCGAGCTCCACTCTCTCTTATTTATTATTGAACCTAATTATTGGTCTTTGTGTTCAAGTTCTGGGGGAAGTTGAGTCACGTACGGTGCGAACAATGAGCGCCGAAATATTGAGTTGTTGCAATAACAGGTTTCACTTTTATTAAAATGCCGCCTACTCTGCCATCTAGATTCTGGATCAGAGGTTCTCAACCAGCGGTAACAGAACGCAGGGTGTAACAAAACATTGTGATAACACTTGAGGGTGTGTTGCCTTGTGAAGTTGATTGTGAAAGTAGCAGCGCTGAAAGAGTTATTTTAAGCCGGCTATACACTTTAGAGTTTAGTTAGACCAACATTGGGCCAACATATAGCGCATTGGACCGTGTAGAGTATGGAACGTCGCTCCCAACTTATGACTAAATAAGCCTCTGCAGTCCAATGTGTACAAACGGCTTTAGACTTGCACGTTTCTGTGAAAAATACCGCAACTTTTTTATGAAAACGCCTTTATGAAAATATTCATTATAACATAATTCTAACCAAGTGTTTCTTAACAGATGAGAGACGTTTACACGGCCATATACATTCTTGTGGCAGAGAACGTCACATAAACTTGATTTATATTCTGTGACGCCGGCTCCGTTACAAATCTTACACTACTAACCCAAGAGCCAGCGACGGTCAGATCTATGTCATTTAATAAAAGCTGAAAGTCTTCCTGTATGTGACCCCTATAGAGGTGAGAACGACCAGCAACTATGGAGTTTCGGTCGCGGTTACTTTATAACAGCCTTTCCCAAAGTGGGCGATAACGCCCCCTTGTGGGCGCTGAAGGCCTAAAGGGGTGTGGGACCTAGAAAAAATGGGAGCGATTAGCATTTTGTTTTTTTTATTTATTCTGGGTTCACTTTCACAATTATTCATACACGTGTAATATTTACCTATTTAAAGTTGGCTTACAGTTCCCCATGCAATTTATTTGTCAAACTATAATATTAACAGCAAATATGGCAAAAGCACCTTAATTTTAATAATAAAGGTAAGATAGTAGATGAACCAACAAGGGCGCTAAAATAGTACATTACGCACCTAGGGCAGGAAAATAAGAAATGTCTCAGATCACTTGTAAATTGTTGGCCGAGGCTTATTCAAAGTGGGCAGTAGACGAAATAAGTTTAGGAACCCCTGATTTGGGAGGTAAGTTCTGAAGGTCTATCTAACCTTTAGAACGCTACGCTTCTAAAGGCAAAGGGTGGAGCAGCATAATATCTAAAGAAATCGAAAAATGTCAGATCTACTGGCCGCCACACTGACTAGGACCACACCGTTCAAAACATTAAGATTATAGGTAATTATTAAGCAATTTATAAAACAAAATATTATATTATATTGTTATTACTTATTACTATATAAACTACGATTACAATTAATAATATTATTTCAATTATCCTTCGTGCGTAAAACATAATATATAAAAAGATAGCAAAAAATATAAAAATAGGCGGCCCCAAATTACACAATAAAAAAAAACCTTTAGAACCCAAGACTGGCTGTCGCTGGCTCTCGGGTTGTACAGTTTTCCGAGAAAAATATTTTCCTAGTGGAATTTCTTCGGGGGAAACTCCTCGTCGCCTTTGAATGCGTAACATCAAACGCGCGTTTGATATGAGCGGCTTTCGCTATTTAGATCGTCACGCCGAGCCTTCAATTAAAACTGAAATGTCGACGCGAGAAGTGATATTTCGAAAAAATCTTTTGTTAGACGATATTGTATGTCTGTGTAATCGGCTTCTCGGAAACGGCTAAACGAATTTCCATGAAAAGTACGAGGTTTTTGGGGAGGAAAATGATCTCGTTGGCCTTATTCCTGGATACTTGAATTAAACAGGCTTGAAAACCTGAAAATCGATTTTTTTATTTGAAAGCAAAGGTTCTCTCGGAAAGGTACATACTGTAAGTATATTTTCAAATGTCGTTTAGCCTCTAAGCCAGTATTTCCCAAAAGTGGGCGATAACGCCCCCCTGTGGGCGCTGAAGGTCTAAAAGGAGGCGGTGTGGGACCCAGAAAAAAAATAGGGGCATTGTGTAGAGGCTTGGGGGGTGATTTATTTCATCTGGATGCATTTTAAATTGAAACAAACGGAGCGCAGAAACATAATTTGCTCTCAAAGTGGAAGTAGACAAAATTTGTTTGGGAACCCCTGCTCTAAGTTTACAGAAAGAAAATCGGTTTTGCCATATTTTCTTACCAGTCGTGTCGGTCATTTCATCAACTCAGTCACGAGTATTGTATGTTCGTGTGTATTGCACACACACTAGGGCGCTTTCCAAATAAAATCTACGTAGCTGGTTTAATTTAAACCAGCCGTCAACCGTTTGAAATCGGTGTGAGAGCAGTTAAAAAATCAATATACAAAAAACTGCAAATTGCAGACAGCTTTTTGATTATTATTCAAATAGCGTTTCAAGCTGGAGCTGAGAATTTATATTAATAGTAAACACCGTATCTGCAATGCCGGTATTGCAACGTAAGAAACTGAGCACCTTTTTCAATATAAACTCAATTTTATATGTTTTCTATCGCATAAGCTCTTTTATTTACGACAGTCGCATTTAGTGCGCATAAAGTCGGTCGCAAAAAACAATTTTCGTACTCGCATTTCGTATTCCCGTATTTTATTGTCGATATTTGATCGCTATTTGATATTTCAAATAATTTACGAATACCTAAGAAAAATATTACTTATTTGAAAATTATATTTGGAGAATAATATTATCATCTTTTCGTCTACATAATCGTTAAGACATTTTATGGATTAGAAATAACATAGTGTAGGCGTATCTAGCTGAGTCCTGATCCCCTAGCCAAGACGTTTTCTATATTGCTTCTTTATAGAATCGCCGATTAAAATGTATGGAATTAACATTAGAGATCTTTAACTTCTAATTATCGTATGTCAATTCCATACATTTATAACGGCGATTCTTTTGAGGTTATTAATCCAACATTTCTTTACAGAAATAAAACATCCTATACATATTTGTTGCATAATTTTGATTTCATATTTTTAAAATTACTTGTGTGTACAAGGTATATTCTTGGAACAGAGGTCGACGTTCATTGTGCATGCAAAACACATTCGCAATCATGGTTTGCAATCTTAACTATCAATCCTAGCCTAACGTGGAGAGGAGCGAAAGTTTGGCTGGTGTCACTTTTTCACACAAAAACAAGGTCGTCTGCTTGTGTGTATGTATGACCAATTTTGACGTAGTTATTTTAGTTTGAAAGCTGACATGATCAAGAGTGGTCTTGGTATAAATCATCAGCTCACTCTGGGCTGAAAAAGTGAATTTCAGGAATTTGATCGGTTCAATATTTTGCATTCTGATTCCTAACATTTATAAAGGTTTGGTCACCCTATGACAAGGTCGTCCAAGCGCCACGTCATGATCCTTGTAGCCACTGACCTCCATTATACAAGTACGCTGGAGTTATGATACCCTTTGAAATGACAGCTATTTTTTGTGCCTATTTGAAGCGGAATCAGATTCCACAATGCGGGGGAATAGAACTAAATCTGACTTAAAAATGACGTTTGAATGTCGCCATATTGGCGCTGATAGCAGTAGTGGGAGTACTTGGAACTAATACTAGTTTCTACAACCAATAGCGAATAAGCGGCCATTTGCAAGTAACGTCAGATTTAGTTCTCTTCCCCCGCATTGGGGGTGCTGATTCCGCTTCAAATAAGCACAAAAAACAGTTGTATAATGGAGGTCAGTGCTTGTAGCTCAGTAGCTTATTAGCTTAAATCCTCACAGACGTCAATAATTCTGCATTCCGCTGACACTTCTCAAGAAGCTCACATCTCGGCGCACTCAATCAATTATCGGTTTGAGCGGCCGACTTGCCGGCGTACATCAATTACAACCGAAGATTAAGGCCGATATCTACCGTTTAAACTACGGTTAACCATTGATTTGGTTTACAGCATCACAAAGCTTCTGTGGTCGAGTTGTTTGTGAAACGTCGCGCAGACTGAAAACCTAGTCTGGGTAGAAATCTATTTCGTTGCGTTGTTAAATAGTCATTGCAAGATTTTTTTGTTAAGTTCATTAAAAAAAATATCACTGTCATATTATACGTGAGATAAAATTAATAGAATTATTTTGACTTGCAAACTAAAGAAGCTATTTAGCCGTAAATTAACGAATTGTGAAGAATAATAAATCAGAATATACATAAAAGTTAAACCGCAATATTTTCATGTTAAACATAACCAGAGTTTAAATACTGTTCTAACATCGGTGTAAGCTGCTATATGATCTTAAATAACAACATAATAAGTGCTATAATTATGTTTCTGCGCCGAGAAAATGACGGGATACGAGTACGGCTTACGAAATTAATAGAAGAAGCTTGTAAGACTTCATACAAAGGCAGCAACTTGTTTGAGTTATTTTCTTGTGTATTAAATACGTTTCGGATTCACTTGTAGAAAAGAAATATTAGGCTTTGATTCGTAATACCACAATACAAAATATACAGTCAGAGTAACACACGTGCCTGCTGTTCGGGCAGTTCAGTTTTTAGGGTTCCGTACCCAAAGGGTGAAAACGGAACCCTATTACTAAGACTTTGATATCTGTCCGTCTGTCCGTCTGTCTGTTTGTCTATCTTTCCATCTGTCTGTCTCCAGGCTGTAACTCAAGAACCACTAGCTAGACTACAGAAATTTTCACAGATTGTGTACATCTGTTGCCGCAATAACAACAAATACTAAAAACAAAATAAATTAAATATTTAAGGGGGACTCCCATACAACAAACATAATTTTTTTGCTATTTTTTGCTCGATATCAATAACGGCAATACATAGGCACTTGAAATATTCACGAAATGAGAGTTTTATTTGTACTTTAATAATTTATAATAAAATTGAAATAAATGAAATAATTAAGGGGGAATCCCAAAAAACACAATTTTCAGCCTATTTTTACTCTATTGTGGTACCTAACCTTCGTGCGTGAGTCCAACTCGCACTTGGCCGAATTTTTAAATTTAGAAGACTATCGTCACGCCAGCTACAGCACCAGCTACGCATGTTGCCGCTGATTACCCAAGACGTTTTATTGATCGCTTCTTTATAGAATCCCCAATTAAAATATATGAAAACTTATGTCAATTACAAACATTGTGATCGTCGATTCTATAATATTATAAATAAGCGACAAATAAAACGTCTTGGCTAGGTGCTCTGATCATCATTTCGGAGATGATAGAGACTAGAGAGTGATACTCGCGCAACCAAATCTACCGGAGCTACGCGCGTATTTTCGTTCGTGCGTCTCTAACACTCACTCACATGCTATAATACCATTATTATTTTTAACAAAAAAATTAAAACCGACTTCCAAGGTAAAAACAATAGTAATATGAACTAAAAAGTATTAAATAACTCCTACTCTTCATAGTGCCTTTTTCAGAATTCGTCTAAATCTCAACTATTTCTGTACTGTATACTAGTCTTCATTATTTTGAAGTCGGTACCAGCTCATTTTATCGTGTGTTCAGTAATGTCAGAATATCTGAAACTTTTAAGACTGGTACCGACTTCAAAGTAATGAAGACTGTAGTATGTACAGAAATAGTTGAGATTTAGACGAATTCTGAAAAAGGCACTATTAAGAGTAGGAGTTATTTAATACTTTTTAGTTCATATTACTATTGTTTTTACCTTGGAAGTCGGTTTTAATTTTTTTGTTAAAAATAATAATTTCACTCTTTTTAGTTATCTACAAAATAAGGATTTGTGCGTAAATAACCAATACGAATGTTAACTATTCACATTATGTTTCTGTAAGTGAAATTGTGGTAAATGCTTGCAGTTATCTAAGCGATGCTGCAATTTCCAAACTTTTATCTTTAAAGGTTCAGGAGTTCTGTTCAGTGCCTTTGGACCAAGAGACACCTTCGTATGACATTTCTCTTATTCGTAAAATATGTTTAAGTTAAGTTACTAGAAACAACATTTTAACCACTTTGAGTGTTTTGATAAATTTCAAGGATTTCCCTCGATTGCTCATAGATCCCATCATCAGCCAACCACTTTCATAATTATCATTATACAAAATTAAGATTATATCCTATACAACAACACAAGAATTTTGAAAATCGGTCCACAAACTGCGAAATCATCATCAGAAACATCTGCTTCGATGCAAAGTATCACGAAAAGTACTTACCAATGATTAGGTCATAGTCTGATGACCCATGGTATAATTATGGCTGCGATGATGATGATGATCAATCAAATTGATGTGTTGGCTTATGCTTTCAGTTGTTTAAACAACGCCGAAATTCCCGAACCTGTACCTATAAGCATTCAAAAGTTCTGTTCGGTACCTTCGGATCCAGGGTATAACCTGGTCCGAAGTCTTACTTTTTGGTAACATTTACCTTGAATGCTTCAGAAAAAATTGAAATCACTATAGTTTCCATACAAATTTCAAGGAGTCCCCTCGATTCCTCAAAGATCCCATCATCAGATCACCACTTTTGTGAACATGGTACCAAATTCGAGTTAAACCCTATATAACACAAAAATAATTTTGAAAATCGGACAACAAACGGCTGAGTAGTCGTGGACCATACAAAAAAAAAAAAGATACATACAGCCGAACGTATTACCTCCTCCTTTTTGGAAGTCGGTCAAAAATATTGCTAGATTCGCCATTTAAGGACAAGGTCTAAGCCATAATTTCCCCGGTGAATATGCCAATATGCGACGTTTTTAAGGAATTTCGCGGAAGGAGATACCGAGAAAGTAATGGAAATAGTGCCGTTCACGAGGGAGGGATAAATGTGCAGACGGTTATAAACATCGTGGATATAGAGAAGATGTAAAACTAAGCTTTGTAATGAAACAGGTAAATCGAACTCCAACATGATAGTAGAGATTATAAATTATAGTTATTAACAAAAATACTGTCAATCTATCTATATATAGTATAGATAATAGTAATCTATCTATATATATATAGTAAATAAAATTTAATTTAAAATTTTGTTAGTCTCGCTAAATTTCGAGAACGGCCGAACCGCATTTGCTAATTTTAGTCTTGAATTATTCGTGGATGTCCAAGGAAAATTTATATTTAAGGAGGAAAATAAAAAGACGTTCACAGCGTCATTTAGTAATACCTCTTTATAAATTATACTCCAATATTGAGTAGTCATAGAGGTACCTATAGTTACGCAAGTTTTTGTACTACATCATTCATCAGTAATCTGATGGCTAAACTTGACAGTTATACAATATAGAAGGTGGTAATGTGGCCCCCCACTTTATCAAGCATTATTTAAAAAATATAGGAGTCAGAAACCTAAAAAATACATTATGGGACTTCTTATTCTTTTGTTTAAACATTTCTTATTAGGGAATAAATAAAACTCGTGCAGGATAATCGAAAGTTTTAATTATTCTTAATCAATCACATTTGGTATTTTGAGATCATGTGATGGTAATGTGACCCCCCGGGGATGTCACATTAAATTTATTGCACAAATGAAACTTAACGGCAAAAATCACAAATGTAGTAGTCACCTTTGGAGCATCCACAGGCTACATAGCCCATTAGTCAAAAGCCAAATATTTCTGTTTCTTAACAACAGCTAACGAAATAAAATCACACACATTTAAAAGTTTCGCCGGTCCAAACTCGATCGAATGACAATCGAACTTGACAGCATATGTTGGATTTGTACGGTGCTAAATTAGTAGCATGCCACGAGCATCCCGTTTCACCAAAATTATACTTGATAGCGTTGTTAAAACATTTAAATATTGAAGGGGGCAATATATACGCAGGGGCCACATTACCACCTTTTCCCAATACATTATTATCATTTTGCTCAATAATAGATACGTGCAACTACGATCTCTATTACGTTACACAAAATATATACAAGTCCCAGCACTCTAGATTTTCCATTCATAGAACCATAACTCTCAAATCCAAAATACCTTGACAGAATTCCCTGAAAAAATTAACTGAGTAAATCCCGAGCCACGCTAAACTGAAGTACGAATATTAATTAATATCCGATCATACACATCCGGTATAAACGCCGAGCGTTCAATATCGAAGATCCAGTCCCAATTCCCAGTAGCAATCTGCTTTATTGATTTCACATGATTATTTCATACAAATATTCTAAGAAACGGATCAAGTGAATTAATTCTGGTAATGTACATGTTGAATATTCATGTACTATGGTTTCTGGTGCAGGCTGAGCGTAATCTTACTTAGGGTATTCAAATGGGAGGTGCTTAGCGTATGGTTGAACTTTGATTTTTGGCCGTATTATAAAATGATTATCTGAGCAAAAGAATAGGCTATGCACAAATTTAAAGATTAAGGCAATAGTACTGATAGCCCTTGTATATTGGTAGATGTCGAACACATCCGCTGATTGGCCTTCCGGTCTAGGCAAGGATTATTGACATACGTCACGCACAGCTTTTATAGTCACTATCTTGTCGTCACTACTCTACGGGTATTAGGCCTGGTCACAACTCACAAAACATTTAAAACTTCAGTCGTATATTTTAGTAAGATTTTCCATTGAAAATCTTTCGACAAACTGTAATATTATCTTAGATCTCGCATATCGGCATAGCTTCCTTCGCCTAAAAGTTCTCAGAAGTCAGATGTCACGATTGAAACAACAAAGAAATATTGAGCCAACGTTTCAAATTGTCATAAAAAGATTTTATCAGACAATCATATTATGATCAGGTTTTATTGCCTTTAAAAAACATAATTTTTCATGTTTTACTGCGGAAACGACACCCACATCGTGCGCCGTGAAAGCTTTTTGGACAGCCACTAAAACATTACAAATCTATTAACATTGGCTCCAAGCTTTTTATAAATTTACAGAATAATAACATACATTTTCCACTTCCATCATCAGCCTATGGCGGTTCACTGCAGAGCTTTAATGCAGAGGCGGCCCTAAGGCCTGTATTTTTGGTCAGTACTCAAAATGCATCTCGGTCTCAAGACACGGTTCAGGCTCTGTGATAAGTTGGCTGTCAAAATTTGGACCAATCACAGAGCCGAACCGCGTCTTGAGACCGGGTCGCATCTTAAGTACTGACCAAAAATACGGGCCTAAGTGTGGCAAACGGGCAATCGCCCGGGGCCTTGCTCTTGCAGGGGGGTCTCGCAAGGTATTTTTTCGTAAGACAAAGGGCCTCGCAAAGACCTGCCGCCCTGAGTCTCGCAAATACCTTCCGCCCGGGGCCTCGCAATGGGTAAGGCTACCGCTTGGATGTTCCCGATCTTGGGCAGCTTTCATCATTGCGCTGCCAGACACGATTTTTAAAATTGTCGATCTATATATGCTGCTATATATGCTGCTTGCATAGTTTCCTACGCTATGTTTGCCTAATCGTGGTCTCCATCTTAATACTAATTATTATTATCTTAGACACAATCTTAATTTGTACGCCAGCCTGACCAGTAAAGATAACAAAATGCCAAATTGAAATAAAGTTCTAACTGTCGGAATAAACTGTACCCCGATTCTGCTGTTCAGTGCCACATTAATACAGCTTTCTTTCTTATTGGATCCAGTATTTTTCATATAAAACTACAAAATATTACAGACGTCTTCTCATTGGTTAAAACTCCAAAAGTCTAGGTTTCGTGTTCGTTTGACCTATTATAAGAATACCTTCTGCTGTTCTACAAGTTGTAACTTGTAGAACAGCATAAACACCCTAAAGTATAAGCACATGAAGTGATTATACTTTAGGGTGTTTATGTGTCCCTTATAGTTCATTGCGAAAGTAGCAGCGCAGAAATAAAAAGAGCAAAAATTTTTGTAATTTTTATGGGCAAGTGCCCGAGCTACATGATTCTTTCACTTCCAATGCGACCTCTATAATATTAATAGGGGGACCCATACACATCCATTGTATACACACTGTATACACATTGTATACACACTGTATACAAGGTGTAACAAAACTAAGTAATAATACTTTAGGGTGTGTATGTGTTCCTCGTAGAGAGTGCACTGTGAAAGTAGCAGCGCTGAAAGACTAAAACTTTTTTTCACTTTTGTATGGTGAAACTCGTGACGCCACGCTGGGGCGCTTGCCCATACAAAAGTGAAAAAAAAAAATTGGTCTTTCAGCGCTGCTACTTTCACACTGAACTCTTTACAAGGAACACGTACACACCCTGAAGTATTATCACTTAGTTTTGTTACACACTGTATAGAAGTAGAAAACAGACTGGACCTAACAATGCACCAACTAAAAAGCTGCATCATTGCATTAAAATCGACTAATAAAAAATAGAATCATTGTACTCAAAGATGTAGATAACATAATCTAAAATTGAAAGTCCTAACTGTCTGGTCCGGTGTAAGTTTTAATACGTTGCACTTGGCCAGACTAATCAGATGCGATTAGATAACCTAATTTCCGGACGTCGAAGTCTGCGCCGAAGTTGGCCCACAATTGGCGTATCCCGGTTTTGTGAGACATCGGAGACAATAAGGGCCGATTCACACCGGAATGGCAGAGGCGAGGCGAGCAGTTTCAGTGTCATATGATTTTAAACTTTATCTTCATTATTGTACATAGTATCGCTTGAGAAATCTACGGCCGCCCGTGGACTTTCGTGGCCGCTCGTGGCCGCTCGTGGCCTCTGGCGGCCGCCGGCGCCCGCTAGAGGCCACAAGCCTAATTTCATATGACACTGAAACTGCTCGCCTCGCCTCTGCCATTCCGGTGTGAATCGGCCCTAAGTCTCGAATCTATTCAATTGAATGGAAACTAATGCTAAAATTTTACTTAATTTTGTGATCCATACTGATAACAAAACAAATTGATAATACTTTAAGATATGTATGGGTTCCCTATATAGAGTTCGCTATGAAAGTAGCAGCTAGCTTTTTTCACCTTTGTATGGAAAAATTCATGACGCTTGCCCATTATACAAATCACAAAAAAATTGCTCTTTCAGCGGTGCTACTTTCACAGTGAACTTTATGTAAGGGACACATACACACGGCTAACACACCCTAAATTATTATCACTTAGTTTTGTCACACCTTGTATAAAGAGAAAATGTTGTTCCCGTATCATGCCAAAAATATAGTTTTTTTACGATTTTAATGCTACATTGTTCCACTCATCATAAATATGGCAAGTGCAAATGTTTTAAACTTTGTCGCCGATCGAAATAAACACGACCGCACAGTCAGCTTTTACAAAATAACTTTGAAGTGTTTTAGATTTCTCTTATTTCCCAATCAAGACACTAGGGTACTCGCGATAAATGTTAACTCTCCTTTTCCAAGAGCTAATTTATACAGGAATCTTCCCTTGGACAAAATATATCCAGATCTATACATATAATAAAACTGTATAAATGAAAATTCTGTACATTACTTAAAGATATTCAAAAAATAATAAGCGGGGGGTGTTACTTAATCGCTATAGAAGCCAAAACTGTGGTTAGTTTTTTTGTCTGTCTGTCTGTCTGTCTGTCTGTCTGTCTGTATGTTTGTTCCAGCATCACACGAAAACTACTGATCCGATTTGAATGCGGTTTTCGCAGATATATTTGCCTTCTTCCAACTTAACATCTGGTGTATAAAAATGTTTCCCCCCACCCCTCTAAGGGGACGAAAGAGGGGGTCAGATTTTGTATCAAACTTTTTTCTTTAACTCGAAAACTATTGATCCGATTTGCATACGGTTTTCGCAGATATATTTGTATGCTTCCAACTCAATATCTGGTGTAAAAAAATCCCCACCACCCCTCTAAGGGGACCAAACAGGGGGTCAGATTTTGTATCAACTGATGAAGTAGAAATACTTTAAATGGCAAAACAACGTTTGCCGGGACAGCTAGTGCTAAATAAAACTGGTACTTTTGTTCAAAAATGTGGTCTAAAACATTTTGATTCCCTTTGTTTCATCCAATCTTTTCGCTAACGCCACCTATTTCCATAAACCATCGTCTCGCACGGCCGGCAGTGACATTTTTCGTTGTGACAACCGATGTAACGAGGGGTACCCTCCGACGTGGACATTTCCTTATTTTATATTATCTTTTTACCCAAATTATATTTAATGCATAAAAGAAATTGTTTTTCCATCATCATCACAGCTCTGAGGGGTTTGTCACCTGATATTGTGAGGCTATGTCTTTACTAATATATTATAATTTAAGTAACTGTACCCTTGTTGCTTTACCAGACCTACATTATCAAAGAAATCACTGTGACATTGGCAACTCACTGAGCTAGCCATTAAAAAAGAAGAAGAAGAAGATACTTTCTCAATATAATATGTAATAATATACTTAAAGGAGTTTTGCCGGGAATGTAAAAGGGTGCTGTTGTGTTTTTATATTATTTTCCTAAAATTGTGTTAACTGGGTTTTTAGTGTGTAATATTGGTAGAATATTAACCATTAGATATTCGTGTTCATGCACAAGTGTAGGAAAGTGATGTGATATCCAGAAACGTGCTATTTTGTGTTCCCTCCAAAACTCCATCAAAAGTTTCAGTAAAGCGTCTACCACTTTACTGAATCGACCGACTTGACTCCTTGACTGTATTGACTTTTACTTAGACTTTGACTAGACTTTAAACCTGACGATACATGAAAACGATGATGAAAATTATAATAGGAGGAATATGGTTTTCCCGCCATATTCCTTACCTTTTTACCTTGTCTGTGGCACAACATATACATCCTTTGTGTCAAGTTGCCAAAAAAGAAGAAAAAGAAAGAAAGAAAGAATATACTTAAAGAGAGTTTTGCCGGGAATGTAAAAGGGTGCTGTTGTGTTTTTATATTATTTTCCTAAAATTGTGTTAACTGGGTTTTTAGTGTGTAATATTGGTAGAATATTAACCATTAGATATTCGTGTTCATGCACAAGTTCAGGAAAGTGATGTAATATCCAGAAACGTGCTATTTTGTGTTCCCTCCAAAACTCCATCGAAAGTTTCAGTAAAGCGTCTACCACTTTACTGAATCGACCGACTTGACTCCTGTGACTGTATTGACTTTTACTTAGACTTTGACTAGACTTTAGACCTGACGATACATGAAAACGATGATGAAAATTATAATAGGAGGAATATGGTTTTCCCGCCATATTCCTTACCTTTTTACCTTGTCTGTGGCACAACATACACATCCTTTGTGTCAAGTTGCCAAAAAAGAAGAAAAAGAAAAGAAAAAAAGAATATACTTAAAAGGAGTTTTGGCGGGCATGTGAAAGAGTGCTGTTGTGTTTTTGTATTATTTTCCTAAAATTGTGTTAGCTGGGTTTTTAATGTGTAATATTGATAGAATATTAACCATTAGATATTCGTGTTCATGCACAAGTGTAGGAAAGTGATGTAATATCCAGAAACGTGCTATTTTGTGTTCCCTCCAAAACTCCATCGAAAGTTTCAGTAAAGCGTCTACCACTTTACTGAATCGACCGACTTGACTCCTGTGACTGTATTGACTTTTACTTAGACTTTGACTAGACTTTAGACCTGACGATACAAGAAAACGATGATGAAAGTTATAATAGGAGGAATATGGTTTTCCCGCCATATTCCTCACCTTTTTACCTTGTCTGTGGCACAACATACACATCCTTTGTGTCAAGTTGCCAAAAAAGAAGAAAAAAATATATATATACTTAAATACTTTTCTCTATATAATGAAAACTATAATTTCATAGGTAAGTATAATTAATTATTATCAAAGTAAGACAAAAATGTACCAAATAAAATATTTATATTGCGGATACGATGAACTTGATGTTTTCTCTCAAAACTCAAGTGACTTTTTGACTATCAAACAAAGACACCTTGTATCTGGTGTGTAGAGTGTGTATAAATCCTCTCTCCAAGCAACTGTTTTATGTATTACTAGCTGTCCCGGCAAACGTTGCTTTGCCTTATAAAGTATTTCGCCCATATTATTTTCATTATTTTATTGAAGTGACAAAATAAGTATGTCACCATGGCAACGTCCATCGACGCTATCCCGTCGCACAAACAATGGTCGCCGCTCGAGTTGTAAGAGCGCCTTCACATTACGTCGCAAGCAGTGCGGCAGCAGCGCTGCAGCCGCGCTGCAGCCGCGCTGCAGCCGCGCGACTTCATACAAAAGAGAGTCGCGCGGCTGCAGCGCGGCTCGTTTTAGTATGGAAGTCGCGCGGCTGCCGCGCGGCTGCAGCACCACTGACGACGTAATGTGAAGGCAGTATAATAATTTACTATTATTTATTTAACAAACTAGTGACCCGCCCCGGCGTCGCACGGGTATAAAATAAATAGCCACTGAAAAAAATGATTAAAATCGATAGCCTATGATCCTTCACGTAGTCTACTTCTTATGTGTGCCAAATAACATAAAAATTGCTCTAGTAGTTCGCGAGATAAGCCCTTTCAAATAATTTCCCCCGTTTTTTTTCACATTCTCCTATTAGTCTTAGCGTAAAATATACCGTATAGCCTTCCTCAATAAATGGGCTATCTAACACTGAAAGAATTTTTCAAATCGGACCAGTAGTTCCTTAGATTAGCGCGTTCAAGTTAGCCCTTTCAAATATTTTTTCCCGTTTTTTCAAACTTTCCTCTATTTCTTCGCTCCTATTCGTCTTAGCGTGATAAAATATAGCCTAAAGCCTTCCTTGGTAAATGGGCTATCTAACACTGAAAGAATCATCAAAATCCGTTGCATAGTTGTAAAGATTAAAGGGAACAAAGGGACATGAGGGAAAAAAAGCGACTTTGTTTTATAATAAGTATAGATGCAACTATCAATATAAAAAGTACCCAGTAGCCGATTCTCAGACCTACTGAATATGCATATAAATTTTGGTAAAAATCAGTAAAGCCGTTTCGGAGGAGTACGGAGACTAACATTGTGACACGAAAATTTTATACCTATATAAGATTATTTTTTTATATTTAGCCGCAGAAACACACCAACTTTCCCTTTAACATTTTATATTATCTAACCAAGTAAAATGAACATTACTTGTCATAATTCCGCATACTTTCAATGGAATGTCTGACCGTAGTGCGAAATGGTAGGGCAAATCTGTCCTAAAGCGGCCAATAGCTCGTCATACCTATTGTCGCGCTAACTACCGGCTTCAAGATTTATGGCGAATTAAGAGACACCTGCGCCATTTTGATTTACAACCTGCGCACATAACTTCGTTAGAAATTATTGTAGATGTTAGATTAAAGTTAATCTAAATTAAAATAATGTTAATCCTGACGCATGTAAAATGTAAATATTATTATTTATAATGATGGCCAAATTGATGTGTTTCATTGCAAATTATGCAACACTTTGTTACAAATGTAGGGTAAGTGAACACCGCTAGTGCTATGAATTCTATGTTTTGACGCGAAATCTACGAAACTGAAAAGCCGATCCCACAGTCATCGAACACGTAGGATTTTAGGGTCATTGAGTATTGACTGATCTTAAAAAAATTATAATAATTATTATATTATCTGTACCTAGGCGACAAAAATGTAATAGCGACATTTGACGTGTGAATGAAACAAATAAATATATATTAATAGATATACTTTAAATGAGAATGGCCAGATTTCTGTTTTCAGCTACCAAGCTATAAACCATCACAGTCTCTACTTCTCAGTAAAGTTAATAAAGAAAAGCACTAAAACTATTCTGACATGTTACTGTGCCTGTTTTATTATGCGCATACAGCAGTCGGTTCTTCTTGTTTGAGACAATAGTTCATCGGTGTTGGAATCATCTATTGTATACCCTGGTTGTAATCCCAGCACATAATTCGCATGTCACCTGGAATACTAAATCTGGAGTGTGTTTGTGTATCTGTCCGTCTGTCACAAGCTCAATAAACAATTTTGATGAAACTCGTCCAAGGCCGTAGATAGTTTTTAACAATAAACGAATTTCCATACAGACTAAGTTTTGGACATCTATAATGTAACATAAAACATTGTTGAGTTTAGAACACGATTACTATTGCTCTCAGTTCTTATTTTGTCGTTTCTATAAATGGAACATGTATGGAAATTCGTATTTCACGCTGGAATAATTTGGGACCAACTTGTGCTCATACTTTAAGCATAGTTTTGTAGATTATAAACTGGGAAATATTTCAAACAATTAAGTTCCACACCTCGGAGAACTTTAATCTTCATAAAACACTTTATGTTACCCGCAACTTCATCCCCCGCTTTGTGTGCTTATTGTACGAGAACCGTATGTACGGGAACCGTACATTTAACAGGACAAAACTAATGTCCCTTCCTGGGACTCAAAGTAACCCCTTACGTCTGATTCAGTGATTTAAGCGTAAAGATGCAACAAAGAACATTATTATAATCATGAGTTTGTACTATAAATATCTAATAAATAATTAATATTATATGTTCGAATTTTTAACATCAAAAGCACTCTAAAATCAACTCGTAATGGACCTCAAACTAATATAAAATACATTAATAACATAAAAATATAATCCATCCAAAGCCGTAAAGCAGAAAATCTACAATAAAAACATATTCAACCTTTGGTGCATACGTAATGAAACTAAACAAAGGTCTTACAGTAAATAGAGCTTTTAGGCTAAAAGGAGGATTAACCTTAATAAATCTATCACAAAACGCTCTTGATGCTAGGGACCGTGCAGGAACTGTACCTGGTAGTATGAAGTCGTCAAATTAATAAAAATCAACTACATTTAATGCTCTTTTAACTATTCATATTGTAACGCGAACGTTCGCGTTATAGCGTAGGCCAAAGTGAGGAGCCCGTATAAATTTTCACAAGTGCTTATGGTTAATCTGACCCTGATTAGTAAATGCTTATTCTGACTTAGAATACTAATGAGTAAAATATTGTTCAGTTATAATATTTGTGTATGATCTCATTTTCGCACTTGAAACTGATTTAGGATTCACGACTCCATGACAATAATTATTATTGTCATCCGCTATCATGCTAGTAGTAATAATAGTCAACCATTTGACAAAATAACATAAAGAATACATATAATAATGACAAGTTTACAAGTAAAGATGTGTATCCCGAGGCTATGCCAGTACACAGCTACAAAATGATATATGGTGGCGCCAGCGTAAGAAAGCAGGAATGAGCCCATAAAGATCTTATTCGCAGGCTTTCATAAGCCACGATTTATAAGCCGACTAGTAAATAAATCTTGCGAGTCACTTTTATGTGTTTGAAACATCTGATACATAATCATTATGGAAAATATTTTGTTGGTTTGTTGGCTTAAATTGAAATAGTTTTAAATCCATACTAATATTGTCAAAGAGTCTGCCTGTTGGTTACTACTTTAGGATTAAACTAATTCGGTGCTAGTATAAAATACTTTTATTGCCGAAAAAGGGAAATATGGAGCATAAAATAAATAATTTTAATGATAAAACACTGTTAGGCGTCAAAGCTTTACTATAACTTACCTTATTCTCGCAAGCTTTCCTATACTGATGTCTTAATTTTGTAATTTTAGTTATGTATTTCATACCTGTAACAAAGAAAATATGTTATTATTATTGTCATTCATAATAAATTATGATTATTACTATCAATTACACAATAATATATTGTTCACTTTTAATACATCGTCTGTTATTCCCGTTATGAATTGTTTAGTTTTTAGAGTTAAGGGGCCGGGTGCCATCGAAATTCTCATACATACGTAATACAAAAATCGTTTTCTCATACGAAAATATTTAACATGTTTGAGTTATTTTTCAGCTCAAAATAGTAATTACGTAATCACCTAGGTTCCTGCACAAAAATTTACTACAAAATATTTAAACACTAAAAAATATAGTAAAACACTAAAAAATATATAAATAAATAGTAAATTTACTACAAAATATTTAAACTCTGAATAATATTTTTTAGTATTTAAATATTTTGTAGTAAATTTATTATTTATTTATATATTTTTTTGTGTTTTACCATATTTTTTAGTGTTCATATATTTAGTAGTAAATTTACTACAAAATATTCAAACACTAAAAAATATTTTTTAGCGTTTAAATATTTTGTTGTAAATTTTTGTGCAGGAACCTAGGTAATGACTATGTTAAGCTGGAAAATAACTCAAGTTAAATATTTTCGTATGAGAAAATGATTTTGGTATTACGTATGTATGAGAATTTTGATGGCACCCGGCCTCTTAACGAGGTTTTACTGTACCTAATTTAGGTTTACATAATTTAGATATTATTGGCTCTACCACCTCAAACGTCCTGATAGATGTTTGTTCATTAGCGCTATCCTGATTGATTAGAACTAAATCATTAGCTTAAGATCTTAACCTCAGCTAATACTGTAATGTACCGTCAGCGCAAACAGGTAAACTGGATCAACTATTGATGCGTCGAGCGTGCTGTGTGTACCCTGATTCTACTGTTTTAAGGCGCTCCTTCTAAAGAGATGCCGAAATTGACCGTTTTTTAGAGCTTTATTACTCATAATTAATTGAAAGCTACAAAATTATAATAAAATTACAGCGATAATCTTCAGTATATGAGCATTCCTGTCCATGTTATTCATTTCCTATTTTTGTTTATTACTTATACTGACAATATCAGCTACCAAAATAATACCATTTTTTTTAAATTTAACTATACTTTCAGCTTCTCACTAGTATTTACAAATTACTTTTATTTGGAAACTACAGCAATAGATAGACAATAATTTCATAAACTACAATAGTCCACAAAATTGGGATTTCAGTGCGATCTCGGCAATGCGGTAAATGTATGGTCAAGGTGTTTTGCTCGGGGGATGGTCTTAATGCTACATGACGTATTATGTTACCCCCCTGCCTACGTCGACTAATATGACGTAAACGGGCAAACTTTAAAGCAACTTTGTACGTTCTTTGATCTAGATTCTAGTCCATTTCCTATCAAACTATTAAACGATTCTCATAAAATATCAAACTAACGCATATTTTTATAATTTCTGTTTGATGTAGAGAATATTGTGCTGCTTGACAGAAAACCAATTGAATCGAACAAGAAATGAAGCTGCATTAACGTTGCATTATAATTTATAGTTACTAGAATCGGGGTAGGTGCATCAGTACTGATGCGTCGAGCACGCTCTGTCTGTTCTTCAACTTAATGAGGAATTATCATTAAGGCTATTATATATATTGTATTAGAACGTAACACACTTGACTAAATTAGCTAGGAAATACGCTACTTCTTAGAGACTAGACTCCTCCGTGGTCTATATTTAGAGCGTGGCTCTTGACTCGATTCCCGCGTTGGAAACATATTATTTCCAAGTTTGGTTAGGACGATGCAGGCGGATCACCTGATTTCTGACAAGTAAGATGATCCATGCGTCGGATGGGCATGTAAAAGTCGGTCCTGCGTCTCTCGCCAGTCGTGTCGGTCTTCCGTCTCACTGGGTTATGAGAGTGAAAGGAATAGAGTCTCTTGTGTACTGCGCACACACTTAGGCACTATAAAATTACTCCTGCGTAACAGGCCTGGTTTCAATGAAACTGGCCACCGAAACCGGTGTGGGGAGTATTATTATTATTATTACTTCTTAGAGTCAATTCACATTACGATGTCGTGAAGCGATATGATGTTTTTTTTAATGAGAAATGAGCAATGAGCATACCGCGCCACCGCAAGTAGCAAGCGTATCAATTTAATATATTGTGTCTTCTGTGTTGTAAAAAAAGTTAACTCTTGTTTGGATCATTTTAAAATGTATCGCATTGTATCGACGCATATCAAATAAAGATTAAAATCTGATAATCTAATAAAATTTTCAAACAAGCAAAAGATACGCTAAAGTTAGAACAACATAAATATTATCTGGCCTGTCAATACAGACACAAAAGGACCTCTTTCCAGACAACTCGATGTCTACTCAACGCATTGGAAATAGCGAAAGTACTATTAAGAGACTATTAAGTCTTGTTTTATGCTAAGTAATCCTCTGTTGTTTTTCTCAAGAGATTAAACAGTGCCGTCGCACTCATTAACAACGTTTGAAATGCCCATCGAAGCATTTACACAGTTTTTAACTTGTCACTGTCAACTTGGATCGTTCTCTGACTGTGCAAATAGTCACTAACTTGTGTTGAAGTTACACAACAGTTTTCTTGGGGTTCCGTAGCACCAAATGCAATACATAGATAATAATTATTATTATTTATGTAAAAACTTTGTAAAAAAATATAGTTATTTTATATGTCTTCTAATATCTAAAATCCTCGTGTCACAGTGTTTGTGCGCCAATTACTCCAAAACGGCTCAACCGATTTTAATGAAATTTTGTATGTACATTCGTTAGGCCTGGGAATAGGTTTTTATTTAGTTTTTATATTGATACTAGAAATAATTTATACGGAAAAACAACGTTTGCCGGGTCATCTAGTAATTAATATAAGATTACACAAGAAAAAATCATACTCTCGAATATAATTATACTCAATATACAGTATTGAGTATAATTATTATATTCGAGAGTACTACTCGACCAAGCCAAGTAGACGAATGTCAAAGCTTGCTCTCTCGCACTTACGCACGTCGCTAGCAATGCATAAGTACGAGAGAGCATGATTTGACAGTCGTCTAGTTGGCTTGGTCGAGTAGTATGATTTTTTCTTGTGTAATCTTATATTAATTAAATAATATTACTATTAAAGGAACTTTGCTAAGGCACCAAAGCTATTGTCTGCAACAGCAGTTTTGGTGCTGCGTAACCCCCACCACGAGAGCATGGTATACTACGGAACCAACCCCTAACGTTCAGATCACACTTGACTAAGCCGCTAGAATGTACGTGAGGGTACTGAAGAAATAGTGGTGAATTCTAACTGTTATGCATAGCAATAAAGTTAATTTATTATCTTCGCTTTAATTACTCCAAGTCGTTAAGCGCTACTGTTTAGCAATTTAAAATTAGAATAAACCTACAAATAAACCGAATTTGTCGTACTTAAGCAGCTTTTCACTAACAACTTGTCTCGTTTAGATAGTTAAATACCTTAAATGTTTCTGCGTTAATATGTAAGTACAAATTAAGTTAGTGTGTATTTCGTTGCTTTAATTCAGCACTTGAAATTTTCAATTTAAATGTCAATATTTTGTTTTCTAGTAAACGAAGTAATTAGTTATTCATGTAAGTTACCAACAACAAGCAACAAGACATAAATCTCAATACAATCAAAATATGCTTTGGCCCAATATTGGGCAACGAATTGGCCATTGGACCATCATAATAAGACCGTATACGCAACACAAACGAATACAAACGTGTAGACTATACTATAGTCTACACCAGTGTTTCCCAAACTTGTCGGGACCGCGACCCATCGACAAGTAAGTTTTAAGTTCGCGGCCCACCTTGTGTCATGAAAACAAAAAAGCAGCGGTATGTTGCTGCCGCAGCATTTACCCGTTAATTCTTATCGTAGTTTAGCACCATAATATTATCGTCAGCCAAGTACTTACTTACAGTTACGTTTGCATTCGAATGCCCCGTCCCGCACGCACCCACGAGTCACGACGACGCGACGGACGAACGAGTAAAATGACAATCGAACGAGCGCGACAATCGTCCTATAGTTTCAGGGCCACCCAAAATCTACCCGCGACCCACCAGTGGGTCGCGACCCACACTTTGGGAAATACTGGTCTACACTCTACAGTCTACAGTCTACACTATAGTCTACAGTCACTATAGAGCTGTGGTTCGGTGGTCCGCGGACCACTGGTGGTCCCTGGAGGCATTCCAAGTGGTCCGCGAAGCCATCCTAATAATATTTGAGAATTCAGAAGTTAGTAAAGAGTATGGACTATGCAGTCACAAAAATCACATTTAATTAAAATCCTTTTTCATACCAGCGTCACATCATAGAAAAGCTTGAAAAAAGACTGCTTCACAGTTTCACAGTTTTATCGTACGCCATTAGGGTTGTCACAAAATGTTTATGAAGTCAATAAACAAAAGTTCGTATCCTCAAAGGTATGGAATCGAGACCGCACTAATTACTAGTAGTGTATAAATTGGGCTATTAATTAAACATCTTAAATGTGAGCAAACATGCTTTACAGCGCCTCGGGTGTGCTAAACTTTCAGTTTATTACACGTTCACATTAAATCTGTATACAGTGTGTAACATTTTATTTCTGTACCTACTAGATGACGCCCGCAACTTGCGCCAAAATTCGTTTGTCGCGCGGGAACCGTACATTTTTTCGGGATAAAAAGTATCCTATGTCCTTTCCCGGGACTCAAAGTATCTACATACCCAGCAAAATCGGTTCAGTGGTTTGGACATGAAGAGGTAACAGACAGACAGACACGGTTTCGCATTTATAATATTAGTATGGATAGTATAGCTGATACAGTGTATGACAAAACAAAGTGATAATACGTCTTAAGGGTGTGTATGTGTCCCTTGTGTAGAATTCACTGTGAAAGTAGTAGCACTGATTTAGCTTTGTCCACACTGGGCCTTTTTCTGTTCATCAAGGGCATGCATTATAGCGCAGTCAACAGCGAACGTTAGGCATGCCCGTGTCGCGTGAAATCGTAGCCCTCGCTATGACACATTTCTTTCAACGCGGGTGGATTGAATATGCGAAAGTTGAATAAAAAGAAGATGACGAAAATTGAAGATGAATTTGCTTAATGTGGACATAGCTAATGGACTACTTTCGACTTCCTATGAGAGGTTCTCAAATGTCTTGAAAATTTAAAAAAGGGTGAACCCATGCAAAACATTAAAAAATACTCTTTCAGCGCTGCTACTTATAGGAAGGAGAATATAATAAGGAATATAATAGGAAGTATTCCTAATATATCATAATCTATATTAGGAATACTTCCTATTATATTATCACTTTGTTTTGTTCCACTCAGCATACACATACGCAAACGCGGAAATATACAACTTCGCAAGCACTAAAAGTATAAATAATGTTAACTGTTAACAGATACTTGTTTTTCTAGTAGTAATAATCCTACTTATTAAGTGAAGATGACCTACAACTACTTGTAGATTATAAAGAAAGCTTAGCCCGCGCGGGTAATAAAAGAATAAAATTATTGTATGGAACTAGATGAAGCCCGCAACTTCGTTGCGCCAAAGTTCGTTTATCGGGCAGGAAGTAATTAAAAGTATCCTATGTCCTTTCCCGGGATTCAAAGCATCTCCATACCAAATTTCAGCAAAATCGTTTCAGCGGTTTGGGCGATGGGTTCAGAGGTTACCTCAACTAGACAGACGGACAGAGACACGCTATCGCTTTTTAAGGTTCCGTATTTTATTATTCGTAGTTCCGTACCCACAGGGTAAAACAGGACCGCATTACTAAGACTTCGCCTATCATTAAAAAACATAAAAACAAATAATAACAATTCACATATAAATCATCCATTATTTTTGTTTTTAATACGGAACCGTCAAATGTGTCCGAATAGCACTTCTCCTGTTTTAATGGCCCCATAATATAAAAGTTTCCACATCAGTTAACATTTAAGGTGAGATTTGGGGCATTTATACCGTAGTGATGACTTTTATACGAGTGTTTTAATGTGATACAAAAGGTCAAGCGCGAGATGGACTAGCAAACATGGTTCCGTACAATCTTATGCTACACTCATTATTTTATTTGGCAAGGGGCCACCCATAAAGTATGTCACACCTAAAGAGGTGAAGGGTCGATTGAGTGTGAGTTGTGACATGGTGTGACAAGGAGGGGTCCTTAGTTTTGTGGCATCACATTAATTAAATTTAATAAATTGAAAAGCGTTGTTTATAACATTGAGGTGATTTTAATACTAAATTGTATCAAAATACACAAATGCTGTAATACCACACGACGACGCGACGGGCGACGGCGCTGCAATTAAAAGTTATCAGTCAGCAGTAAGGGTACGCGTTTCCATTGACGCGGAGCGGGGCGGAGAGGAGCTTAGCGGTGCCCGAATTGACCAATCGTGCTATTCCAGCGGAAGTGGAGCAAAGATTTCGAGCATGGTGATTGGTCAATTCGGCACCGCTAAGCTCCTCTCCGCCCCGCTCCGCGTCAGTGGAAATACGGCCTAATAAGAAAAATCCTCATAATGAAACCTAAACTGAAGGAAATCAATAATGTAAACTTAACTGAAAATATTATTATTACAAGCCTAAACTGTCCCACTGCTGGGCAAAGGCCTCCCCCAAAGACTTCCATCTGTCTCTCTCCTGCGCCACCGAGGGCCGGCCAGAAAATATAATTAATAATAATCTTTAGAGCTTTTCTATGGGAAATAGTCGCGAGATACAGCACCGTAATAACAATTACCATAAGGACCCCTAATTAGCTGTCGATCGTAAAAAGTTTTTATTTCATTAAGATTTTGTTACTTCTCTAAGTCCTTAACTTTTTTTCTTAGCTTGGATAACTTTAATAGTGACAGAGTGTTAAAGTTTTTATGAAGTCCTTGTTTATAAAGCTTTTATTTCATTGACTTTTTACCACACTTTGAACTTGCTCAAACTTTCCGATATTTCCTATAAAGGGAGAGTAGTTTCAGAATCAATCGATTTATCGTGCCTTTCTTGAAAATAGGATCAGTATTGAAAGTTTTTGAAGGACAAAGTTTAAGAAACATATAGTACTTAGTGGCGAATCCTGCTCCTTTAGCTTTTAAGAGGGAAAGATGGACCTTTAAAATGTTGTAAAGTGAAGCCAATCGTAATGAAACAGGAACCCTGGGCCTATAAATGGAGCAACTCATAATCAACAGGTTAATTCTCGGTTACAGTTTTTGATATGAGTTTATCAATTTTTGGGATTAAAGTGATACATCATATCAAATTTTAAAATAATGCGGTCTGACTGCCACGCTCAGTGACATATTTGAATGATGATTAAACTTCAATTATTTAATTAAGAGTTTAATAGATAATTAATGTATGGGGTTTATTATGTCAAAATCTTCATTTAATTAATATTCGTCTCAGTGTTGTAGTTATACTCATAATATATTTAAGGATCTTACAAAAAACAGATTATATGTTACAAACACAAGTATTTGTATGAATACATAAGAAATAGCGATTCATCGTCTGAGCTTGTGGTCGATCTAAGACAATTAAGTTAGATGAAGTCATCACTTGATTCGTTATTGTTTTCGTAACTATACGAAGATGGCGAAGATGGCGAATAAAAATGTCGTCTAGGTGTTCCTTAACTTTTAGGATCATGAAGTCTCAAGCTTCATGGTCAGCCATAGAAAGTACTTTGGCAAAATTATGTCAGGTAAATAATCTTATTTATAAAACTAACTACTAACTACTAACTAAACTACTAAAACTCGTCCACTTCTGGATATAACCTCTCTTGAACGCCAAGATGTCAGGTACCTATGTAAGGTAGGCTTACTAATACCTCGATCGTGGGAATCGCATACACAATAAATTTTCAATTGTTATGAGACAGCCGGATGCCGCTTGGGGATTGATGGGTTAAAATTAAAATTTACAGGCCTTTGAAGATCCTTGAAAAACCTGTCAGAAAAATCATAATCAAACATTCTCATAGTTTATTTTGTCTTTAACCCTTAACTGGTATCGGGGGTCAAAAATTACCCCAGGCTTTAGCAATTTTTATGGTATCTCTTTTATTTAACCCTTAACTACCTACCACCTATTTCAGTAACATAACCACCTACGTGCGGTCCTGGAGACCGCTCATGAACAATCACCTTAAATTCGGGTTCTATGGTATCAAGAAATGATTGAAATGAGTAAAATACTTGTTTACGCTTTAGACTTTTATTTCAGACCTTCAAATAACATAAACTATAATAAAATCTTGAGATATATTATAATCTTTGAAGATAAGTAGTTTTAACAAAAAAATATACTCTTCTTAAATTAAGAGATCTTATAGATAGAGAACTTAAAAAATCAACTTCTTTTGACTTATTTCTATAAACTAAGGAGTACAACTATAAATTTAAATAAAAAAACGAAACATTAATCTTCAAATTCAACAAAATTGCAACCCCCAAATATTCATAATTTTTCGCGGCAGTCATAGCATTTTTTTTCGCACACACCAAAAATTTGACACTTTGCACATAATACATAAATAAACAGTCTTGCGTTTCTTTTTTGGATCATACGTGAAACATGTTTTGCGAACTTTAAGTTTTCCACATCATGTTATGTGCAGTCTTCAACCTGAACAGCATACTCAACCGAATCGGGTTCTACGTTACTATATCTTCGTCTGACATAACCTCGTCGTCTGACATCTCCTATTGCAACCATCTTTCTCTATTATCATCGGTTTTATCAATTTTTCAATAAAACAAACAAAATTGTGTAGGTGAAAAAAAATCACGTAACCACCTACAAGCGGTCACAGAGACCGCTGACGAAATATTTTTACTTACCCTGGCCAAACGCGCGCACTTTCACACTCGCCGAGCGCTAGCGCGATACTTATGTGTATGTAGAAAAGGTATATAGACGCGCACTGTCGTACGACGCATGCAGATCGAAATATTTGAATTTAAAAATACGTTGCGGTCTCAGAGACCGCTGGTAGGTGGTTAAGGGTTAAGCATGTACACTCTTGTGATTCTGTGTAATCTCGTTACGTCGGTGGGTGCGACGGGTGACGAACGTTCGTCGCTGTACAGTTGCTGGAAGCGGAGTTACATACAGTGCCGGGGTCAAAAATTACCCCCGATACCAGAAGTGTTTGTATTTCTTGAACGGTATCTTGTTATGGTTTTAATTATTATTTTTTCAATATATCGAGAATTTTAAGACCTAATAAACCTTGCATAAAAAACTATTTAAGCTTTCTCTCAATTTCTCACCAATCGTCCTTACCATTAATTAGTAGTGCTTGTCATTGCAATACCTCACATATAATTTTTATATGTATGCAAATTCACATAGCTGGAAGGTAAAAATAAATTTACATAGAGCAAATATACTAGAGTAATATTGACTGCGAGTGAAAACTGTTTGTAGATGTTCCATTTGTGTACTAAGTGCTCATAATTACGTGTAGGGTACAGCCGTAGCATGTATAGTAAGAAGAATTGCTAAGATATTTTATTACTTTTATTTGCGTGCAAAGCTTTAATCCTTATGGGCCTTCCCTAAGGAGATTCCGTAATTTACCGTATTTAGAGCCTTATAAACTCATAATTTGAAAGCTACAAAGTTATCAATACAGCAATAATCTTTAGTATATCAACATTCCTTTCCCCGTTTTAAATTTTCTATTTTTGTTTATTATGCTCATAATATCAGCTTCCAAAGTAATACCGATTTGTTAAAATTCAAGTATACATTCAGCATCTCCTTAGTAATTACAAATCGCCCATGACTATTAACAATGTCGGATGTGCAAAATCGTCAATTTTTTTTTATTTCATAAAACATTCCTTATAACCACGGCTATCATTAGCTAAAAAGAAAAAATCTATACTATGCATAGTTTCTGAAATAGCTACATTAAAAATGTCGTATATTACTAAGATAGTCCGCTAACAATGTCGGATAGTCACTACCTACGTTGTTAACGGGACGCGGGGGCGAGTGAGAGCGCTCGATGTGCCACTTCCGACTATGTTAACGGAGGGAATGGACCTCGCGCTCTCACTTGTTTTTTTTTTTGCAAACTTAGTTATATTTTTTAATTTTCAACGTCATTTTTAATGTCTACAAGATGAGCACGGCTAATCAAACCAGGTACTCAACGAAATTAAGAAAAATATAGTAATAGGGAATAAAATGCTGATGGAAATATTATGATCGAAGCTAATACTAGTGCGGAAAATGGTATTTTTAGTTATTTCTATATTTTTTAAAGATTTTGAATAGTATAGCTTATGTTTTATTGCTTTAGATTTGATTATAAGATAGACACTTACCTTCATTAACATTCTTTATCGTAGGTCATTTGAAATTGTCGGATGTGCCACATCCAACGTTCTTAACCGGTTTTTCAAATGTGTAAAATGTCGGTTGTACCACATACGACATTCTTAATCAGTTTATCCGTCGTTGCTTACTGACTTTTAAAAATTTCAGAGGGCTTCAAAAAAGGTCATTTTTGTACGAAAATTAATTAAACGAAAATAATGAATGGATATAATTTTTTAATTCAATAATCGTGTTTTGGCGATCTGGTGTCTAACAGCTGATTTTCTAGGCATTTTTCTAATACATAACAGTAATAAAACATAAGCTATACTGTTAAAAATCGTAAAAAAGGTATTAAAAGGACCTTTTTTCACACTTGGTTTAACTTCAGTCACAAGATTTCCAAGAGCATTTTTTTCCTATACTATTATTATAATTTTCTCAAATTCGTTTACAAGCTAGTTTGATTAGCCTTGCTGATCTTATAGATATTGTAAATGCAGCGCTTGCAATATTCTTAACAAACATAGATTTACTTAGATTATGTAAAAGTGAAATTATTCTCAAAAATACCATAGAATAAATAGAGAATCTAGGATAAATTAATCTAAGTTTTTCATGAAAACGAAGGCTGTGGTAGTACGTAAGTGCCCTAAAAACTTCGTTTCGCTGACAAATTAATGGACCTGCTAAACAGTAAGTCCTTCATCCGTCTTTTCTATATTTCCCACATATTTGAGCAAATTAATCTCTCCAGCGTATTCGGCAGATGTCGATAAGATCCATAGCAAGTTGTTCGACTTGGAAAATATAATGTTTTCCATTACAAATTCGTGGTAGCCACCGCCGTTGCCGCGTCGGCGCCTTGTTTTAAGATTTAATCAAACTGCCCTAATTTCTTAAATATTTGCCCAATGGTAATAATTTAAAAGACAATTCTATTCTTTACAGAATCAAAATTAATATTTTGATATTTATTTAAGTAAGGATCAATTGTTAATATGCAAAAAAAGCCACGCTAGTAGGAGATGATTTGAAGTTAATTTTTTAATTAAGGAAATGGTTATTATTCGTTAACCATAAAAGATACATATATGCTATCCTGGACTTTTTTGTAGATAATGATGAACAATACTTATATTTGTAATATTATTTCTATGAATCAGCTGTATTTTTCGCAGCGCAAGCGAAATAATGCAATTTATTGCAAATTTTTACCACTTTGGGTTATATTTTTGCGATTTTCGGTATGGTCCCTAGTATTTTTCTGAATAATATACTGCCTATGTTCTTTGTAAACAATGAAGCTTACCAATGGTAAAAAAAAATTAAAATTAGTTCAGTAGTTGTTGAACCTATTCAATACAAACAAAGATACAAAGACTTTTCCAAACACGAAACAAACTTTTCCTCTTTATGATTGATACAAAAAATATATTAATTTTGTTAAGTTAATTTAGGTTATGATATCAAAAAGTTAACAAAATAGTAATGGCAATAATTTTTAATTTCAATGTTTTAAGTTAATTTACATTTTGGACGAAAATTTGATTTCCCAAATTATTAACGTCATAAGAAATGTTTTGTATTTTCATACATACATTGTTTTCACGTTTTATTTGACAGAAGTCCATAAAAAAGATATATTTTCTTTAAATTGTTGTCATTTTTGTTGGTAATTTCTGCATACGACATATTTTTAAATTAAAAGTTATCACTTAACAATGGCGTAAGTGCCAATTCCGACAAGCAATCATTGATTTTGTACAAGCAACAACGTCGGTTCTGGCACTTCCGACAAATCAGCATTACTCGCACTCCGTTAAAAAGGTCAGCAGTGACTTTTCTCATATTTATTCATAAAATACGGGGTACTCCTCATAATATACTAAACGTAAATAACTTATTGAGCACAACCCTGAAATTTCATGATTCTACTTGAAATAAGTAAAAAGTTATTCACAATTTAGACTCTGAATCGCTCTCCTGTAAAGTTGCTGTTTTTCACATCCGACATTGTTAATAGTCATGGGCGAAATTACTTTTGTTTGAAACATACGCCAATAGATCGACAATATCATAAACTACAATATATTCCACGTTAAATTTTTTTTAGGTCAATTTTGAACTAAGATAATTAAAAAAAAATGGGTTTTGGTGCGATCTCGGCAACTCGGCAAATGTATGGTCAAGGTCGTTTGCTCGGGGGACGGCCTTAATGTCCTGTCTACAGTATTCCAACCCAGTTATCCAATCATCTCTGGATTACTGTACACAAATATTCAAATGTGTATTTGAATGCACTGAATTGCATTTCAGTGCCTTCCAGTGCCTACCTAGAATACCGTTTTTTTGTTATCTCATAATATCTTTAATCAAGTTAAACCTTATCGAAACCGAATTATGTGATTGTTTACATCGATCTGCATACGTACTTGGTTGTATGTATATACTTGGTTCGACATTGCATGAGAATAACTTTTGGTAAATTAATTATTATTATATCGAGTTTGCACTAAAATCGTATCGAAACTTGCTGCATCGTTTAGCGGAATCGACTGGTACTTTAACTTTTCGCCTAAACACTTGTATCACAAAGTACTATTAGGCTAATGTTAGAGCCGTTTACAAAGTTGATAGGGCGTCCGGATAATGCGCTTAGCTCGGCAGGGTAGAATAAATCATGGCTAAGTGAGATCGGAACGTGTGAGCGCGTAAATCAACCGTGTAAATGACCCTTTACGGGCCTGTCTGTGGTGCAAACAAATTGTAATTAAAACGATTGCTCCATTGGTCGTCCATAGAGGTCGAGTCGCTGATTGTTAGTGAAATCTTTAAATAAGTTTTTTGTTCGAGCAGTGGTCGACGTCACGGTTTTGTGACATCAATTTATTTACTTACTAAATAGTCCGAATTTTAAAAAAAACGGCCAAGTGCGAGTCCGACTCGCGCACGAAGGGTACGAGTCGTACTATTATAAAGCAAAGATAGGTAAAATTATGTTTTTTGTATGGGTGTTCCCCTTAAATATTTATATTTGAAGAGCCTTCGTGTAGCCATTATTGATATAAAGCAAAAAAACTAGAAATAAAACCGACAAAATATAATTGAAGAGATCTGAAGGCAGACATAATTTAATTGCGTCGTCGCGTTGTCATAATTGAAAACGTAACTGAAAAGCTAACATTTTAAAACAGATGGGCAATTATTAATTTTTTCCCTAATTTGAATAAACCTTGTAACTTTGCTACCATATTATCTGGCTATACTTAAGATCCACTTTTTTATTTTAAAATAATTTTCCCGGTCTTCCGAAAAAAAAGCCTCCATCTATGCAAAAAAAACTAAAATTTTCAACCAGTTCATAAGAATATTCGATTATAAGAGTACTCTTTAGTGAAAATCCATAATTACTACAATAATATTCACCATAGTAATGGCTCCCATTAGGCATATGAAGTAATTAAGCTCCACACAGCCATAAGTTAGTTCTGCAAATTCACGTTATCAAAATTGCAGTTCTTTGGCGGTGTGCCAACTCGATGATTTTATTATTTGATATGCGATGTGCGAGATAAGGAAAGTGCATTAGTACGAGACATTCTACATTCTTACTTCTACAATTACACTTTGGAGGCTTTCATAAATTATTACGTAACGCAATGGGGAGGGGAAGCGTTCAAGCAAATCTCATCAAAATTTATGAGAGATGAGACTGAGTAAATATCATGTTTTTTTTTTAACAAGATTGTTGCATAATTTGAGAAAATTTTATTTTATTTCAAAGTTTACAAAATCACTTATTTACGTCTTATAAGGCTGGAAAAATAATCTAAAAATAAAATGAAGTAGTACGTATTATTATTCAATTAGAAACGCTTATAATATCCCCATGATATTAAACGCTTCTCTAGAGTTTCTTTCCTCTTGGCTCTTTGCAATATTTTATATCAAAGAGTCTTCAAATCCTTGGGATGAATTAAAAAAATGCTTCTAAAACTGCTTATTTAATCTTATTATTTCTTTAAGTGACAAACTAATGGTGCCGGCCACGATAGTAAATAGTTTGCAAGAAATTCCCTTGATACAAACATTTTCATTAAAAGTTAGGGGCCAGGTTCACTCGTTTATAATCGCTTGAATCCCAGCTATCTGCAGATTATGTAATAGTTTGTAAGTGGAGTTTATTACAAGCATTTAAGTAGATTTACCCAATACCATTGAATTTTAAGACAGGTTATTATTTGAATTTTAGTTGCTATTGATTTTAGCACAAAAAAACCATGAGTAGCAATTGAACTTTATTAAATAACTAGCTGTCCCGGCAAACGTTGTTTTGCCATTTAAAGTATTTCTACTTCATCAGTTGATACAAAATCTTACCCACTCTTTTGTCCCCTAAGAGGGGTGGGGGGAAAAATTTTATACACCAGATTTTAAGTTGGAAGAAGACAAATATATTTGCGAAAACCGCATTCAAATCGGACCAGTAGTTTTCGTGTGATAGTGGAACAAACATACAGACAGACAGACAGACAGACAAAAAAACTAACCACATTTTTGGCTTCTAGAGCGATGTAGTAACACCCCCCGCTTATTATTTTTTGAATATCTTTAATGTACAGAATTGTCATTTCTACAGTTTTATTATATGTATAGATTACCGGTGGTTTATTAGGTAAAGTAAATGGTGATATTTTCCTGCAGTAACGTAGCCTATGTATGTATATAATCCAGGGAATTTATTTCAAAAAACACCATCAACCATATATGATGTACTGTGAGTAGTACGTATTTAGCCAAGCTGTACCAAACTAGCCAACCGACTAATATGACCTGACATAACCTGACCAAATAGCGAATATCGTTTGTCTATGAGTCAATTTCTTTGATCGTACGTCGTGCTCTATAAAATTATTCTGTGTAAAATATTTTTACACGATACGATTTCAATAACTCAAAACCTCATATCCCTTCGATAAACAACGATTTTACAAACCGATATCGTTTGTAATCTGCAGCACACGTTCGGCAAGCCTATCGCGTAAAAATAACGATCAACAATCCACTAGCAATAATCGCGCGATCGATTGCTGATTGTCAAAAACAATGGTGTCATGTAAGCGATCGATTGCAATCGTATTGTTTTGGCTGTTACGTGATACGGAATTGCGATTTTGGAGCAATTATCGCGCAATAATTGCTATCGCATTGCTCTCGCAAGATACGCGATACGGCGGCGGGTTAATTTTCCGTTCGGTCCGGGCGGATTCAATCAGAAGCGACAAGTTAAGCAATCTCGTCAGAACTGGAAACGATTTAGACGAGTGGCCGGCGCCCGTCGAGTGGCCAGGTCGAGGCTCGAATAAGGCCCGAGTGAGGCCCGAGTGCCCTCAGACCTCACCTTCCCTAAACCCGCAGCACTTATCATACTCCAGTAACTTTAACACTCTACACTCCGCTTGAATTCGAGAATCAATAATCATTTTCTGTTTAAATTTTCACATTAAATGGTGATAGTACGGGGGCCCTAGAACATTTTTTTTTCGATTACTATCATTTTGATAAGACGAACAACATTTTCATCTGCGAAAAATCTTGAAAGTGGTAGCTAACAGAAATAGACAGGATTTTATAAATTTACAAAAAATGTAATGGTCAGGGTTCCGTTTTAGGGATTTAGTAGTCAACCAAGTTTTGTTGATTTAACAGAACCCTATAAAGGAACCCTAACGAGCAGATTTTTTGTATATTGATAGATTAATAGTCATATAATTTAAGAGTAACATTGCCCTACAAACAAAACAGTCCATATTTTAGGACCATCAATCCAAAGTATGAAATCTTTACTATCTCTGTTATATATCGAGATTTTTCGCAAATAAAAATGTTGTTCATCTTATCAAAATGAAGCGACTCACAAAAAATTATCTTGGTAGTAATCAAAAAAAAATTTGTTCTAGGGCTACTATGACTTTTTTGTTTTCTGTCAAAACGCAAAAAAAGTCCCATATATTCCATATACGTCTAAGGAACCATGTTAACGTTAGTTTGATATAGGAAAAGATGGTTGATAACAAACAGACTCATTGAGTAATAACCAGTTGCTATTTTTTAGAAGTGTGTACTGTGTATCTATTAACGGTTCGTTTTTTTTTTGTTTGGCTAGCGCCAAAAATTTAAACAATAAAAAAATCACTATTAAGAAATCAAAAAATCTCAGAAACTACAAAACAAAACTGCAATAGTAAAATTAGGGTCTTCGAATCGATATTAATATTCGGATTGTGCCCGATTGAAACTCATCGATAACTTTTTTATTGTTCGATCGATGAAATTGTAACGAGGAATTTAAGAGACATTTAGCTGATTGCTGCCGTTGTTTATGTACATTTCGCACTTCGCTCCATAATTCATACCGTGATTTCTTTGTCTCGGAATTGAAATGATTTTCTTTTATAGCTCGAAACGGGGCAAGCGCTTATCGAGATGTAATAAAAGGGTTCCGCGATACGAAACACTAATAATGCAAAAGTTTGTTTATTCGTTTGTCGATTACCCTTTTATAGATAAACAGATAAACAGAATGTTTGGCATAAAGATGATTGTAGCGTTGTGTTGCAGAATGATATTATGGCGTTTCCGCGCGACAAAGGTTCCTTTAATCCTTCGATCGCGGATTCTTGGAAATCTATTGTTATTCTATTGTTGTCGCGGTCACCGGTGTCGTTATGGGGCTTGAGAGGTTAATTCCGCTCATGCGTATTGTGACCCGCGCGCGGACCTTTTCCGCATGCGGGTGACAATAATATGCTTCTTGCCGCGCGCGTGTTCCGCGCGTGTTCCCCGCGTGACAGGAAAAACATCTACGAAATTATAGGCTGCGGGCACTTTTCATGGTCACATGACTGGAAAAGCGCTAACGTATTTCTAGGCGAAAAGTCAAATGAGTATTGAAATAATTAGGGAGATCGCAGACGGCACACATTTTGTGTGATCGAGTCTGCGGCGCACATACATTCTGCATGGGCGCGCCATGCAGATCTCCCTTAGTGGAATCAGGAAATTCGTCAATTTTAATCATATTTTAATCACAATTACTATGATGCTGAAGTAAAAGGGTATTTTCTTAGTACCATGAAACGAAACTTTCTGCTGAAGTACCTAACTCTCTAGGACTAGAGCTTTTACAATCGCTGAAACAGATACCTTTACCTAATTTTATAAGCTTCGTCATTTACATTTGGAGCGTCTGGAAAGCTTTAAATGTGGACTGGAGAATCGTAAAACAATACAAGACTGCGAGGGTCAGCACAGCTTTTATTTAGTCTACCTCAGTGTAATGTCACAGTATAAAGAATAAATATACAGTAGAGAAACTCAGTTATAGTAAACTCGCTCAATGATACGAGATTTATGCGCGTGCGAATTGCGGCATAAACGGCATACTACATTTGCTACTTCAAGCTATCAAGGCCTTTAGCCAAGACGTTTTCTTAATCGCTTCTTTATAGAATCGCCAATCAAAATGTGTGAAATGTATCTCCAACTGTTATTTAGCATCTTTTACTAAATAATAGCATTTCATAAAAAGATACATTAACCGACTTCAAAATTGCACGTAATTGAGAATTAAAATTGCCTTATCTCAAAAACTACTAAACTGATTTTGATGAAACTTGTAGTGTTCCCTAAGTTAAACAATACTTAGTACAAGAAAAAAAGAATTACTTAAATCGGACTTGTAGTTCTGGAGATACACGAACACAAACAAAAACAAACATACTTAAATAAACTTTTGTTTGGCACATTTGTTTATAGACATTGAAATAGACTAACATACAAAAACTGAGCATTTCTGGAAATATTACATACACAAGCGTCGAATTGATAACCTCCTTTTTTGAAGTCGGTTAATAAGTATACGCAGTCTAAATCGGACACACGCACACAATAGCGTGATTTGCAGATAACTTAAAATAGCGACAGTATCAAATAGCTCACGCGTATAACTATGTTGAGTGTAATTGATATCAAGCACAGCGCTGAGTTACTCTACTGCATTTTATACTGTGTGTTTAGTCTGCCTCGATATAATATTGTAAACAGACGGCCACGAAGCTGCCAGGTAAGGCTTTGCTTGAATAGAGACTACTTAACCTTCGTATATTACAATAAAAGGTACTTTAGACTTGGCCTTTGTTTTGTACGATAATCCTAGCGCTTTCTATAATGTGAATGACTGGCGATAAAAGTTTTTTTATTGTATAAATCCAAACTAATATTAATGCGAAAGTGTGTCTGTCTGTTACGTCTTCGTGCCCAAATTGCTGAACCGATTTTGCTAAAATTTGGTATGCATATTATATTTTTATGGAATACTTTTTGTCCCGGAAAATGTACGGTTCCCGCGCGATAAACGAATTTTGGCACAACGGAGTTGCGGCAGTCATCTAGCATTAAGTATACATATTATAAAAAACTATCCACAGCCGAACGTATAACCTCCTCGTTTTTGGAAGTCGTTTAAACTAACAGCAGCAAGTATGCAGTATTTGTATATTATGAGGTCTATAAGACAATATGTCATACAGTAGAATAACTTAGACGTGTCCTTGAAATCAATTACACAACTTGAATTTAATAGTTTTGACAGCTAGTTAGATGTCAAGATGGCATTTGTGACACATCGCTAAGTGACATAAAATGGCGACTGGCGCTTTAACCCATCAGTCGTAGCAAAACGAGACGCAATAGCTTTTTCATTGTTATCGCGGCCGGATGTGGCCGCTTGGGGCTTCATGAATTAATTTCTTCAAGTTCTATAGGTAGGTAAATTACGCTAGTGTGTGCGGTACACTGGTATGAAAATATTGTGTCAAATTAAGATTTATTCAACAATTAGTAACATCAATTGAAATCATTGTGGATTTACATAGGATAAAAACCAATCACGTAAAAATGATTGATGGTGACGTCACAAATTCAACTACCCACATAATATTAATCGGTAAAATTGGATGTGTCAGTAATGTATGTAGTTTAAATGACTGTCGTCACACAGTCTGACCGCACGAATTGACTCAATTGGCATGATTTGCTTTGTTAAATTTGTGTTATAAACATGCTTGTTCATTTACATTCAGGTTTCGTTGCACTGATTTCATAAATATGTTAGTATACCATGTGTGGTCTTCATCCAACTGCCTTTTTGAGGGTGCATCCAGACTTCTATGCCTATAAATGCCATAGTGTGTCTAGTGGTAGAGAGCGCGGCTCTTGACTCGGAGGTCGTGGGTTCGATTCCCGCGTTGGAAACATGTTATTTCCAAGTTTGGTTAGGACAATGCAGGCTGATCACCTGATTGTATGACAAGTAAGATGATCCATGCGTCGGATGGGCATGTGAAAAGTCGGTCCTGCGCCTGATCTCTCGCCGGTCGTGTCGGTCTTCCGTCCCACTGGGTTATGAGAGTAAAGGAATAGAGAGTGCTCTTGTGTACTGCGCACACACTTGGGCACTATAAAATTACTCCTGCGTAGCTGGCCTGGTTTCAATGAAACCGGCCACCGTCACCGAAACCGGTGTGGGAGCTATTATATTATTATTGTCTGTCTGTCTGTCTGGCACCTCTTCACGGATCCTTTTTATCCCGAAAAACCTTTCCCACGCGATAAAGTAATTTTGGCGCAACGGAGTTGTGGGCGTCATCTAGTGAGGTAATATTACGTTCCTTAGGTGTCTACAGAAGTACTTTTGTTCTGTTCTTCTGTAGAGAGCTAAGGAACGTAATGTACGAATATTGTACGTATAGGCGATGTCAGCATTTTCTTACTAATCATGTTCGATAGAGTATAGACATACCAATTATTATAATCAAGAGAACAGTTAATCTGCCTTACTAAGGGTGGGTTGCACGAACTTACTTTAACTATAACTGTAACTTTAACTAAAACTTTGACTATAACTACCGTGCAAAGTGTCAAATCTTTGGTTAAGGACGCCATATATTTAACGATATCCATAACCGCTCAAACTTACTTAAATTGAAATTTTTTCGTGAAAATTTACAATGGATCACAGTGTTGTTATAACAAATATTTTTCCTGTAGATTTTCAAGGATAATTCATATTTTATACTGTAACTGAAGCTTTTACAAAAAAATACACGCAACATACATCTGTCAAATTCCGTGGTCAAAGTTAAGGTTAAAGTTAAAGTTAGCCTTAACTATAACCATAACTTTGACCATAACTTTAATTTTAACCACGCCTCTGGTGCAACCCACCTTTAGCAATTAAAGTGGACCCGAAAACAGACATCTAAGGATAATTTTATCCCGAAAAAAATGAGGGATCTAGAAATTAATCTTAGCGCAGCAAAGTAAACCTACTTATATAAAAATAATTGCAGAAAAACTTAATCAGTACACGTAGTTTTGTCTATTTAACACTCGTAAATAACATTGACTAGGCGATAATTATATTTGATATGATTAATGTTCTCTGTAATTTACTTAGTGAGAACGGAAGTCATTTTAAATAAACGTTTTATTGCTTTTAGTTAATTACACTAGGTGAAAAAAGTTAATGATATTTAAAAAAGAATATTTGACCGAAGGACATGCGTCAGTCATCATCACCTACCATCTATACAAATATTGCAAATTCGATGGTATGTCTGCCTATTTTTAACCGATTTCCAAAAAGGAGGAGGTAATATGTTCGTCTGTTTATATTTTTATGTCTGTCTGTCTGTTACTCCTTCACGCTTAAGCCGCTGAAAGGATTTTGAATTGGGAAAAGGCATGTTTTTATTCCTAAAGAATGTCGATTCCTACGCAATAATTTCAAGAAACATCTAATTGACCATCAAAAATATTAAAAAAAATAGCAAGCTAAGGGTGACGGTGACCTGATCATGATCAAACTAATCTTGAATTATCATCAGTTAAAAACCACAGAAGCCCTAAAAGTTTAAAGCTCACACTATCAGATGTACCAAAAAGTATGCAAACCATTTTAAAGTTTCAAGATAAAGTAACATTATCCAAACTTATATTTTATTTATCGCGATAATATCCTTACGACTTCGTTTCAAATTTTAAATTAGTTTATTTTCGATAACTTGTTTCGAAACACGTCTCAAAAACTTCTGAGCCCTCGAAAATAAGTTAAGGGGCTTATTTTAAGTCATTTATGTGAAAAGTCAAGGTCTTATCTGTCACAATATTGACCCAATATAAAAATGTACAGTAGATCATGTTCATAACCCACCTACATCGAGCGTATAAGGCTCAAATCACACCGGAATGGCAGCGTAGCGGCTAGCATTTTCAGTGTCTTCATATTATTATGATTTTAAATTTTTAAAATTTATCTTCATTATTGTAATTCATAGTATCGCTTGAGAAATCGCAGCCGCCACTTTCCAAGTTTCTCAAGCGATACTATGTGTTACAATAATGAAGATGAAGTTTAAAATCATGTGACACTGAAAATGCTCGCCGCTGCGCTGCCATTCCGGTATGATTCGGCCCTTAAGTATTAACGTGATTTCATACTTTTAGCAAATAATTGTAATGCATGATATTTTAAATAATTTAAATATTTTTTTAGTTGATTTTATGATATTGTGAATGCGGTGTTTGACTTTAAGAAATTGATATGCATTTTACTGTAACCTTAAATTGTATTTCTTAAAAATATGTATTACGTGCAATCAATTGTTGACAAACCTAATTCAATAAAAAATAAAATAAATAAAAAATAAAAATTTCAAATAATAGTACATAGTTAGTTAAGTAGCAAAGTCACGAAGCACGCGAGAAAAACCTTTTTGTTCTTGTTTAAGTGAGCAAGTTTGACAAAAACAATACTAAACTTGAATTACTCTACTGTATAAAATTTATACTGTGACATCATAAAGTGTCGCAGGTGGTCGTCGTGTCCACCGGACTCCATCTATCTGGTTTTATGTCTTAAATATGGTTTTAATACCTATCCAAAAATACAGTCATACGTAACACAAGTACACCCAGTACGCTGACTGAATCAAGAAATTCCGTAACGAAAAAAACTTAACCCCCACTCCGACCGGCACGGTGTTCGTGTGCGTGCGACTAGACGTATGCGAATTATAGTTGCAAAGGTAAAAGGCTATGCAATAGCTTTTCCGCGACAGTCCCCCTAGTGCCACACGTGTTTTATTTCTACAATAATTATCGGAATTCATTAAGCAAATAACGTTTCATAATTAACTCATCGCGAACCGCATTGCACACTTTCAATTAATTTATATTTTTGTGTGAAACCTCTTGCCTCACCGCAACGCCTAAGTCGATAATTGTGGTAGAAAATCTAATTTGCTCCGTGTGAATAATGAAAATTGTTATTGTTTCGATTAAAATATTAATTCTCTTCAATTAATAAACCCGGCGCCGCAAAATTTAATTTAAATTGGAAAATAATTTTATTGCGGGACTTGGTTTATCATTACGCTCCTGTTCAGATTAGATTTAAAATACGCAGGTTTCCTCAATAGTCAGAATTTTTTCGTTATTGTGAATATATTTTAGATACATAAAACGCACATTTACATTGTTTTGAGGAAGTTACCACATGGTAGGTTTTCCGTGACAAAATATTTCGACGCTATTGTTTTTCTAGAGATTTAAACAACTTACTTGAAATATCTGGTTAAGAAAAATTTTTTGTTGTCTAGATACAATATAGTATTACAATGCGGAAAAAAATGATTTTAAAAAGTTAGTTTCAGAGGTTATAGTTTTTGTGGGAAACTGTGCTTTGGTAAAATTTCCTTTTGCGTGCTCAAAGTCACAACTCACAGGCTTTGTAATTATATGAATATTATTATTAAGTGCTCAATCTAAATGGTAATAATACGAGCAGATAATACAGTTAGAATATCACAATAAATCGAGTCGGAAGCGGGCAGTTTTACAGCCCGGTTTGAAGCTAACTAATTTGGTTAATGATCAAAATTTGTGCCAGAAGTGTTCGCCAGCACTAATATATAGCACTGACTCGTCGGATTTCACTTGGAAGTGGGTTTAAACGTTTTGCACGTTAGGCTCATTAATCTTACACATTTTATCTTCCGTTGGAAAGCAATCTATTCTTACGATATGTGTCTGATACGAGGCGGTAGGTAAAACACGCAGTGCTTTAAATTAGTACGTACATTAAGATAATGGAGCTCTTTAGCTTAACTTCATTAGGAAATTTTATTCGGAAAACGTACGGTCGATTCACAATTCCCGACAAGGATTTTAGCCGCGCGGTTATTAGTGATTACTGATTACATTATGATTCAGGCTCTGGATCTGTCATTCTTGAACCTTAGTGCTACAATAGTTTGGACGAAATATGAACTATATGGATACATAGACAACTGTACAGAAAGTTAAAAAGGCAAGGAAGTACCATAAAGTTAATATACCTAGCGGAATAAGCAACAATCTTGAGCTGTCCAACGAAACTGAAATTGATTTACATCTGTGTGTAAAAATATGTCGATGGCCCCAACGAATAAACGTGCAATCGAAAAAAGACAACTTTTCAGGAAGACAAAAAAACGTTTGGAACCACATAACTTTGACTACATAATAAATAGACAAATATAATGTACAATGAAATTAAAGGTAAAAAAAATATCTTTCAGCTCATATATTTATAAAAAATCAAATATTAACGGTTTACTACATATTGAAGAAAAACCATATAAAATTATTATTCCAGTGACATATGTGACTTGTTAACACTATTGTGTCAATGCACGTTTATTCGTGTCATAAATAAAGTTTTAACAAGTGCAGTGAAATGTTGCATGGTTATTCCACGTATATTTTTTTCCTCCTGAGCCATGCTCTGGTCATTTACACGCTTATTCTTGTATATTTTGTTGCTTTTACATGTTTGTAAAGATAAAAGCCCGTATATTAGTGTTAAGAAGTTGAATCATTATTTATGTAATACAACCTTATTAGTGTATGGTATAAAATGTAAATCTATACTAATATTATAAAGTAGAAGAGTTTGTTTGTTTGAACGCGCCAATCTCAGGAACTACTGGTCCGATTTGAAAAATTATTTCGTTGTTGGATGGTTCATTTATCGAGGAAGGCTATAAACTTTAAATTATTACTCTAAGACTAATAGAAGCGAAGAAACATAGGAAAATGTATAAAAAACCGGAAAAATTATTGGAGGGCGCTTATCTCGCGAACTACTGGATAAATTTTTAAGTTATTTAGCACAGATGTAGAGTAGACCATGATGTAAAAGAACATATTTTTTGCGGGAAAATGTACGGTTTCCGTAAAATTTCTTATTTATGCGGGCGAGGCCGCGTGGAACGTCTAGTTAATATTTTCTTGTTGACGGTTCAGTAAAAAATATTGTTGACCTGTTGTTGTTGATAAATATTGACCTACCTCGCATCTATGCGTGGACACATACATATTATAAATTGGAGTACAACCTTGCCTATAGATCCTTCAAGAGAGAGATCAATCGGGCAAAGAAACAGCACGTCAGTAGTATTAGTGAAAGATTTGAGTGCCTTCTTTTGGGAACCCGTGAATTCTGGTCTCTGGCCTAAGCTATTGAAGGGTATTTTTGAAAGCCATCCTACCATCCCTACAAGTAGGAAATGGATCGTTGGCCCACGACGCAAAATACAAAGACGATCTTCTGGGTAAGCTCCTTGCGTCAAACTCGACCCTTGATGACCTTGGGACCTTGATGACCTTGGGGCTTTAGGGATAAAAACCGCCAACCATACCACGATGCAGGGGCATCATGTTGGATATTAGGTTACATCAGCGCTCAGTGTGAATAGCCCTGCGTGCCCTTGATATCCAAAAGTCGGGTGGGCCTGACGGAATCCCTCCTATTGTGTTGAAAAAGTGTGCTGCAGAGTTGGCTCCGGTCTTAACGCGTCGTTTTTGGTTCTCCTACACTTCTGGCACTGTCCCGGCTTCTTAGAAGACAGCCTTAGTGTAATCGATCCCCAAAAAAAGGTGGCCGCTCAAATCCTTCCAACTACAGACCAATTGGTAAAACCTCCGTCATTTCGAAGATAATGGAATCCATTATAAGCTCTTTCGATACTTGGGCGGCCAGACATTACAAAGCGACAAACACGACAAACAGTACGGGTCGCTTGGCTGGTTATTTCTTGGCGTACCAAACTCATCGTTGGGCTCAGGTGATTGTGTGGAGAGGAGAGGCATTGGCTGTTAGTTTGGACATTGCGAAGGCCTTTGATCGGGTTTGGCTCAAAGCGCTGCTATCAAAGCTTCCATTATAATATTATGATGGAAGCATTGATAGTTTTCTAAAATAAAATTCTCGGGAAGCCCATATTGGCTTCCCGAGAATATATGCAAATAGGTCACAAGTTTTTTGGCAGATCAATGTCATGTTACATTCCAATGGCATTTATTGCTATGCGGATGATAGTACAGGTGATGCCCTATCTACCGGCTTCCACCATATTTCTCGGCTAAATGTCATCGAGAGTCGAAACGAACCTATGTCTAAAAAAGAGAATTCACAGGAGAAAGTCTCTGAATGGGGTAGACGATACTTTTCTGATTCTGTTCTTAACAGGACGAGACAGTATTTCAGTCTGGACCAATGCCTGCAACTCTACAAGGTGCAGGTTCGGCCTCATATGGAAAACTGTTCTCATATCTGGGCAGGGACCCCAAAATACCAACAAATCCCTTTGGATCGTATCCAATCCAAGGGCTGCTTGAATTATTGACTGCCATAATGTTTCAAACAGACTTGACTCTTCGAATTACGCCGAGCTGTAAATAGCTTCACTCTGCATCCTCAATCGGTTGCAACACGGGGAGTGCTCTGAGGAATTGTTCGGAGTCATACCTCCTGCAACTTTTCGCCATCGTTCCACGTTAAAAATATACCATCCTCATAACCTTGATGAGTGGCAGTTTTCCACCGTGCTTTTTTCGCGTAACTTTCTGTCACGCACTGTAAAATTTGGAATGAACTTTCACCAGCAATATTTCCGGACCTATACGACCTGCAAACCTTCAAGGAGAGAGCGTATTCCCTCTTAAAAAGACCGGAAACTCACCAGCAGCTCTTGTGATAAACTTTACAATAGCTCTTCGAATAACCTTTACAAAAGCAGAAAAGACTAGAGAAGTTAGTAAAAGATAATAGAATAGCTGTGATTATTATATTCAAAGTTTCGCCATCTGCAATGAGGCATAAGTGATAGAAGTCGCTTGCATTTTTACACAAATAATCGTGCAAGAGTTATAACCCAAAGGAAAAGATAAACACGAGCGCCAGATTGTTTTAACACGTTTATTCTGGTGAACTCAAATAAACAAATAATCTGCAATAAGCGCATGTTTTATTATTAATGTGATATATGTTATTATTTTTTCCGTACAATAAAGGTTTACATTGCTATAAAATCGTTATTTTAAGTCAAAAAAAATCAAAAAATTTTACATAGGTGTATCATAAATCCATGCAAACGAAAAATAAAAAAAAAATTTTTGGGTAAGAGCTCTTGCACGTTTATTCGTTGGGGCCATCGATGTGTTCCTAATCCTATACACTTACACAAGTTCATAGAAAGATTTCTGTGAGATTAACCCATCAAGGCCCGTACGAGAACCGATGATCGCGAAAATAATAGAATAATAATAGAATTTCCGAGAATCCCCGATCGAAGGATTAAATTGTCAACGTGCCGATAAGTGCCGACTGGACGTCAAAAAAAGAGTTCTGCTGTCGTGTGTCACACGTCTCTTTTTACCACGCAGTGTTACTGATAGCAGATCACTATCTGCTTGCTCAGGCCTTTGTTTCTCTATTCCGCTTGGGTATATTAACTTTATGGGAAGTACCTATAATATTAGATGTTGATCGCGATTTCTTTGATCCGTATTTCGTTTAACTCAAACCGTATGTTTGACACGTATAACAGCTTTTCTTATGGTCTTTTCCGGAACTTTTAACTATGAAAGTATCTTCATGTTTATCAAAATCTGTCCAGCAGTTTTTAAAGCGACAACAGATAGACAAACAGACACACTTTATATTTATTATAAATGTATGAATATACTCAATATTTTAACCCCAAACATACATGGAAAGTTTCCCAATCAAAAGTTGCTATGATAACAATGTTGCTAGTTAAAAACCATAACGAACCTACTAACAAAGGCACAGCCCTCGAACAGTCGTGCTCGTAAGTCTAAAGAAAGTTTACGTTACGATACGTGTATTATTATTATTATTATTATTTGTAGACATGAGTGATAAAGTGGGTAACTAAAATTTTACAACTTTTACTATTTTTCCTCTTATAATCTGAACAAACCTTGTAAATTAACTACTTCGTTTAGTAAATATATCAAGCTAAACATAGAATCCACATTTTTTTCAAAAACCTCGGTCCTAAAGCCTCCATTTATGCAAAAAAAATCCTAATTGTTAGTTACCCGTTTCATCCACTTATGTCCTTATTTTATGTTTCGGTAGCGAACGGGCCATTGTTGTGCATTCCACATCAACACGCCAATGGTCAAGTGGACTTTTATTGCTTACTGTACCTTAATTTAAGGCTAAGGCTTGGATCGGTGTTGCGAAATACGGATACAGCGATCGCCAGATCTTAGACTATAGCGGATCATAGACTATACTAGATACTGAATGCTGAACAGCCCTCTTACTCCCGATATTATAGAGAATCGAATCAATTCAAAACGATTCGTACTGCCAACATATAAATTAGCGCACGATCTTGCAGTGATTCGATGCTGATTTAGCATTAAAATCCAGTGATAACAGACGCTAGTTAAGAAACTCAATCAAGCATTTAAGTACGCTACAAAACCGTTTTACAAGGGCTCTAGTGAAGTTTCTATTAAATTTGGTAGGATATTATTTTCTTCTTTTGTTTTGTTTACGCTTCCTTCTTCTTCTTTTCTACAGAGCATCGGTTTTAGGAACGTCTTTATGTCTTTATAGGTGATCACTAATGGCCACACTTAGGGACATCTAGTGACTGCTTAACTTTTATTTTAAAAAAATATTATTATATAGATTTTATGCCAAAATGTTCATTAAATTAAATTGTGTGCAATAAGGAAACCTCTGTGTGTGCGGTCGTTATGTTAACTGAGCGCTAGTCTGCTCACGGCCTAATGCATTTGAGTATTGTTGTCATAATAATGTGCAAGTTAGCTATCTAAATTACGTTAAAACTATACTTTTATGGCTAACGTTTGTGTTAAATTACGATGCTTTCACGTTACAACAAAGATTCATATTTCAATATCAGCAGCTATACTGTACTCCCGTCTCCCTGTCAAAAACTTGTCATTTTCTATACGAACCGCGATTGACAATGAAGTGTCAGAAGTTGTCAATCGCGGTTCGTATAGAAAATGACAAGTTTTTGACAGGGAGACGGGAGTACAGTATAGCTGCTGATATTGAAATATGAATCTTTGTTGTAACGTGAAAGCATCGTAATTTAACACAAACGTTAGCCATAAAAGTATAGTTTTAACGTAATTTAGATAGCTAACTTGCACATTATTATGACAACAATGCTCAAATGCATTAGGCCGTGAGCAGACTAGCGCTCAGTTAACATAACGACCGCACACACAGAGGTTTCCTTATTGCACACAATTTAATTTAATGAACATTTTGGCATAAAATCTATATAAGCATAAAATCTAGCTATACTGTACTCCCGTCTCCCTGTCAAAAACTTGTCATTTTCTGTACGAACCGCGATTGACAATGAAGTGTCAGAAGTTGTCAATCGCGGCTTTGTACAGAAAATGAAAAGTTTTTGACAGGGAGTAAATGACCGCTACCGACATGTTTCGCCGAGTAGCTATAGTATAGATACAGATGCATTTCTAATTTATCTAATATAAATTGTTGTTATTATAGTCTGCAAGATATTATGGCTGATCTTAGTGTCACGCTGACCGTCGGCGACAATGGCCTGAGATGTATGAAATTCTAGGAATCATTTTTGAAACTGTCTAATCATGTTCCATAACGGAAGTACTTAGCGATTTTGATGGAACAACTTTTTAGGCTTACGTGAGTCATCATCGTCAGTGATTCATTGTAGAGTCACTTTTGTTTCAATCAAAATTCAAGCAATGACATTAAACAATGGTATAAAACAAATGGTGTTGCATCACGATAAAATTGCTATAAGACTACCAACACCAATACCATCAACTCAACAGCTCTATTAAACAGTAGACTCGGCCACCAGAATCCAGCGCACTATCTCTAATAGAGCAATAAATAGCGCTCCGATCTATAAAATACAGTACTTAATATGCCCCTCTGAACTCATGAATAGTAAAAATGATAATTTTAAGAGCACTCTCCATTAGCCTATAGCCATGGGCCGTGGTGCGACACGGCCTGTTTGTTTCTCACGCTCCCACCCGCCCACTGAAGCTAACACGTTGCATACGAAAATGCACGCCAATATGGCATGTACCCATTACCGGTTTCGACAAAAAAGCGTTGACAGTTTGTGTCCTCGTATGAGTACAGAGGCTCCTTGATTTAACCCTTCCCTTAACTTAGGAAGAGAACAGTGAAAAATCCCAATATGCATAATGCAATAAATTCAGCCTTAGATATTTTATATAATAAGAGGCTCGTGTACTGAAAAAATGCGGATAGTAATGAACATTATTTGGCAAATTTCAAACGCGTATACGCGCACTGATTATATTATTATTTATTATTCATCATATAACAATTGCTATCGATACATGTATATTTAACAAAGATACAGTTTTATTTTTACAGGGGAAAAATTAAAATATCATCGGTTACTAACATCAGTACTCTGCCATAACCTATTACTTTTGTCATAAACAATTTCACATACAAATAAAGCACACGTTGAAAAATAAATCGTCTTCTCAAGGGAATGGTATTTCCGACGCCTGTAAACTAGCGACAAATATTTTCTCTGTTGTAGCGTGAAGGCGCCAAATGAAACACAAATAAACGAACAAACATTCTTCAGTACATGCTCATAAGGACAACACTAAAACTGTCGCGCTACTTTCGAAAAACGTCGGGACGTCTTCCAAAAAAGTAATGATTCTTTAAAGGACATGATTTACCAAATTACGTTCTTAATTAAGAGGACACGGTCGTGTTGTGTTAACATAATACCTGTCAATATCAATCCTTCGTCAAACGCGCTTTGATTAAAAAATAGCTTTACGTTTTTTGCTGTTTCAGAAAGTATTTTTTGTGATTTTATAAGGTTCGGAATAAATGAAACAGCAAAATTGCATCTTGATAATTATATTTAGCAAATTTAAGCACTGATTTTCTGAAATTTTATTAATCGTCCTTATCACATTTTTTTACAAAACTGCATAGAAACTTAACGAAACTATTATAAGATTTTAGCAGGCTCATGCTACTAATCCACATTTTTAAATGTCCCTATCACGTGCACAAAAAACTAATATTGAAAAGTTCCATAACGAGATGTAATTACGAGCCACTAACCAACATGATCGTGTGATCACCATAAGTGGCACCACTTAGATGCGCTAAAACACTGTAATATATCGTCCCCATTTAGGGACAGCGATAATGGAATATCTAAGCAGCCTGACTACGTTTAAACCTTTTGAAATAAGCGTCCATATTCTTTGAGCAACGGTATTTTATGTCGTAGGTATGCAATTTCGTCGCGCTATGTCAAACTCAGCTGATAGATGACGACAGGTAACATTGAATTTATGTAATCTGAACAAACGATACGAGGTCTTTATTTTATTTCTACGATGGTACATTTAGTGTTGACACTTCTCTGTGAAGCAAGCCAATTTGACTTACGAACTTTACTCAACAAAAGCTACTCCTTACTGCCCTTTGGCTTAAGAATATTTTGATAATAATTTGTCACAAAGGCATTTCTTCACTGAACTAGATAAGTTAAGAGGGGGCCGAATTCAAATGCCGCTCGACTCAGAAACTTACCACTTCCTTTACTCTCATAACCCAGTGGGACGGAAGACCGGCATGACCGGCGAGAGATCAGGTGCAGGACCGACTTTTTACATGCCCATCCGACGCATGGATCATCTTACTTGTCAGACTATCAGGTGATCAGCCTTCATTGTCCTAACCAAACTTGAAAATAACATGATTCCAACGCGGGATTTGAACCCACGACCTCCGAGTGAAGAGCCGCGCTCTATACCACTAGACCACGGAGGCGTTACACGGTTGCTTTGACAATGTAATAAAATCACTCTCTCCTAAGGATTCCAGGTAACACTTCGATTCGCTAATTAAATGTATAAATTTTATAGCGTTATTGCAATACACGATAAAGAATGATGCGTCAAGTTGGCCGGTATATCCAATAAAAACCACTTGCCTATGAAATGAAACCTTATATCATAAGCTTTAGTTTTTATTATGGACAGAACACGGTAAACTACCGGAGAAAAAGGATATCACACATGAGATCATAGGACTGCCTATGTACATAAACCACTTCAGTATGAACGCTATTCTCAAAAAATGTCTTCGCTGACGTCATAGACCGTACTCATAGACTCGTAGACCGTCAACAACAAGGGAGGGATGCTTTAGTTCATCATTAATTGTTGTACGTGTTTGACAGGGCGGCGCACAATCGGTGCGTGTGCGGTGTGCCCATATTATTTCAATAATATTAAGGTGTTTAGACGTTGGTCGCCACGATGTATTTATTCCCCCGGCACTATATTTGGAAGACATCATTTTTGACGATGAATCTGTATAGACCATGGAAGTTGTAACTGCAGTAAATGATTATTAAAAAATAAAAGTGTTTATTTTGGTAGTATCACCCTAAGGTTAATTACCCAAGTGATAAGCTGACTAAAATACAGCATAGAATGATTTTTTTTCCATTGTAGATTTGATTTTTACAAAAAAAGTAGGAGCCAAAAAATATAACTTTCAATGTTCCAGACTGGACATTTCCGGTCCATTCATAACATAAACTGTTTCATTTAAGTAACTTTAGGTTATAAGCAATAGGCTAACAGACATTAGAACTTTATTGGCTATGCCGGCCAGGGTCCATACAAAAGTGCCCATCATTCTTTATCGGGTTCATAAACCAGTATAATAAACGAGGAAATTAAATTTTCCGAGCGAATTTTTTAAAGCGTCACTTTACAGCGATTGTAGGAGTAATAGCTAACACTTAAGATCAATCCAAAGTTTATGGTCTAACTCTACCACTTTCGTTACCGACTTAGAATTACTCACTTTACGATACACTCATTATAAGAATGGTAGTACTCCACGATACTTGAGAATAGGATTTAGATTTTACAAGGAGTAATAAATAATCGGATGTAATAAGGTGCATACTGTCGGAAAAATAAAAAAGAGTGGTATCGTATGTGAAGGAAAGGAAGGTTTTGTGACATAGGTTAGTAAAAGTGCACCCTATATTATTACATTTAAATATTTAAATAAAAGTTATAGATGCATGGCGCATACAGTCCCATAATATTTGCTGATAACTGGCGACTTTAAAACTCATAAGCCATAAAATTTTCTCTAATCAGTATCTTTTGTGATTAAAAAAAATATTACGTCATACATACTTAATATCATACGTGCAACACAACAATAAATAATAAGTAAGGTCAATACGGGTAAGTGTGTCATACTTTTTTCAAAGTTTACTTTGAACTCAAAAATCAAGTAGTTTAAGGTTTAATTTCTCACTCTCTGTGAAATGAAAATAAAGTAAGGTTCATAATTGGCCGGTAACAAACTGCTCTACACAATATTGCCCATTAATCACTTGTTTTTAAGGTATTTTATAAAGTGCTGTGCTAGACACACTTACCCAAGAAAGTGAGGCAAGTGTGACTATATCGTAAGTGTACAATAGATAGTTATTTCAAATTTGAAAATGCAAAGTATATACTAACTGATCATCGGAACTAATCATATGACGACTATATGTGGGAGAATAAGAAATATTTTTAATTTTAATTTATAAATAATTACTTCCGCAATAGTTTTTGTGGGATAGTCAATTGATGTTTGGATAGTCAGTTGACAGTTGATGGATAGTCAGTTGATACGTCATAGACGAACACGCCTCTCCCCCACTCGGTTCTCTTCCCCTTCTATCCCCAAAAGTTTATAAAAAGGGATGACTTATTATCGACAGATCAGAAGATGTCTGATTTTGGGCACGGCAAGACGTTGCTCTGAACTGTCTTTAGAATAACTTAGAAATATACTTGGTAAGTTGTTCTATGTTTGAAGTATATTATACATATTTTGTTTATTTGTGATGTAGTTGTTATTTAAATAAATTGTTTGTTTTATATATTTTATGTTTCTTTTATTTTTCTCCTACATCAGATGTGGGATCGAAAGAAAACAAAAACTGCGCCCATTTATGTCTGATTTCAGGGAAGTTGTTACTAAGCTGTTACGACCAATAGTGATGTCAACCAAACCATTGTCAACAATTTCTGGACAAGAACAGCTCGTGGTCCGTCTGAAAGTGCGGCGGATACAAATAATGGAAATAACAACCTACCAATGGAAGTGCAACTCCAAATATTTTGATGGACTCCAATACCAGGACAATTACTACTAAATCTGCGAAAACAAAGTGGATGTCAACTGTTTATAAATATTTGAGGTGTGGATTTGACTGGTGAAAATTTCAATTGGTTGAAAAGTCAAGTAAGCCCCTAAAGTGCTCTAATTTAACGTGGTTTAACAATAGGAATCGGAGACTAGATAACTTTTTTCGTATCTGAAAATCTTTGTTACGCTTAAAAATATTATAAAAATGTTTTATAAAAAGATTGAGAGGACTAAAGATGTAATTACCACTCTGATTCCACGGAATAGGTAGTATTCTGAACATGTTTATGAAACTATTGTTTTTATAATGGACAAGGTCCAAGGATGTCAGTAACGGAAGCTCGAGTACATTTTAACTTGTGTACTTTGTAGTGTGGAATATTATGCGATATAAATCATAGTTTGACTATTTATTAGATCTGTCGTTAGTGTTAATAAACAGCTTATACAATCTCGTCAATCTATGTATATGAAACTCAAAGGTCTGACATGTTGATCTATCAACGCACAGCCCAAACCACTGGACGGATCGGGCTGAAATTTGGCATGCAAGTAGATGTTATGACGTAGGCATCCGCTAAGAAAGGATTTTAATCAATTCTACCCCCAAGGGGTTAAAATAGGGGATGAAAGTTTGTATATAATAATACTTCTTAACGCGAGCGAAGCCGCGGGCAAAAGCTCGTTGGAAATATTCTTGAGATTATTTGTTTTGTAAAACTTACAAGACTTACAACATTTCTAAGAATATAGCCATAGACCATTTACAAAGTGTTTAAGTATAATGTAAATGTACTTACATACTGTGTTAACACATTTATTTTCTTTCACAAATGACACTTCATAATTCAATAACAAGAGAAAATCCACAATCACTGTACAAGTGTACACGTCTTATTCACTAACTGTAAGCGTACTGTGTGTATGGGATTACGGATAATATTAAACTTGGCACAAAATATAATACACTTCTCAAATAACATGTATAATCTGATTGATAAGTAAAAAAACAAATAATTTATTTTCCAACAAAAAAAAAATTACAAGTACTGAGGGTAGTTAGTAAAAACTTGCGTAAATATACAATGCCATAGATTTCGTATTACTAGATGTGGCAATCTTGTCGTATGATCTAATACCGCTATCTCCAAACCGCGGCCCGCGGGCCGCATGCGGCCCGCCGCGCCGGGACTTTATTTGTGGCCCGCGCGATGTTAAACAATTTTGAAATTCACACCCACAGGCAAAATAACGTAAAGTCGTACGTGATAGACGTTAAATTTTTTTACACTTTTAAATCGTTAATTTTGAAGAATAATATTTTTAACCCTACAAAATTTTTGTTGCGGCCCGCGACACCAAGACCAAAACATGTTTGTGGCCCGCATGAAAAAATGGTTGGGGACCATTGCTCTAATATTAAGTTGTTATACGTAATACTTTAATTTTGGTCTTATTCGTTTGGTTTAGTTTAACAAAAGACGAAAAATAAATAATATTTAACACGTTCCCAGCGGCACAGATATATCTGTACTTTCCATTACTGCGTTACGGGTCGTTTTAAACCTTGTCCTATACCAGAGATTGTGGCGGCACGAGGCATATTAAACCCCACCGCCCGTAGGAGACCAAAATCCTTTTTTTGGCGCCAAATAAGACAAAGTGTGCGGCTTTTGTCGTGATTATTATTAACAATGAGTTCATTAACCTAAATCTACCGCCGCCCGTGGTTAGATTAGTTAGTTTAGATTCTATGGGTAAAATAAAATGTGGGGTCTGATGTACCCCATACCGCACTGAACAATAGCAGTTTTTCATATAATTTAGTGATGGGAAAAGAAATATCGATTTTATTTAATTGTATTTATTTATCAAACTTATGGTTTAATTAATACTAGTTTTTATAATATTTTGTTGTTGTTCATTCCATAAATGTTAATTTTACAAAAATAGCAAATAAGTTATTATGTAGGTATAGTGTCAATGATTCGCGTCTTAAGCTTTTCACACAAAAACGCCAAAAAATATAGCTCAGTTAAATTAAAAGCACCACTCCAACTTAACAGTACGTACTCACAGATCCGTTAAATACCGTAATCCTTTATGCTAGATCGCTAAAAACAAAGTGAAAATATAATTCATTATATTTGTCGGATATTTAAACTCAAAAAGTCATAAAAGTCACTTACAACACTTAATCAGAGAGTTGACTATAACATACTTGACATAATTATTTCACCTAGACGGAGTATATTTGTGACTGACCTGTTTTTGAAATATCTTCCTATATCCTGATTTTGACTCAGATTAACCAGTTTCACCACCCGGTTTTTCTTCATCTTCCTCCTTGATTAACTTTTTTCGGCAACGTTTCGACATAATCGGCAGCAGTCGTACTTCGTCGCGTGCTCAGTCTCGAATGCGTTGCACAACACTAACCGCGTGAAGCTAGCTTAGGGTGCGGTACGAGGTGCGCGGGGGTACGAGGTGTTCGCAACCTCGTTCCGCACTGTGTTAGAATTTTTATTTGTTCAGTGCGGCACGAGGTCTAAGAAACCCGGTATTAAGGTCGGTATACCATTGAACTAGGAATCAATAGCACATCTCAGATATATAGTTATCACTTTCCTACACTGAACCAGATGGAAGTTATGCCTCCCGCACGACAGAGAAGTTTAAGTTTTTTCCTACCGCTATAACGACGAGACATGGACAGGGTGTTTCAAGCCCTGTTTCGCACCCAACGTGTTAAAGACGAAAGAGTAATTCACGAATTTAAGTTAAACTACATATTGTCGTAATGAGATGAGTTGAGAATCTAAAACTTGTGGTTTGAAAGTTTTTGTTTACTATTGTTTGCTTAAGTTTACTGTATTGAATAAGTCAATATTAAAATTACTGTCACTGAAATCATTCATTTTCAGCAGTTCTAATAAGAGTTACTTACAATAACTGATTGAGTATTTGAGCATAGATCATATTGGTGGAAAACATTATTATAGGATTATAAAAAGAATTTATACAATTCTGTGCTTTTTTACCCAGGTACACATACATAGTTTATTATGAAATATATCTGTTAAATAATACAGAAGGGACATAGATAAATTTGAATAGACAGTTAGAGGCATGTTGTGTGGTGTTTCATAATTATTGTTTACATTAGAGGTTTTTGAGTGTTAAAACCTAAATTATTATTGTTTTTAATAAACTAGATTATAACTATAATAATAATATCAAGTGTTGTTACATAAGGATGCCACACTGTTGAAGTATATTGTGAATTAGATCTTAGAACAAATCATAACATTCGTATGAGCCTTAGTATTGATTTTATACCTCTAGTTGTGTTTAGAGTCATGATCGTGAATTGTATTAGATAACATAGACAGACAATAGTAGATTGTATTTAGAGACCACCTATCTTCTAAAGAATAGTTGAATCGGTTTACCCATAAAAGTAAATTATGTAAATAGAAAGATACTGGTAATTCTTTCAATAATTATTGTAATAGTTAATACAATTTTATTGCTAATAATGAACATTCTTTCTGATTAGATCAGGTATAGCAAGGAAACTTAAAAACAGTTATTGTCAATAAATAGATAACAATTTTGAACGATAGACTATCTCCCAATATATCTGTGTTTCTCTAAAGGTTATGGGGAACATATAGATTCTAGAACCACGCCATGGTACTTATTTAATTTGTGGACTGGAGGTTGGGCAGGCCGTGAGAGCAGCTGCTCTAGTCCATAATATAATGTTCTTCCAAGGTGTCGTTGGTGTTCAGACGTCTCTGTGTGATCCGCAGCAGGTGTTAACGGGTTGTCCACCCGGTGGGGCGGTGCAATGGTCATCCGCATCACAATACAGAGTCCCAATACTTTTTCTTTTCACTATGTTTATAGGTTGGGTTTAAGTTAAACTAACCTGGTTTTCAGATTTTCTTCATAATCTATACTTATAAAATTACATGTCCTGACTGACTGACTGACTGACTGACTGGCTGATTCATCATCGCTGAGCAAAAACTGTTAAAGTTACAGCCACGAAATTTGGTGAGTAGGGTTGTTTTATTAAGTAGACACCCACTAAGGAAGGAATTTCGAAAATTTTAGCCCGAAGGGGGTGAAATAGGGGTTGAAAATTTGAATGAAAGTCCGTCATTTCTTGAGTTAGAAACATGAAACTTGATTTTTGGGTTACTGATTAAAAATGAATGGATACGTATTTAAGCGTTTTTGGAAATTCTACCCCCAAGGGGGTGAAATCGGGGTTGAATGTTTGAATGAAAGTCCGTCATTTCTTGAGATAGAAACAAGAAACTTTATTTTTGGGTTACTGATTAAAAATGAATGGATACGTATTTAAGCGTTTTTGGAAATTCTACCCCCAAGGGTGTGAAATCGGGGTTGAAAGTTTGAATGAAAGTCCGTCATTTCTTGAGTTAGAAACAATAAACTTTATTTTAGGGTTACTGATTAAAAATGAATGGATAGGTATTTAAGTGTTTTTGGAAATTCTACCCCCAAGGGGGTGAAATTGGGGTTGAAAGTTTGAATGAAATTCCGTTATTTCTTAAGTTAGAAACTTGAAATTTTACGTTTGGGTTACTGATTAAAAATGAATGGACACGTATTTAAGCGTTTTTGGAAATTCTACCCCCAAGGGCGTGAAATAGGGGTTGAAAGTTTAAATGAAAGTCCGTCATTTCTTGAGTTAGAAACATGAAACTTTATTTTTGGGTTACTGATTAAAAATGAATGGACACGTATATAAGCGTTTTTGGAAATTCTACCCCCAAGGGGGTGAAATCGGGGTTGAATGTTTGAATGAAAGTCCGTCATTTCTTGAGATAGAAACAAGAAACTTTATTTTTGGGTTACTGATTAAAAATGAATGGATACGTATTTAAGCGTTTTTGGAAATTCTACCCCCAAGGGGGTGAAATCGGGGTTGAAAGTTTGAATGAAATTCCGTTATTTCTTAAGTTAGAAACTTGAAATTTTATGTTTGGGCTACTAATTAAAAATGATTGGATACGTGCTTAAGCGTTTTTGGAAATTCTACCCCCAAGGGGGTGAAATAGGGGTTGAAAGTTTAAATGAAAGTCCGTCATGTCTTAAGTTAGGAACATGAAACTTTATTTTTGTGCTACTGATTAAAAATGAATGGATACGTATTTAAGCGTTTCTGGTAATTCTACCCCCAAGGGGGTGAAATTGGGGTAGAAGGATTCAATGAATGTCCATCATTTCTTGAGTTAGAAACATGAAAGTTTTTGACGTTTGCGTTTGACGTTTGCTTAAATAGGGTCCCGTTTTTACCCTTTGTATAAGGAACCACAAAAAGGGGAAAGCTATCCATTTTTGTAATTATACTATGTTAACGCGTACGAAGTCGCGGGCAACAGCTAGTTATACTATGTTAACGCGTACGAAGTCGCGGGCAACAGCTAGTATTGTCTATAATGTTGAGGGTTGTTGAACCCAAAATTTGCTTTTGAGTGTATTCCAGGTTTTTAGGAAACAAAAACATGGGTTGTATAGTCAATGTAAAGAAAATATACGTCTGAAAACTATTATAAAGTAAAATGTTAATTAGTAAACAGAAATTATTAGTCATGGATTTGTTATGGCACATGTTCAGGATTTTCAGAAGTTTTCAAAACATATTTAATCAAAACTTAATCTTCAATTCTATATTACTGTTAAAACTTGAGAAGCACTGAACCGATTTGGCTGATTTTAACCTTGAAATATGTATTTGTGGAAGTCCAGAAGAGGTATGACGTGTTAACCTAATATTATGTTGGAAACCTTTATTCACTGACCCTATCAACCTCTGCCCTCTTCTTCTTGGTCACTTCCTTATTGGCTGACCGCTAACTTCGCTGCCAAGCGAGACTTCTTCTTATGCTGCAGGTCTGACGATCAACCGATACCGGCGCGTGGAACAGTTGCGACGGCAGTTCTGACGAAGGTGGTACATGGAGTACATCAGGGAACTTCAACAAAGAACCAAGTGGAAGGCAATAGCCCATGGTCCTCTCGTCCTCATCAAAGATGGGAATCTACCTCCACTTAAATGGTGTCTGGGACCCACCCAGGTACCGATGGCGTCTCGCGTGTTTCGTATTCGGACTGCAACTGAAAAAACGAGGAGGGCTTTCCACCTGATAACGAGTCCTGATGTTGGAAGCTGGTGTTTCCAAGGCGGGCGGTATGATGCGGCCCAGCAGCGACAGTACACGGACAGTATTGTGTCTTTAATTTTATTTTTAAGTTTAAGTACCTATCTATAACTTGTGGTAATGTCAGATTGGCCGAACGATACACTACAATAGTATAAAAGTCCAAAGTTTAGATCCACTGAGTGTGTTGTTCAGTGTAGCCCTTAATCTTGAGATGATTTTGTTTCTTCTTTCATATATTAAGATTAATGTATTATCATTTTTCTCTAATACATTAAATTACTTATTATAATATCAATTATCAATCGATCTGGCGTGATTATGGTCGCCTGGCCAACAATCATAATTTCGGCTAGGTTTTCATTGTATAACGTACAAGTTAAGATTGTACTCGATATTATAATAAGTAATATGTATGATTTAATTCAAGATATAACTTTTATGTATGGTCATGTGATTTGACCAATATTATTTTACGCCATGTGATTTGGTGTGTATGGTCATGTGATTTGACCAATATTATTTTATGCCACGAAATTATGTGTGCATGGTCATGTGATTTGACCAATATTATTTTACGCGATGTGATTTGGTGTGTATGGTCATGTGATTTGACCAATATTATTTTATGCCACGAAATTTTGTGTGTGTGGTCATGTGATTTGGCCAATATTATTTTATGCCATGATATTTGGTATGCGTGGTCATGACATTTGACTAATATTATTATATGCCATGATATTTGGTGTTTGAGGTCATGGACTTGGCCAATATAAGTTATTCGCGAGCTTAAACAGCTGCTCGTCAGAATGGCCGTGTGGGAGAGTAAGAAATATTTTTAATTTTAATTTATAAATAATTACTTCCGCAATAGTTTTTGTGGGATAGTCAATTGATGTTTGGATAGTCAGTTGACAGTTGATGGATAGTCAGTTGATACGTCATAGACGAACACGCCTCTCCCCCACTCGGTTCTCTTCCCCTTCTATCCCCACAAGTTTATAAAAAGGGGATGACTTATTATCAACAGATCAGAAGATGTCTGATTTTGGGCACGGCAAGACGTTGCTCTGAACTGTCTTTAGAATAACTTAGAAATATATCTGGTAAGTTGTTCTATATTTGAAGTATATTATACATATTTTGTTTATTTGTGATGTAGTTGTTATTTAAATAAATTGTTTGTTTTATATATTTTATGTTTCTTTTATTTTTCTCCTACATATCTATATTATAATATTATAAAGAGGTAAACTTTGTTTGTTTGTTTGTTTAATTGTAATGAATAGGCTCAAAAACTACTGGACCGATTTTAAAAATTCTTTCACCATTCGAAGGCTACTTCATTTACGAGTAACATAGGCTACTTTTTATTGTAGAAAATATAGGATTCCGTAAGATATTTGGGTTTTCTGACACAAGGTGAAAAAAATCAACCAGAAAAGTTACTTATTTTGCGTACGCTGCCTAAACTATAAAAGATAGAACCATACAATGTTCTAAGTAAATGTAGATCTTATAAATATCTACAAAAATGTCTGCAACACACTATACCTATCGATGTCAAATGAGGCTCAGCACCCCTTTTTTTTATTTACAAATCTTGATTTTTTGGACTACATTTAAACGCATTTATTTTACTCATGCTGATAATCCTTATTAAAATTAATTATTTCATCACTAAGTACAGTTTATGTAGATAATATTTGGTGTTTGAATGATTAAAATTGGACGTTTGGTTTAGAAGTTATGGTGAAATTAAAAATTGCGATTTATGCCCGTTTCGAAGTGGGCGCTACCAACTTACCAAGGGGGTGCGCAGTAACGAAGATTATTACCGGCCCTGCAGCTGGTGAATTAGTTCATATACCGAGAATACCAATGATCCCTACTGATTTTCCTATACCCTGCAAAAGGCTCCAATTTCCTGTGAGACGTAGCTTTTGCGGCGGTACCGACCAATGCGGGCCACGGGTAGTATTAAATGAATATAAAACTGCTGAATCAATAAATTTTAATCATTTCTTCAGTGGCTATAAATCTCTTATTTGCAACAATTCCAACAAAATTATAAAAGAAATAATAAGTTTAGTTAGTAAAGAAACAACTTACCGGTATAAAATTATCAGGTTCTTCAAAATCACCAAGATTTTTATTGATTGAAAAAACACATGTGAATTCGATCTCGTCTTAAAAATGTGACAGTTTTCAAAATGGCGACAACTTCAAAAGTGCTTGACAGAGCCATCTAGATTGAGATTGTGTACATTGAAATTAGTTTTACGCACAACAACAGATGTCGCTGCCACCATAATCTCAAACAGTTTTTCTAAAAATTAAAGCAGTTACACTTGCCTCCCAGCTACGAGGAAATCCCCGTACTGACCTTATCTATTTTTATAATATTGACCTTATCTATATTTATATTTTGGTAAGTATACAGTATAGACTCGCTATCCCCAACCCGCGGCCCGCGGGCCGCATGCGGCCCGCCGGGACTTTATTTGTGGCCCGCGTGATGTTAAAAAATTTTGAAATTCACGCCCACTGGCAAAATAACGTAAAGTCTACGTGATAGTCGTTAATTTTTTTTCACTTTAAAATCGTTTATTTTGAAGAATGTTATTTTTTAACCCTTAAAAAAATTTTGTTGTGGCCCGCGACACCAAGACCAAAACATGTTTGTGGCCCGCATGAAAAAAAGGTTGGGGACCACTGGTCTCTTAAAAAATACTGCTATAAGTCAGCTCATACATATTTAAACAAAAAATTATAAAAAGATAACATACGACATCCTCTTTTTGGAAGTCGGTAAACTCTATGTGCGGGGATCTTTATAACCCGATAATAAAATGAATCACACTGGCCCCAAACAAGCTCATCATTTCCATGAAGTGTCCCAACGCCACAGGAGGTATTTTTATTGGAGCACGCGTCTTGGTCTTAGACAAACATGGCGGATGCCCTATAAGTCCATTATGTGCTTTGTTTTTTTTTATCTAGCCAATTATGGTGGTTCAAACGGTGGATACTTGAATTAATGGTAGAGATGTCAAAGAAATTAATTGTTATTGCAAAAAGAAATGAGATTGTAAGGGCGTTTTCACATTATCCGATCCGATATCGGTGTCGGACGCCGATCCGATATCGGGGTAAGTAAAATGTATAAAATATGTACCTGTCTTTCATATTGTCCGGACTCCGGCCTGATATATCGGTTCATACATTTTACTTACCTCGATATCGGATCGGATAGTGTGAAAACGCTCTAAGAGGGAAAAGTACTTTGTTTTTATTAGAAGTTTCAAAATAAAATATAAGCACGTAATACTAAACTAAGTGATAATACTTTAGGGTGTGTATGGGTTCCCTATGTAGAGTTCCACGCTCATACTTTCACAGTGAACTCTATAATATTATGATGAACACATAAACACATACCTTAAAGTATTGTCATTTTATTTTGTTACACCTTGTATAGGGAATGTTATTATTGGAATATATTTATAAACAACTACCTAGCTATCCCGGTGAACTTCGTGTCACTTAAAAACCTTCCCTGGAATTCTACGAATATTTTAAGACCAAAATCAGCCCAATCCGTTCAGCCGTTTTCGAGTTTTAGCGCGACTAACACATTTAAAAATCCATTTTAATATACATAGATTATATTGTAATATGTATAATTTTTATTTCGGAAAAATATACGGTTCCAACGCGTAAATTTTGACACAACATAGTTGCAGTCATAATCACTAAAAACTTACTAACAGTTTTTAAATATGATGTAACAACATTCTACGAGAATCGGCTAGTAAATACTAAAAATGCACGCAAACTGCGTAGGCGATCCGGGCCGGGCGTACCCTACTATATCACAAATAGATAAACGTTGCACCTTTTTGTACCTTATTTCCGAAGCAGTAAAGATCAATTTTCAAAAAGTTATCAACTGTGCTGGCAGGGTTCACCCGATGACTCCACAATCCACTTACAGGATAATTTACGAAATGTAAGACAACATAATGAATGCGTTTCTCTTGTTAATGCGCTAACATGCTTTATAAACTGTACAAAAAGGTTGGTGTGAAAAGTTTTTTTTTTTTTACCGGAATAAAAAGGATTCACGCCTGCGCCACCAAGTATAAGTAAGGCTGTATTTATATGCGTCCCCCAGAACGCGCGGAGGTGGATTCGCCGCGAATTGACAAGGGCAATACAAGCGCGCCGCTATACCAGAGTAGACAGAATTATAGAGTACTAGCGACCCGCCCCGGCGTCGCACGGATATAAAATATATTATAGCCACTGAAAAAATTATTAAAATCGATAGCCTAATATGATCCTTCATGACGTGAAGATGTGATCTACTTCTTATCTGTGCCAAATAACATAAAAATTGCTCCAATAGTTCGCCAGATAAGCCCTTTCAAATAATTTTCCCCGTTTTTTTCACATTTTCCACTACTTCTTCGCTCCTATTAGTCTTAGCGTGATAAAATATAGCCTAGAGCCTTCCTCGATAAATGGGCTAACACTGAAAGAATCATCAAAATCCGTTGCGTAGTTTTAACGATCAAAGGGAACAAAGGGACATGAGGGAAAAAAGCGACTTTGTTTTATAATAAGTATAGATATAGATGCCGACTTAGAACTGATGTTGCAATTTTTAAATTTGACGTATTATAACGAAAATCGTCGCTAGGGTTGTTAACTTGTTACTTACGAATTTAAAACTATGACATATTCGCTGGACGTGTTCCTCTTTGGTCGTATTGCTGTTTGTATTTTGGCACATGCGATTAAAATTGTCAGAATCCAATTTTGAAATCTTTATTTTAAATATTAGAAATAAATTATATCAGCCAGCGCGAGGCACATTCCGTTTATAATCCTAGTGAAACCCGACGAATTTGACAGATATCTAACCTGTCCGTTTCTTTGCAGTCGAACTACTGGTAGTTATGTCTATTGTGGCTATACAGTGTGTTTGTGTAAACACCGTTATCCTTGAAACCATCAAATGAGCCCGTGAAAATGAACAACTTTTTCTATGATAACAATGCTTGGAACTCAAAAAAAATGCCGCCTTCATACCCATACGGATGCCCGGATCGGCAATTTGTATGGGTATGAAGACAGATTTTTTAAAATTCCCAGCATTGTTCTCATAGAAAAAGTTGTTCATTTTGACGGGCTGATTTGACGGTTTCAAGGACAACGGTGTTTACACAAACATCTTGTATAAATAAATCGTTAGAACTAGTAGACAGTGTAGGTACTCCCAAATTAATAATGCGCGTGTAAATCTTCGCTAGTGAAGAAATGAAACAATTCGTCAAAGAACTAAAGTCACCGACATAGTGCAGAGAATCAGTACGGTGAAGTGGAACTGGGCTGGTCACGTAGCTCGAACAACAGACGATCTCTGGAGTAAACTTACTCTGGAATGGAGACCAAGGCTGGGAAATCGGGGTGTAGGTCGACCTCCAACTAGGTGGGACGACGATCTCCGTTTAGTTGCAGGTCCATGTTGGATGCGAGTAGCAGGAGATCGGTCATCTTGGCGTTCATTGAGACAGTCCTATGTCCAGCAGTGGACGAATACAGGCTGATATGATGATGAAATCTTCGCTAATTGTCGTAATCACGAAAACACCCGAATCTATTAAACGTAAGAGCCCCAAACAATGCACTTGCATTTTGCACCTTGTTCACAGGAAATAGAAGTAAATATCATAATAATTATATCCGGTGGCTGTCCGCTGTCGCCGGTCCGTCAATATGTACTACTCACTCACCGGGAAGCAATCGCGGCGTTACCATGGTAACGTCTAAGCAACGTCAGGCGCCTCTACAGTCCGTCAAGAAAGTGAAGAAATTAAAAAGTGGCAACATCGTAGTGTCATCCCTTTCAAATCAATCTAAGAAATAATCGGCCAAGTGCGAGTTGAACTCGCGCACCATTATACATACGGTTCCGTACCATTATAGAGCAAAATTAGGCCAAAAATTGTGTTTTTTGTACGGAAGCCCCCCTTAATTTTTTATTTTATTTTAATATTCTTATTAAATATTAAAGTACACATAAAACTAAGGACCTTTAGAAAAATTCAAGTACCTATCTGTTGCCATTATTGATATAGAGTCAAAAAGGCAAAAAAAATCACGTTTGTTGTATGGGTGCCCCCCTTAAATATTAATTTTATTTTGTTTTTAGTATTTGTTGTTATAGCGGCAACAGATATACACAATCTGTGAAAATTTCAACTCTCTAGCTATTTCCGTTCTTGAGTTACAGCCTGGAGACAGACAGACAGACGGACAGACAGACGGACAGACATCGAAGTCTCAGTAATAGGGTCCCGTTTTTACCCTTTGGGTACGGAACCCTAAAAAGGGATGACACTACGATGTTGCCACTTTTTAATTTCTTCACTTTCTTGACAGACTGTACGTCGCTGCAAAGCGCTGTTTTTCTTAAAGTTAAGTTTAAAACAGCACTTGCAGCGACGTCTTCCGACGCTCGGGAAGTACGACCGTTGCCGAAAAATTACGAAAATTCCTATGCGCATTATCACTTTGGGAGCACTATAGTTGGGATCTCGCAGTGTAGCGTCCATACCGCGCGTTCGCACTGCAGTATTAATTTATAAATCCAGCCTTAAATGTAAAATTCTTCCTCTTTGTTCTCTATAAATAATTTATTTTATAATAGAATATCGTGGACTTAATTATTTATATATAGAAAGTATCAATTATAATATAATTACAAATAATATTCAATAAAGGATCCTATTATAGCAGAGAACCCTTTGAATTCAATGAAAAGCTTCTGAATTCTCGTGGATCTATAGTCTTGAACTTTATCGGGATACTATTCAAGAAGCGAATAAAGATTATAATCTAAGATTAAAAAGTAATAAATTTATAGCTACAGAAACACTATTTGCGTAATAAAGTAGGTACAGGAAAAATGCAGGCGTATTACCTTTTTCCGTTGGGAAATGCATGATGCATCCCCGACAGCCTGGGATGGCCGCCTGGGTATGTGGGACTCCTCGGGTGCTGCGGCAAGGAGGAGCACCCTTGGTTACCCACCAAAGCCCAACGGTTCCTTCTATTCGCGTGTCGCTGGGCTGCTGGACCCGCCTGAGGCGAAAACTGCAGCAGCGCAGACAGCGGCATCTGCTTTACTAGCAGAACCATTCACGTGGCTTCTGCCACTTTCTCCGGAAGAGCGGTCCGAGGCAAGAAAAATTCCAAGTTTTCGACTTCTTGACTACAAACATCTTGGTTCTTGGGCTCAGGGAGCAGCAAAATCTGGGAAATATCTTAGAAGCCCTTTTAGGTCCTTTTTAAGGGTCAATTCACATTACAATATCGCATTTTTTAATTAAATATGTAACATCTCTAGCATTAAATAAAGTTCACTTTGGCTCTGACCCTTACTTTCTTACGTGATATTCGTGTTCTCCTATAACTTTTTGCGCATATTTCATAATTGCATTTCTAGAACATCATTCCATATGCAATTTACGGTAATCCGAAGATATTACTTTGAATTATATAATGGCATCCCGGGAACAGCCATTCTTGCCATTAATATTCTAACGGAATATGACCTAACTAGTTTCTGGTTAAGATTTGATTCCGAAACAAGAATCACGTCTGGAATATTGACGTAATTATCTAGATATAGCCGAATATGTTATTCAAAACGTAGGATCGATATAATCCTGAATCCTAGACGGGATTATTGAGCCTAGCAACGGCTCTACGTTGTGTACAAGCTTTATATACTACAAGATTTACCTCAAGAGCTTTTCATGTTCCTTCCTTCAATCAGCAAAAATCTATATAAATTCACTATAAGGTTCCAAACATAACTGCGAATTCGCATCGCATCGCAAATATGTGCGACAAAATTAATAATAATAAAAATGACATTACGATGCGATGCGATGTGAATTCGCAGTTTTGTGTGGGAGCCCTAACTAGGTTATTCTAATAGGTTTCACAAATATTCTCGAACAGCTTAGGATTTTTCATTTGCAAAATAACTTACACTATGGTAAAACAAAGTATACTTATAGCATATTCATCTACTAAATCTACATTTTAACTGTTCACGAAAAATGCAGGTATTTTTTAATATTCTATCTGTTGAATGAATCAAAAAAATGTTTACCGGCGGAATGAAATCTGACATCGTGTACAGAGGACCGAACTCCGTGTCTGTGCATTTTAATTTGAGTTTAGTGGCCATAAAAAATGTAAAATACACAAGTCATTCCGACGATGATAATTTTAGTAGCCTCAGAAATGCGGTAGGACCCCCTACTATTTCAAACAACAATATTCTACGCTGTAGATTGTGTAGATTAATATAAAATATTAATGTAGTGTTGCATATTTTGACTAGATATTAAACTTAAACCTTTAAAAATATACATTCAAACAGAACCTCCTCTTTGGAAGTCGGTTAACATAACGACATGTTAAGTAGAGCTTCAAGAAATAAAACGCTCGTGTACTCAAGGCTAAGGCTTTTTGTATCAAAAAGGAAAACGAATGGGAATCGTGTTAAGGTATCATCAATTGTTCGCGTTAAGATCAGATTAACATAAGGACGTGTCAAAGTGACAGCGCGGAATGTACGCGCAAAAAGATCACGTGAAGTACGCCATTACTTTAAAGGCCTCTCTTCACGTTGGGTGATAAATAACCATGATTATTTTAAAATTTTGTTTAAAATTTTGTGTAACTATTTAGTTTTTTTATTGTACAACTACAACAGAGCACAACAGTACATTTGGTTAAAAATTATGACTATAACTGCAGTCTTAATATCTATATTTTAAGCTTTACCCTATCTTTTGAGTTTAGCCACTAAGCATAATATCTGTTATTGGTATAAAGCTGCAAAATTGTTTGTTGACTAAACCACAGAATCTATATATATATATATATATATATATATATATATATATATATATATATATATATATATATATATATATATATATATATATATATATATATATATATATATATATATATATATATATATATATATATATATATATATATATATATATATAAATGGATTTTCAAATGTGTTAGTCGCGCTAAAACTCGAAAACGGCTGAACGGGTTGGGCTGATTATAGTCTTAAAATATTCGTAGTAGTCCAGGGAAGGTTTTAAAGATGAGAAATTATGGAAAAAATTGCGAGTAATATGCAAATAACGATAATTTAATTTTTCCCATACAAAATGTTCTTGTCTGTTTGTTACGAAGATTCGGTTTTTTTGGCATGATAACACGTAGATCTAGATAAAATAAGGGTTTTGAATCGACAACATGTATCTATAATAGCCGAATTATCGCGTATTTGTAAAAACACTATTATGACACTTTCCAATTAATTCAATTTGACACAAAAACAAATATTTTTTATCAACTACCTACATTTTCTAACAAGTCAGCTATAATTGACATTTCGATAGACTATAGAACAAAGAATACTTCTTCTTCTTTTAAATTGCTCCTGCGTGAATCGTTGGCGATCATCAATCGATCGTGAAATGTTGGCATCAAAACACTCTGATGTGATGTGAATTACTCCATCACACATGAACTGATGACGGAGACTGTAATATTATAATACCACTAAAATAACCCTTAGGCGTAACTATAACTGTAACTTTAACAATAACTATATCTACAACGCAAAATGTCAAATCTTTGGTTAAAGTCAATAGATAATGGACGCCATATTTAACAATAACCATAACCGCTAAAACTTAAAATGAAATTTTTTCGTGAAAATAATTATTGTAACCACGGAATATTAATCGTAACTATGGCTCACAGTGTTATTATAACAAATATTTTTCCTGACGATTTTACGAATAATTCATTTTTTATACTCTCAACCCCATTAACTGTAGCTTTAACAAAAAAATAAACGCAACAGAGAGTTTTGGCGGGCATGTGAAAGAGTGCTGTTGTGTTTTTGTATTATTTTCCTAAAATTGTGTTAGCTGGGTTTTTAATGTGTAATATTGGTAGAATATTAACCATTAGATATTCGTGTTCATGCACAAGTGTAGGAAAGTGATGTAATATCCAGAAACGTGCTATTTTGTGTTCCCTCCAAAACTCCATCGAAAGTTTCAGTAAAGCGTCTACCACTTTACTGAATCGACCGACTTGACTCCTGTGACTGTATTGACTTTTACTTAGACTTTGACTAGACTTTAGACCTGACGATACATGAAAACGATGATGAAAATTATAATAGGAGGAATATGGTTTTCCCGCCATATTCCTTACCTTTTTACCTTGTCTGTGGCACAACATACACATCCTTTGTGTCAAGTTGCCAAAAAAGAAGAAAAAAAAAAACGCAACAGAGATCTGTCAAATTCTGTGGTCAAAGTAAAGGTTAAAGTTAAGTTAGCCTTAACTATGATAATCGTGTAATTTTTTAATTGCTGATACTCGCTTTAACATTATTGAGGTCATTTGAAAAAAAAATGTTAAATACCCACGAAAAAATTATTACTTCATTCGACTCCTATCCCTTTACAATGGCGAGCAGGAAATGAAATAACAACGGTCGGTCGTCAAAGCCGATCCCAATATTATGATGAGTGACGAGCTACCTTACGCGTTAACCACACTGATGACCAGCGAGAGGCTGATAATGAAAACATCGCATTCTAATTGCGTTCTGAATAAGTTCGGGCACATCAATTACAAGGGGCCAGAAACAATATGACGATGAATGTAATAACGAAATCGTTCTAATTTAACCTACACGTTTAGCTGTTTTCGAACGACGTTTGATTTCGACGTAGGGTGCTTTGCTCACCAATATCTTCTTTTTTAAGCGTAACAAGTTATTTAAGTGAATATCTCAAGGAAAACAACACATTCAGTTTCCGAATGAGATTTGATTACTATGCGGGGGGCGGGTCTGTCCATCTGTCTGTCCGTCTGTCTGTCTCCAGGCTGTATCTCAAGAACCGCCATAGCTAGAGTTCTGAAATTTTCACAGATTGTGTATATATGTTGCCGCTATAACAACAAATACTGAAAACTATATAAAATTAATATTTAAGGAAGCTCCCATACAACAAACGTGATTTTTTGGCCTTTTTTGCTCGATATCAATAATGACTACAGGCAGGCAGTTGAAATTTTCAGAGAATCCTCAATTATGTGTGTACTTTAATAATTAATTATAAAATTAAAATAAAATTAAAATTTAAGGGGGGGCTCCTATACAAAAATACAACTTTTAGCCTAATTTTCTCTATAACGGTACGGAACTCTTCGTGCGCGAGTCCGACTCGCACTTGGCCGATTTTATTCTCATGTATTAAAAAATACTAAGTCACTGATTTGATGTGAATATCTCAAGGAAAACAACTCATTCAGTTTTCGCGTGAGGTTTGATTACTATGTGGGGGGCTTCGCCCCCCGAGCCCCCCTACTTGAAGGGCTCCGCCCCCCCTTCCCCCCGCTCCAAGAATCAGTTGCTTAAAACAAAACGGCTTCGCGTCGTTAGTGTTGCGTTTTTTTCTCATGTATTAAGAAAATACTCTATGCGGGGGGCTCCGCCGCCCCTTCCCCCCGCTCCAAGAATCAGTTGCTTAAAACAAAACGGCTTCGCGTCGTTAGTGTGTTTTGGAGTGAGTTTTGATTACTATGCGGGGGGATTACTTAGGGGGCTCCGTCATCAAAACTGGTCGTCCTATTTGTTATAAACTGAAATAATGAGTAAAAATAGTGAAATACATAATATTATTGTTCAGTGAAATGAAGTTCACCGGGTCATCTAGTATATTATAACTATTAGTAGTACCAAACTATACCTACTTTATCGCGCGGGAACCGTACATTTTTTTTAATAAAGGCCTGGCCTATAATAGCAAACGATAGCCAAGAAATGAGCTTTCTAACGAGATTCCTCTGACAGTTATTGGTGGTGGGTAATCTTTCCATACATTTTTACCCGCTCTCCTTTGACTTAGCTTATGTATATTTAGCACATTGTTAGATTAAATAGTCAGCAACTGGTTAGTGCATCAGCCATTTTTGATCGGCACTCTCAAGGGATTAACCATTATAATTTAATTGTGGTGGTTCATCGACCCGCACTAATCACATTGCCCTTATTATCTTTTGGTTCACTGGACCTACGTGGCATTCTATCCTTAGTCATATCGTACGCGTATTTTAGCTAAAATCCCCTTTTTTATAAAAATAGAGATAAAAAAGAATAGATGGAAACAAATACGTCTATAGCTTTGTCCACACTGTGCCTTTTTCTGTTCAGCGCAGTCAACAGCGAACGTTAGGCATGCCCGCGACGCTTTGTTATTAAAAATGACAGTTGGCGTTGCGTTCTTTGACGCATTCAATTATTATTGAACTAGCGACCCGCCCCGGCGTCGCACGGGTATAAAATATATAGCCACTGAAAAAATGATTAAATCTATATGCCTATGATCATTCACGTGGTCTACTTCGTATGACTTATCTGTGCCAAATAACATAAAAATTGCTCCAGTAGTTCGCGAGATAAGCCTTTTCAAATAATTTCCCCCGTTTTTTCCACATTCTCCTATTAGTCTTAGCGTGATAAAATATAGCTTATAAGGAAGGCTATAAGCTATATTTTATCAGGCTAAGACTAAATGGGCTATCTAACACTGATATAATTTTTCAAATCGAACCAGTAGTTCCTGAGATAAGCGCGTTCAAGTTAGCCCTTTCAAATAATTTTCCCCGGTTTTTTCCACATTTTCCTCTATTCCTTCGCTCCTATTAGTCTTAGGTTGATAAACTATAGCCTATAGCCTTCCTCGATAAATGGGCTATCTAACACTGAAAAAATCATCAAATCCGTTGCGTAGTTTTAAAGATTAAAGGGAACAAAGGGACATGAGGGAAAAAAGCGACTTTGTTTTATAATATGTATATAGATGAAACAAAAGTTGAATGAAAGAAGATGACGAAAATTGAAGACGAAAGCGCATAATGTGGACATAGCTTATGGACACTCGGAACATTCACAACTCACAAGTGTGCTGTCGGCCCTTACTCGGTACATGAACATTCACCAATAAAGTGACATACATATTTTTCATCATACTTTAATAAATAAATAAATGGGGCCCCCGTGTGGGCCGACAGAGCAACAATCGGCGCGGCTCGTCGCAAGTTGCTACAAAGCCAACGTCTTGCTCTTATATTCTTATGCAAAGCTTACAGGACCACAAGCACCGAAGCCTTACCTTTGTTAGCCGGAGTTTTACCCGTTGACCTTGAGATTCAGCGTCGTGCGACAATGTACTATCATAAAAAAAACATTGACAACCCGTTCTTTTTAAGCGCTCGCGATAAAATTAAAATAGCAAGACTGTTTGAACCTTTAGAAAACTCTGTGCAAAGCCTAATCTCCGAATGGCAGTCACGATGGGACTGTTCTACCAAAGGGCGACACCTTTATAATTTTTTCCCTAATATTCGTGAACGGCTATCCAAACATTGGATGGATATTGATCACTGCGTTTCTCAATTCTTGACCGGTCATGGAAATTTTAAAGCCAAACTTCACGGACTTAAACTAGTAGCATCACCCATGTGCGAGTGCTCGACCGAAGGCAACATGTTTGAACAAACCGCGCATCATGTTCTCTGGGAGTGCAGTCTCTGGCAGGACGAAAGAACTACTATGCTAAACAACCTATTCTGTACATCTGGAGTAGCATACTACGGCGATCTCGTGGACAGCGCTAGGAACTTCCGTGCCTTCAAGCGTTTTTGCCACAATTATTATTGGCAACATTCAAACACAATAAACTCCAATATTAACTAAGCTTTAGCTTAGGAGTCACAATTATTAACCTTATTTCCGTGGTGCTCCCCCTTAAGTTCTTTGACTTTCGGTCATTGCAACTTTGTGCTGTCTCCCGCTTTTATGGAAAGGGAAATTGGAATCTTCCTACTCCTCCTATTTTCTTCTGATTAATTTCGTTGCGGGTCCCAAGACAGTATTAACATGTCCCTCGGGCTCCCTGAGATCATATCAAAGGGTTTTCGTGGTTGGATGCCGCTGTCGATCCTGGCGACACAGGAGATACAGTGGTGGGAATGTGTGGTGGGCCAAAGCCCGTTTAAAAAAAATAAAAAATACTTTAATAAATAATTGCTTTCATAAAACGCGTACCGAAAAATAATCTTACTAATTATTTATAATTATTAATAAACCACAATTTCTCTATATAAAAATTTGCTGTTGTAACATTTCACTTAGCATTAATAAATCATCCATACTAATATTAGTACCATACTAATACAAAAGTATGTTAGTCTGTCTGTTACCTCTTCACTCTCAAACCACTTTACCGATTTTGCTGAAATTTGGTATGGAGATACTTTGAGTCCCGGGAAAGGACATAGGAAATTTTCGCTCCCGCGCGATAAACGAATTTTGGTGCAAAATTGCCGGCGTCATTTAGTATTAATATAACCTTACCTCTAGCGGGAATTGGTATCCTATTATAAGGTGCTTTACCTTACAACGCTTTCTGTAAACACTTGTAAACTCACATTCTGACCTTGGCAGTTGGCTGCCAGACTACCTGCGACCAGCCTCTCTATTAAAGACTTGTTAGACACTTGATAATATTACCGAGGAATAAATAACAACTCGGCTTTATTATGACACGAGAGTGTTGTAAACATTTAATAATTATTAGCCAAGTCAAAATTACATCGTATCATATAAGCTAATAATTTAAAGTTCGCTGTAAACGTTTAATTATTGCTAGCCAAGTCGAAATTACCGTGTATAATCTATGCTTATAATTTAACATTATTGTAAACATTTATTAATTGAATTAATAAAATAATTTTGAAGTAACTATCAGTATTAACTGGACACTGTTTAAGCATTTGTGTATCAATCCACAAAAAATACGCATTGACTTTTTAATACAGTATTGTTCTTTAGATAATATTTTACAACAAGACTACATTCATCAACACCTAATTTTTTTGTGGGTTGATACACAAAATATGCTTAACAGCGAACTATCCTTACACTGTGGAGACATTGAGCATATTATAGTCCCCAGTACAAGGAACTAACTTTTTTTCTGATACATACAAATTTACCACTTTGTGAGTGCCTTGTTTACGATGAGTCCGACAAACTTTTCTATGCGAAAAATTTCGGCGCTGCTGCGTTTTCGAATGCTTGACTCCTGGAATTGTCGATATTTCGTCACCATGGCTCTTCGTACATACAACTTTTATTTTTTGGAATTTGTTTAATAAAGTTAATTTAAAAACTGTGGTCAACTTGTCCGACAAGAATGCTATGACGTCACTATGGCTCTTCGTACATACAACTTTCATTTTTTGGAATTTGTTTAATAAAGCTAATTTAAAAACTGTGGTCAACTTGTCCGACAAGAATCACGCAGCGTTTGGAGTGTCCGACACCCCAAAGATGTCGCTATTACGTCACTATGGCTCTTCGTACATACATGTCGGACAAAAATAGCAATGATAGATAATGTTATTCCAAATGCTAATATCAACTTGTCCGACAAATATATTGAGTTAAATAGTCAGTCCGACAAGAAAATGAAAAAAAAATCACTACTAATGGTAAACTTCTTTTTGTCAATTTCTGACTGAATAAACTTTAAATAATAGGTATTCACGTCTTGTATTATTTAAATATTATATTATAGTTAGGGAGGCAAAGAAGGTCCCGTTTTTTGGTTTTTGGCTTACTCATCAAAAACGGTGCTTCGTACGAAATTCTCTTCTATTAAATAATAAAAGCTAATTAAATTTTTTACAACTTTGTCCTTTACACTTTGTATCTATCTCCAATCATTGCCTCGCTATGAGCTTCTAAAATTGGTCGAGTGTGTTTTTTAGGGTTTCGAACCCAAAGGGTAAATACGGGACCCTATACTGAGACTTTAATGCCTGTCCGTCTTCCTGACCGTCTGTCTGTCCATCTGTCTGTCCGTCTGTTTGTCCGTCTATCTGTCCGTCTGTCTGTCCTTCTGTCTGTCCGTCTGTCTGTCTCCGGCTATAACTCAAGAACGATAATAGCTAGAGAGTTTAAATTTTCAGAGATTATGTATTTCTGTTGCCGCTATAACAATAAATACTAAAAACAAAAGAAATTAAATATTTTAGGGGGGCTCTCATACAACAAACTTTATTTTTTTTGCAATTTTTTGCTCGATATCTATCATGGCATAAGGTAGGCTGAAATGTTCACAAAATACTTAGTTATATTTATACTTCTTTAATAATTTTTTTTATAAAATAAATAATTAATAATTAATTTTTAAAGGAGGGGCGTATTGTTCAAACTAATGTAGCACTTTGAGACATACACCAAATGAAAGGGCTTGAAAAGTTGAACATTTTATTGTAAGGCGAAAAATCTCTAAACCATGGGAGAAAAAGGTTAATGGTAAGAAAAAATCACATAAAAACACTCTATATTATTGCATCAATTCATAGTGTTGCTGGTAAGGAATGACTTCTGGAAAGTAATCGTATATGGCAAACTTGAGGAAGGTGTTGTATTTTAGTATATTGTTTCATATTTTTAAGAAATGTATGGGAAAACAATAAAACCGTAAAAATCTAACCTTTCTTGGATTTAACCGTACATCGTTACCTTGGACAATTTGTTTATACTAAGCAATACTAGCGGTGCAATAATACAGGATGTTTTATTTTTCCTTAGAAATAAAAAAACACCCTTTATTATTGCACGTTTCGCTAGTTTTGCTAATTATAAACAATTTCTCCAAAGTGATTTTAAATGAAAAAATCAGGCAAAGGTTCGATATTCAACATTTTATTGTTTTTTGTATGAGAAAAATCAAGTTTGTTGTATGAGAGCCCCCATAAAATATTTAATTTATTTTATTTTTAGTATTTATTGTTATAGCGACAACAGAAATACATAATTTGACGACCTCTGTGGCTCAGTTGGTAGGCTGTTGGTAGCTCAAGCCGGGGGTCGCGGGTTCGAATCCCGCCGACGGAACAAAAAGTTTTCAAAGTTCCTGGGTCATGGATGTGTATTAAATATGTGTATCATATAATAAAAATCTTAAATATATGTATAGTATAAAAAGTATTAAATATATTTCCGTTGTCTGGTACCCGTAACACAAGTCCTTCAGGTACTTAGCACGGAGCCAGACTGACGTGGTGTGAACCGTCCATAGATATTATTATTATTATTATTATTATTATAATCTCTGAAAATTTCAACTCTCTAGCTATTATCATTCTTGAGTTACAGCCTGGAGACAGACAGACGGACAGACAGACGAACAGACAGACGGACATACAGCAGGACAGACAGACGGACAGACAGACGGACAAATCGACGGACAGACAGATGGACAGACAGACGGTCAGGAAGACGGACAGACATCAAAGTCTCAGTAATAGGATCCCGTTTTTACCCTTTGGGTACGGAAACCTAAAAAACACACTTTTGAAAATCGGCCAAATTTAGAAGCTCATAGCGAAGCAATGATTGGAGATAGATACAAAGTGTAAAGGACGAAGTTGTAGAGAATTTAATTAGCTTTTATTATTTAATAGAAGAGAATTTCGTACGAAGCACCGTTTTTGATAAGTAAGCAAAAAAACCAAAAAACGGGACCTTCTTTGCCCCCCACCCCTCCCTCGGGCTCACCTCGGAGGGGTCAGGACTTTTAGTATGTTTATCTCCTAACTACTCTAAACAAAGTACCAAAGTTAAAATTTCTGCTTTCGACTTTTCCAAGCAGACCCCCATTTTGGGCATTCGTTTATTAGGCTAACACAATTTATAATATTAGTATGGAAGTATGGATTACAAAAAATTCTACATCTGAGTACTATATCTACATCATTATCATAATAATTGTTATAATCATCAAAGTTTTCATCATCATTGTCATTGTCATCTTCATTCTTCACCACTATCGTCGCTGCTATTGACAATACTACAATAATATTAGGAAATTTATTAGAAGGTTATTGAATGAGTATTAAATTGATATGAAATATTAATAGAGTGCCTAATATTTCTGATGAAATTTCAGATTATAAATTCATATTCGATTAAAATCCAGCCATAATCGTCAGGCGTTACTTCCGACGAATTGCGATAATATGTGAATTGCACCGTATTATGCTGCTTAAGTATAATTGTATCCTCTTAATATGCTGCAAAAGTTCTTGCTTAATGGGTTGACGTATCGCAGGACTAAATTTTTCTAACTTTTTGTTGACGTCGTCTTTGGTTTTGAACGAGTACATTATACAGACGAGCTCTTCAATAACTTTAAAAACTGTGGTTGTGGTGTTGGTTTGAAAGCCTCTCGAATTTTGGCATTTTTTAGGGTTCCGTACGCAAAGGGTAAAAACGGAACCCTATTACTAAGACTTCGTTGTATGTCCGTCTGTCCGTCTGTGTGTCTCCAAGCTGTAACTCAAGAACTGTAATAGCTAGAGATTTGAAATTTTCAAAAATTATGTACATCTGTTGCCGCTATAACAACAAGTAAGAAAAACAAATAAAAAATAATATTTAATGGGGGCTCCCATACCACAAATGTGATTTTTTTTGGCCTTTTTTGATCTATACTAATAATGACAACAGGTAGGTACTTGAATTTTCCACAAAATCCTTATTTATATGTTGACTCTAATATTTAATAACATCATTTATATAAAATAAAAAATAAAGGGGGCTCCCATACAAAAAACACAATTTATGGTCTAATTTTGCTCTATAATGTCTCCAGGTTACAAAAGAGCGGACACTATCCCATCTCTCTTCCTCTCCTCTCCCTTCATGCGCTGCGTTCTCATTTACACCTGTCACTGAGGATGATGTCAAGTCATTCGGCCTGTTAGTTAATCATTAAAAATCGCAAGCCATGATTATTGGCAGCAGGTATATGACTCAACGATTAGGTAACGTGCCTAGTGTTATTTATAATGGTACCGTAATTAATTATACTGATTCGGCCAAAAACCTAGGCATAATCCTAGACTGCAATCTATCGTGGAATCATCAAGTAACTGAAGTGAGCAGGAAAGTGCATTACTCATTGCACACGTTGAGGTGCCTCCAAAACTTTTTACCCATACACACCAAAATTTTCCTTGTCCAGACCCTCACATTCCCCATCCTTGATTACGCCGACTCCTGCTACCTAGACGCCACCGAAGAGCAGTTAACGAGATTGGAGCGTTTACAGAATACCTGTATTCGTTTCGTATTTGGTCTGAGAAAGTATGATCACATCTCGGCCTATCGCTCCAAACTCAAGTGGCTACCTATCTGTCTCCGTTGCAACTCCCATATCCTTTCTATGCTTTACAACATCCTGTATAATCCTCTCTCTCCTCCATATCTCCTTGACCGCTTCAACTTCTCTCGCCCTCCCGATCTCCCATCTGTTGCCGCTATAACAACAAGTAAGAAAAACAAATAAAAAATAATATTTAATGGGGGCTCCCATACCACAAATGTGATTTTTTTTGGCCTTTTTTGATCTATACTAATAATGACAACAGGTAGGTACTTGAATTTTCCACAAAATCCTTATTTATATGTTGACTCTAATATTTAATAACATCATTTATATAAAATAAAAAATAAAGGGGGCTCCCATACAAAAAACACAATTTATGGTCTAATTTTGCTCTATAATGTCTCCAGGTTACAAAAGAGCGGACACTATCCCATCTCTCTTCCTCTCCTCTCCCTTCATGCGCTGCGTTCTCATTTACACCTGTCACTGAGGATGATGTCATTAAGCATATGGCAGCTATAAAATCTACCGCTGTAGGCAATGACGAACTCAGCTCCCGCATGTTATCCCTTTCCCTTCCTGAAATCTTGCCAGTTCTCACCCATATCTTTAATCACTCCCTGGCAACGAGCTGCTTTCCTTCGGCATGGAAACGTGCCGATGTCATTCCCTTACCCAAAACCCCTAATCCCTCTTCCTTTTCTGATTACAGACCCATCTCCACCTTTCCAAACCGTACCTTACCAAAGTACTTGAACATATTGTGCATAAACAGCTGTCCCATTTTTTATCCTCCAACCATTTGCTTTCCCCTTTCCAATCCGGCTTCCGTCCTGGTCACAGTACTGTGATAGCACTGCTAAAAGTCACTGACACAAGTGTGTCTCAATACTGGTGTTACTTGACTTTAGCAGTGCGTTTAATTCTGTTGACTTCGATATCCTTCTTTCCATCCTTCGCTCCCTTAACCTCCCCTCTTCCGTGATAAATTGGTTAGATTCATATCTCCGGGACGCTCACAACGAGTCCGCTCTGGGGAGACTGTCTCGGATTGGTCCGATCTTAACGCAGGAGTGCCTCAAGGTGGCGTTCTCTCTCCTCTCCTTTTTTCAATATTTATCAATAATATCACTCTTATTATAACATCTTACTTCCATCTCTACGCGGACGACTTACAGATTTATCGTCATTCGCACATTCTGGATATTCACTTTATGGTCAACGATATCAACTCAGATCTTGAACGCATAGCGAATTGGGCCAAGTCATTCGGCCTGTTAGTTAATCCTGAAAAATCGCGAGCCATGATTATTGGCAGCAGGTATATGACTCAACGATTAGGTAACGTGCCTAGTGTTATTTATAATGGTACCGTAATTAATTATACTGATTCGGCCAAAAACCTAGGCATAATCCTAGACTGCAATCTATCGTGGAATCATCAAGTAACTGAAGTGAGCAGGAAAGTGCATTACTCATTGCACACGTTGAGGTGCCTCCAAAACTTTTTACCCATACACACCAAAATTTTCCTTGTCCAGACCCTCATATTCCCCATCCTTGATTACGCCGACTCCTGCTACCTAGACGCCACCGAAGAGCAGTTAACGAGATTGGAGCGTTTACAGAATACCTGTATTCGTTTCGTATTTGGTCTGAGAAAGTATGATCACATCTCGGCCTATCGCTCTAAACTCAAGTGGCTACCTATCTGTCTCCGTTGCAACTCCCATATCCTTTCTATGCTTTACAACATCCTGTATAATCCTCTCTCTCCTCCATATCTCCTTGACCGCTTCAACTTCTCTCGCCCTCCCGATCTCCCATGCAGGTCCAACGTCCGGTCAAATCTCTCCCTCCCCTCCCATCGTTCCAACTTCTACTCCTATTCCTTTACTGTTCATGCTGTCAGATTGTGGAACTCGCTTCCTAACGCCATCCGTGACAGTCCCACCATTGCTGTTTTTAAACGACGATTGAAAGAGCACTATCTTAAATCTCAATCCATTTAAATACCGTTATTAAATTTACATATAGTATTTATGTATTTATTAAAGTATTACAATATTATTATATTTTATAGATAAGTGTTTAAAATTATAACATTGATATCTATTATTGACTGACTTGTAATTTTTATGTATTATATTTAAATGTTTTTTTTTTCATTATATACATTACTTATATTAGTATAATATTAGTTTTGCTTCGATGAGCACATATTGTTGTATATTATAATGTAATCATATTTGTGCACGTCCTATCTGCTGTTTTTAATCCTATCTCTCTCCGTAGGGCTGCTGGAAGAGATTTCTATCTAGAAATAAGCAGTTCCTTTGTGCCGTCTTTCTGTGTTAACTGTAATTATGTAATGTTTCCTGTGCACAATAAATTATAAATAAAATAAATAAAATATAATGGTACGGAACCCTTCGTACGCGAGTCCGACTCGCACTTGGCCGATTAATTAAATATTGAAGGGCTTTCACTTCCCCTTCCCCTTATTAAGGTTGCTTAAAACTGCCTTTTTTTCTTTAAAATCAGGCGTTCTATTACTTTGAAAACAGGCAGTTTTTAAAGCAACCTTAATAAATATTGTGTTTTTGTATTTTTTCCAATGACTGGCACTGTCCAATCACTAGTCATTTACCCTACTTTATTTTAAATCGAAAGCTACTAAATTTAAAGTTGTATGTACGGGGAGACATAATGACGTCAAATCAACGAAACTCCAATATGCAGCGTGATTCTTGTCGGACAAGTTGATTACAGTTTTTAAATAAGCTTTATTAAACATATTCCAAAAAATGAAAGTTGCATGTACGAAGAGCCATAGTGACGTAATAGCTACATCTTTGGGGTGTCGGACACTCCAAACGCTGCGTGATTCTTGTCGGACAAGTTGACCACAGTTTTTAAATAAGTTTATTAAACAAATTCCAAAAAATGAAAGTTGTATGTACGAAGAGCCATGGTGACGAAATATCGACAATTCCAGGAGTCAAGCATTCGAAAACGCAGCAGCGCCGAAATTTTTCGCATAGAAAAGTTTGTCGGACTCATCGTAAACAAGGCACTCACAAAGTGGTGAATTTGTATGTATCAGAAAAAAGTTAGTTCCTTGTACTGGGGACTATTATTTTAGTATTATTCGAGTAATTTTACAAGATAATAATATTATCCCAGATTTTGTCTCAGCATAATTGGCTGAAGTTCGGACTCTACTATTGATTGAGCCAGTCAGTTTCTCTAAACATACATAGTACAAAAAGAAGTTTAAAAGATGTATATTAGATTGGTTTTAGGTAAATTAATCAAAGCTTGTAGGGCCTGTAGGGTACAAATTATGAAAATTTTTAAACTATACTATAAACATATTAATCAGTCACATTTCATACAATTTTGCTATTTAACATAAAGTTTTGTGCCTAGACCTAGCCGCTTGAACATTAAAACACATCCCTGACTGTACAGTGTTTTCAGTGTATCATGGCACGTATCATGGCACAGTGTACAATGGCACGGCATGCGTGTGTCGAGCGAGCAGTGCTCACCCCCATGTCCGCGGTTATCTTCAAAGGAGTCACTTGTGCGAGAACATCTATATGTAGCTGTGACGCCGGTGATGCGCCACAATATAAAATATATAGTACAGTAATGAAAAAATATGTTATTTTATTTCTCATATTAGATATGAAGCGAAAACCTTTTATACTACATTTTTCCCAAAATGGCGATAGGCTATCCACCTATCCGTCGCCATATTGGGACGTCTAACAATAAAAAGAGGCGTAAGAAAGCTAAACATAAAAAACGGCCAAGTGCGAGTTGGACTCGCCCATGAAGGGTTCCGCAGCAGCAATAAGGTTTATTTCTATGAAATTAAAAGGTTTTTGATTTATTTTTATACTTCAGTTGATTTAATGAAAGTTAAATTAAGGTTTACTATTTATGACGTATAAAAAGAAACTAGTTGCTAGATCTCGTTAAAACCAATTTTCTTTGGTAGTTTTTATATTAATGTACATCATATATTTTTTTTAGAATTATCATGCCCCTACTTTAGAAGTTAGATGGGGGGGGGACACATTTTACCACTTTGGAAGAGTCTCTCTCGCAAAGTATTCAGGTTAGAAAAAATGATATTTGAAACCTCAATATGATTTTTAAAGACCTATCCATAGATACCCCACACACATAGGTTAGATGAAAAAATTTTTTTGTTTCAGTTGTACCTATGGGGACCCCTAAAATTTTTAATAATTTTTCAATTTTTGTAACAAAATCTTAATGCGGTTCACAGACTACATCTACTTACCAAGTTTCAATAGTATAGCTCTTATAGTTTCGGAGAAAAGTGGCTGTGACATACGGACGGACAGACAGACAGACAGACAGACATGACGAATCTATAAGGGTTCCGTTTTTTGCCATTTGGCTACGGAACCCTAAAAAGGAACTAAAGAAAATATTATGTTTAAAATTTCACAAGATGAATTTAATATGGATAAAAAACAATGGCACTTAAATATTAACAATCATGTGTAAAATTAAAGTAAATCCACTCAGCTACAGGCTACAGTCTAACTTGAAATCATTGTAATGTTTGCGCTCAATAGAACGGTCTAGTATGAAGACAGTCTACTGTTTATTTTTATACTGTGGTACTGACGTGCTGGCTTTGAATTCAAACACGAGTTATCATATTAATATTTTATATAAAAATTAAAATCGAACTGAGAGTTGGTAGGTATTTTTAGTACCACTACCACCTGTTGCAATTTTCTTTCATATGAAAAACGATCCACTTACTCTACTAAGCACTTTATTATTTTGAGTTACCTTGAGTACCTCTTACGATCCTCGCTTAGCAGTGTGAGATGGGCTAGTACCCGATAAAAAGATCAAATTGACGTATTTCGCAAAGCATATAAAATTGTAGAAATCTAAAGTTCTATTTGGACGTCGTTGTTAACAACCAAAACCATCAGAATTACAAAAACTTTGACACGAATTCCAAGCATACAAAGAGATGTAATCAATTTTAATTAGCATTATTAGGTAAGTGCGAAGACGGCGCCAGCGTTGATTGATAGATTATACTGAGACTGACCTTATAAAATTTACTGTTATCGGAAAAAATGCAGATACGAAGTTTGGTGTAAATAGGGCTTAGATCCACCTGAAGCCATACGCAGATCTTTTCCCCGAAACATTTTATGCTACTTTGTATTGCAGTTGATATTATGTACTTCATAAGTTCATACTAATATTATAAATTCGGAAGTGTGTCTGTCTGTCTCTCTACCTACCTATTCACGCCTAAACCACTGAACTGATTTTGATGAAATTGTATGGAAATACTTTGAGTCCCGGTAAAGGACCTAGGATACTTTTTATACCAGACAAATGTACGGTACCCGGGCGATAAACGAATTTTGATTTTTAGGGCAACGGAGTTGCGGGCGTCATCTAGTATATCATATTTTATAAATTGAAAGTATGAGAGAAATAACAATTTTATGATGTTTAAGTTTTAACCCACAGATAATTTTAACCGATATTTGTGCAGGACCTAAGCATGATTTGCTGTTGTATATTATATACAAAAAGAAAATTTAATATATTTACATTGTTTGTTTTCATTGCACACTTGCAGACAAAAATCACATAAAAAGTCGTTTAGTACTTTCTGAAATTATCGGAAACACGTACAGATACACTTATGATAGTAAAAATTTTCTATCAAAAACTTTTCTGCCAAAAAACCATTACCTAATCAAAAGCTTAGTAAACAGCGAATCCACGTTTAACCTTGCCAATAATCAATTTTATGAATCACGATGAGTTGGATTAGAAGGTAATGGGTGGCATGACATAGCTATACTTCATTGTTGTGAATTATGAGCAAACAGCCCGCCCACACACGTATTACCAACTTCATACTACGTCTATTGCAACAATTGCTTTTCGCCTTATAAGCCGATTATAAAAATCCTCTTTTGGGAGTTTAAGGTTGAATATCCGATTTGATTTGGAATCGCGGTGCGACACGAGTTGGGAAAGAGGCGTTCCAAAATTAAATTACGAATTTAGAATTTTTCATTTATACACAAAATAAAAGTCTGAATAAACAAAAGGTAGAGGCATTAACTGGCGCTATTACTCGTAGTTTTGGTTCTATTAACTGTTTAGTAGAGCAAAGGTACAGTTGCTGCGATAGGACACTATCTTTTGGCAATCAGGTGAAAACTGAAAATTAAATAAACGGTATTCAACTCATCAAACAACTCATCATATTCTTGCAAATACGTAGGGTTCGAGTTCCATGAAAATAGGATAGTCCGACGGATCAAGAGGACATCATAATATTATAGGATATAATATGGTTGCATGTTCGGCCAAAATGCATAATATAAGTTGCGTCCGGCCTGTCCGACTTTTTGAAGCTTTTTTCATTTCGCAAGCAAAACAAACAAGCACTAACATTATATTTTGCATACTAGATCCGTTGCTAAAATATCTGGGATCTTCAGCAACGACTTGGCATATTTAGCAATGATCTGACATCACAATCTGGCAATTGGCAACCCTATCCGAGCGTTGCGCATTGGGTTCGAGTTTTATGGAAATTACAGCATTATCTGCCATTGGCGTAAATCTAGCACCCACTCAAACTGTCTGTATATTGTTTAGTATATTAAGCTTTATGACACAGTAAATTAGAGTATTATATAACCTGCTTAAATTACTGTTTAATTAGAACCATCCAACGCTGCGCACTTAAAACGCAATTAGAATTGAGTTAAACCTGTCTGCAATTATTTTTAATAATTTAATACTTACCCACCTCTACCTGTTAAGTAAACTTTTGCTATTTTTAACCGACTTCCAAAAAACGAGGAGGTTATATAGTTTGAAATTGGATCTCACATCAACAATTTTTAAATATAAACAACAAATTGACTGATAGATTAACGCACAATGATATAGGCAAAACAGATTTTTAAATTTTTTACACTTAGAGGGTTAAAAAGAGATGTTCGCATCGTAAAATATCATTGTAGCTCTCAAAGACATGTACAGATTTTTAAGTTTAAAAGCTAGGCATGAATGAGGCGTTCTAATCTATTATTATTCATCATGAGGTTGCTTGCTTGCTGCTTAAAAAATCCTATTAAGTTTTACGTTGCGTAGACCATAGTCATAACAAAGTTTTGATCCCCAGATATCTAAATATTATGCATAATGTAGCCGACAAGGTTAACCATGTCATAATGAGTCATTGTTAAGTAGTTTTATCATGCCCTTATTTGGTAATTCATAGTATACTTACTTACCTACTTGTGACAAAAAAGGCAACCTCATAACTTAATAATAACTACTCTACCAGTACTCATGTAATAAGATAATATTATAATATCATTTATTTAGTATCAAACGTTTTCCGCGAATACGTACACTAGGGTGTCCCTTAAATTTCAAGTTCGATATGTTTTTACGCATACCATCTCAAAAGTTTCGTAATGACCCTATATTGTCTAGAAATAAATATAAGTTCGATTCCCAAACTATAACCCGTGCCGACTTGAGATTAAACTTCTTCATACAAGTTACGTATAAGTACTGCGTTGTGAATTGAAAGTAAATGTTTTTTTTGGAATTTCATAAGAGATTTTTGAGATTATTAGTGCTCCATTATTTAGTGCGTAAACATGTCAGTTTATTTACTCCTAACTGCGTGAAGAAATTTATTGATTTATATCAAGTTTGGAGAAAGTGATAATAAAGCAAACTATCGTTTAAAATTTGTTTACTATAGTCACTATTCACAATAACTGCGAAAACAAAAAGGCTCTACAAGATATTTGCTTATTATTTTCAAATGCACCGTGGTAACTAAAGCATATTTCTAAGATTTGTGCTTCTTGAAGATGTTAAAGAGTACGGAAAAATTGATACAACAATTTTTAAGGCCTCTCTAAGGAAGTTTAGCCATAATTGATGGTATTTATGTGAAGAGACAGTCATTATATCACTGTTTGTTGATGAATGTTGGCAACCAAACTAAAAAGCAGATGATTTTCAACTTTAACGGGGACAGAATCACAAATTTTAGCAAACGCCGTGATCCGTCGAAGGAAAAATTGTCTCAAATGTTGTTTCGTTGTATCTTCTTGGAACAATAATGCTTTTCTAGAATTTTAAAGAAAATAAGTCATTTGAGAGATGTAAATTTTACTGCTGAAAGGGCTGTTAAATTGATGCACGACTGAAGATGAACAAAAACAGTTGTTGCTGCGCTGAATGCAGGAACATAGAAAAGTGTATCTTAACTGTAAAAAACACTACTCTAAAAAGAAGTTACCCTGTCTGATTGTAAGAAATGTAAGTTATTAATTAAAGATTAATGTTCATCTTATTGAATTGTTCCATTTCCACTTACTTTTATTGCAGTTCTAGTAATTTAATGTAGACCGACATATCAGGACAAAATTACGTTTCATACAAAACTTTGAGGCTCGGTCGGCACGGGTTGCAATTTTGCTAGGAAGGCGAAATTTTATATTTGAATATCTTATAACGTTAGTAAAAAATATACAGGGTATGCATTTTGAAATTCTAAAATTTTTTTTTTTTTTGTCATATAAGGGACACCCTAACGTACACGCAATCTGAGACCCCGCGGACACTGTACAATTCCCGCAATAAAAAAACTTGAGAGGTGTCAAGGGACACCCGAATGGAACGAAGTTATTTCTCAAATAAATTATTTAAAAAAGACGCCATCTATTGACGCCCAGGAATACTAACAAGGCGTCGCTGTTCATTCTCAAAAAACACCATATAGTTGACGCACAGAAATACTATCAACGCCCTCTGTCCCATGCAGGTACTAATAATAAAGTGTCGAGGTCAAATATCGTTCTGTCTAGCCCCTTTACGCCGAACGCGCGATAAGGAACTTCGTTCCAGAAGTAGCTCTTGATCTCCCCTGGATTACTCTATATCAAAATTTAATCAAATCCGATACATTAGCTTCATAACATAGGCGTTAAATAGTCGATACAGACAAACAAACATCTAATATTAGTATAGATACCTTCACTTGATATAATTGAGAAAAGGATTACGTAGAAAAGGGTTCAAGATTACGTAGAAAAGCTTCAGGAGCAGGAGTCATCTACCCTCTTCTTACTTCCTACTAGTAAGCTGTCACTTTGATCTTTATATTATTGTTTCAAAGGATAATATACTATGTTTCGATCCATTTTGATCTGAATGTAAATAAAGCTCCGCATGATCAGCCATATCCTACATCACCGCAATATAATAATAGCATGCCTTCCAAAGGTCCGGGATTTAACTGCCCGTGAGCAAGAAGTGCTTCACACAAAGATAATAATAATAATAATAAAAACACTTTTCGTATAACTAAAAGTATTCTAACTTTTTGCTTTTGTCCACTGAACCCGCGTCAAATAGTATTTCTGGCATATTAACTTTCATCCCCTTTTAAAATCATTTCGCGGAATTACAAACATTTTTTTTCAAAATGTAGAAATTTTTATAGTGTTCGACGCTTATAAATAACGTGGCTTTCTATTTGTGAAAGAAGTATAATTATATTCGGTTTGTTTAACACCTTCACTGCGACAAGTAAAATCTTAAACCTTCGTCTGGTGCGGCGGCGGGCCAAAGTGTGCCCCCAATGATTTTTCCGCCAGTGCGGGGTAGGCCTTTCTCGACCCACCAGCACAAGGTTAGATTAAATTACTATAACTTTGCGAAAACATAATGTAGGTGTACAGTTTTTGGACTGTTGGAATAACCTTGAACCCAACTACTTTAGATTTGATTCGCCCCGGGATCTGCCAAACAGGAAATAAGAAATAAACCATGGAAAGTGGCGGGCCGATATCGACCTGAACCGCACTAGAAAGTATTTTTAGTAGAGATGGGAAAGACAAAAATAAGGGGATATCGAATATATATATTTTTATTAATATATTTAAATTCCTGTCTTTAAAATACAAAGCCTGTTTTTGTTTGCACATTCTGCAGTATGTTTTATTTTTTTTTTAATTTCTTTATTGATTCGACACTCCTCATGGTTTCTCCCAGTTTTTCACATCACCCTGCACAATTTTGCCGTTTAACGCTCATCTCAAGGACATGATTTTTTGTTTCCTGCTATCGTGCTTTGTTAATTTTATAAAATGAATAATTATTGTATTTTAAAAAGATAAAACCGACTTCAAAATCGTACGTAATTGGGAATCAAAATTACCTATTTTAAACACTACTGAACCGATTTTGATGAACAGTATTCCTGAAGTTAAATAGTACCCAGTACAAAAAAAGAATTACTTTAATCGGACTAGTAGTTCTGGAGATTTGCGAACACAAACATAAAAACATACATGAATATGTATGTCACTTTAGAAAGGAGAATGATCATAACTCTATGGTACCCTGCACCATTTTGCGTCATTATGAAACTTGGTTTTTTAAAGTCTTTGATTATCATTTCAGCTCCTATAAAATTTTCTTTGTAAACAAAACCGGGGTTTCAGAGTAATTTGATAAAATCGAAAATAACCTCAAAATCTTCAAAGCACCTATTTTACTGACAAGTCATACACGAGCGAACGTTATTGCTCTAAAAAATAGAGTAAGGCGCTTATATTAGTAATAAATCATCAGAGAAATCTTCCGCATACTGTGTTGTGACTAAAAACCGCCGCTATAATATCTGCTATCTAGATTCTATAGGTATTTATTATTATTGAATACATTCTCATAAGCAATTTAAGCAAAAATGTAAGTAACATTTTGCCATGCAGAATGTATGTGTGCCGCAGATTCGATCACACAAAAAGTGTGCCGTCTGCGATCTCCCTACTTTTCACAATAAACACATTAGCCCAATAGGTAATAGCGCACTAGCGGCCATCGGTGTGGCCGCCTGGCCGGCAGCCGCTTGGTTGCCAGGTGCGCGCGCGGTCTATGGCGGTTTCATACTATCTATCTCGATGGCCACCGCGACCTGGCCGCTATTGGGCTATGCTCATGCTGTTGACTGGAGTGAAAAATAAAACAAACAATGTATTTTTATTTTATCCAAACAGTGTCACAACAATAACAAATATATAATATTATACATCAAACTTCCAGCGGCTCGGTTTCATTTATTACATGAACTTTAACTTGATTCAATAAACTATTTCATTTCATTAACAAAGAAAAGAGTTGTATTATAAACTAAAAAAAGGGCAAACACAAAGGGCTTAATTCTACTCTTACTTAGGTATATTACGTGTAATATTACATGTAAATTAAGCCTCATATAGTGAATGAATTAATACACATAATTCAGTAAGTAATTCACATATTGCAGTACATATTATGGAACATGTTATGTACTGCAAAATGTGAACATGATCACACAAACATTTAAATAAGATTCATTTTTATTTAAGTACATAAAAGAAAAAAATCTATTTAAATCATTCATCATACTCATCTAAAATCGCAAAACTCATCTAAATCATACAACATGGTGGTACATAGAACTTATAATTAAGTACATAATATATATAACTGTTCCTGGCTGGCTGGTTTTATTGTCACGCGGACCGTCGGTACGGATCGCTCCGTATAGACCGATCTAAGCGGAGCGATCCGTACCAACGGTCCACATGACATGACCAGTCTCATACATAAGAGTAGCCGTAAACATCCGTTTCAAAACAATTTACATATATACAGTGATGAGATGTACTTGCAGCTCGTTTGTACACAGAAGAAATCATTTTTTGGTTTGTATAGTTTGGAGGTATATCACTTGATCCAGCATCTGTCAGAATACCTCTTAACAAACCAGGGCGATCGGAGTCTTGCTCATCATAACGTCGCACTTCTCTTTCAGTTGTCCTCCAGCAAGCAGCACAAACTCTTTTCAATCTTGAGATCTAAAAAGTGATATGTAATATAGTAATACATTCATCGTATTGTTAAATCTTACAAATAATAGTGACAAGAAATAAAAATGTTTCATGAAATTATTTGTGAAAACATGTTTATTAGGACACAAAGCACTACCAGCAGTATCCAACATTGGAAAATGAAAAATATTAATAGGACATAACTTAAAATAAACAAAAATTATTACCCAGTGCAACGGAAATTATAGTCTATAATTATAATGTTTCTCATGTCGATCTTGTCTTACTATTATATATACTTAATATTTTGTTCTTGTAGTAGGTAGAACTACTCTTAGACTACTCTTCTATAACCAAAAGCAGGTTAAAAGAGCCTTCACTGGTTCTGTTTACTCTGTACAGGATCTGAAGTCAGCTGTAATAAAACAATGAATTAAATAGTGTTTGTAATATGTATATTCATAGAAATATCTATACTCTAAAGTCTAAATGGTAATTGTGAAATCAAAAACTACATAATTTGTCAGGAAATAGGTACATAGAAGGTGCCTTTTTACATAGAATTTAATATACTTACTTTACATATTCAGAAAATAAATTAAGGTGTGCTTACCGGACTGGGAGTTATCCAAGATTGTAATTAATTAAACATTGAAGTAGACACTCTTGTTCTAAAGTATTTATTTATATTATTTTGTGAAATTCATCTGAAAAATAAAAGACAATATTATAAAGACGTATTCGCAAATGTCACAATGACAGATCACAGATGTTAGATGCGTCGGTTAGGGACGCGATCGAGAAATTGAAGTCTATGAAAAAAATTGATTTTATGTCTAATAGCAGCACTGAATCGATTAGGTGTAATGGATTAGCTTAATTTTACTGTTATTTAACGTACATAATATGGAAAAGATAATGCATGATATCAATAAATAATATTATCATTCGGAAATTGTTATTAAAGCAAGTAATATTCATGAAAATTGGAATAACGATTGCAATTACTGCTTTAGTCAAATGAATCGATATTGTTACAATATATTGTTTGATGTTTTTTTAATAATGCACTACATCACTAACCGAATATGGAGGGAGTTATTTAGTAACTTTTATTCTTTAATTTAAATTCCGGGTTTAAAAATTGGATTCCGGGCGTGTGATTACGTAAAAAATTCTAAAAATAATTACTGTATTATTTTCATCAAAGCGCATGAGAATTAATAATACCGACCTTGGGCATTCTCTTTTGTCACATTTGTTCAGATGCTGATAATATAGAGTAAAACATATCAAAACTAGGCAGTTCTGAAAATAATACATACAATATACAGGTTGAATTGATAACCTTTTTTGAAGTCGGTTAAAAAACGCGACGTACGTCAGCTACGACTTACGATAGATTGCACATCACTAACTGGCGAGGCGGACGCTCGGTGCGGTATCGGGTCGCCAACCGCCTGCTTGTACGGCGGGCCGCAATAGGCTCACTGCCGCACTGAGTTGATTTTTGACACCTCCAGTGCGTGGTGGGCCGATAACGACCAGCCATAATTTTTTTTTATAGGAAAGACCTATAATTTTAAACACAATCTCAAATATATATTTGCCTCTGTCGTACCTTTACAAACACCTGAGATAATCGTTGCGCACCGAGTGAGAGAACATAGTTTTCTTCGTCCGCACCAGCTGAAATTCCGCGGCGGGCCGATTTCGGCCCGCCCCGCAGTGAAGGTGTTAACCTACAACGTCACAAGATCACAAACTCATAAACTTTCGCTCAACTTTTAAAAATGTTACAACATAATTTGTATGTAATATAGTAGTAGATTTACGTAACATATAGCACAATGTCCACAATACAAAGTGTAACTGCGAAATTAGTTCACAAAAAATGCGAATAATATCAACAAAAGCTCGAGTTGGGTCCCATTGAAGGCCCCGAAGTGAAAATACCCAAAATCAAACCCGAGTCCCGTGTCAATCCCATAATCATTTCGTTTCAATCTCAGCGGAGCAATTCTTACTGAAATTGTGTTTTCGGGTTATATACGAGCAGATTTTTTAACTTCATTTCATATTATTCAACAAGAAAAATTTACTTACTGGATTGAAAAGTCAAACAAAACTGTTGATAAATATTCAAAGTTTTCTCTTATGCAACTTATCAAAGTTATTATCAAGTAAATAGTTAAAATATTGGTACTGATGTGCTTGTTTTTTGAAATTTTGTCCGTATTAAGCTTTTATCTACTCAAAAAACGCCTCAAGTAATAAATTAAATTGCAACGAAGGAAGTAGGAACTAGCTTCATCCATTAATTGCTTCAACGTACAGTTTAGAGAAAACACAAAGCATTTTCTCGAGAACGCCGATCCGTTGTAAGAAAACCGTGCTCCCAAATGATTCAGAGCATTTTATATCGAGCGACAAAGCCCCGACATAATAGAAGCGCGACTACACCGCGTGCACATAAAACTTGTAGGTCGCTAAACATTTACCTTTCAAAGCGGCATTCACTCGGTCCAAGTCGTACAGCGACAAAGGCAGCGGTTCGTACAATAACCGCAGCCTAGTCTTCCACCCGTAGTTCTCGTGGAAGCCGTCGCTCAGAAATATGCCCGAGGAATGTCGGTAGAGGCGGTAAGCGCACTCGCTCGTCCGCAGCCAGTCCACGTACACTATAGCACCGTTCAGCGTCCGAGCGTCGCCCAAGACGACGTGGCTCCGGAGATCCTCGACGTCCCCCTTCATCATGGACCGTATGTACAGTTTGTAGGACATGAATATCTTCGGGCGGGGCGCGACACCGCGCTTCACTTTCCTCACGCTGAGGACGCGCGCCGTGAAAATGTACTTGGACTCCGACACCGCCGAAGCCAGAATCTCGTAATCGTTCGTTATGGTTTCGTTTAAGCCGCACTTGACGGTCATATTTTTCTTCCGCGCCTCGCGTTTCCTATTCAACTCGTGCTCCCCATATATTACAGTGTAGTACGACAATAACAGTAAAATTTGAATCTTCATTTTATCTCGTTTATGTCAAACGCCCGCTCGAATAGAAAAGCATGTTAGGCGGCCATCGGAGAGACTCGTAAACTTGAAGTTGCGCAATGCCGGCGCCGGCGAGACGCGTGCGCGTGCGCAGACCCGCGCGTATACTGCCTCGCGAATCGGCCTTCATCAACGTAAACAAACTATTAAGTGAGGCTACACCGGATTGGGCATCTAAGCGCTCCGAAAGCTTATGTAAACATCGAAGCGAAAAGAAGAGGCGCCGGAGCCCCGGGCCGAGATAATACGGAGATGTGAGCCGAGTTAACAGTTATTGCTGAACGTCGGTGCTCGTGTGAATATTCATGCGGAGCTGCGGAGCGCCGAGATAACTACTCCTGGAGCTGCAGTATTCATGCGGTCGGTTGTTAAGCGGGTGTATCGATAAATGGAATTCGAATTCCAAAATTCATTCTCCCGTTTTTACTCGCCTAAAATTCAATTTACCGTAGGAAGTAGGTTGTGTTTGAGGAATGAAAATTTGAACACGTATTCTCTGTGGCTTTCGATGGTAAGAAACTTTTTCTAATAGCAAAGCATATCTATAATGTGACCATTTTAAAATATTTACCGTTAAGATTTTTTAACAAGTCCAAGTTGTTAAGAATCCAAAGGAACTAGAACAAAATCTAAGCTTTTATAACTACATGAATTATGCTATGTAGCAACAGCAAGGGAGATCGAACAGTTGGAATAAATAGTAAAAACTATTGTATTGCGGTGCGTTGGAATTTGGAAAGCGCGCGTGGGCGGGCCGGCTAGGCGGCGCTGACGAATCCCGCACTTATTCCGTAACATCGGATTACTTACGATTTATAGCTATCCATCACGTGAACCAATTATATCATCGATAACTTAATACGATTATATGAGATAAGTTAGTCGAAATTTAAATCGATAAAGATGTTTTCGATTGCAATGCAACTATAATTTTCCTAAACAAGGACACGTGTCATGGATATGATGCCAAGGCGAGATTATGGCTGGTACTGCCAAGAAGTACTCCCTAATATAAGCCAAACTTTCGACTCTACACTTTCTAACACTACAGATTACACAAACACTATAATTTCCCAAAACGTTGAACTCTCATTAAACTTTCTAGATCTCCCCCATTTTTGCCTAAATCTCGCAAAAATAAGATTGCTGCGAGCTAATACCTATTTCCTAGAGTTATTTTTAACTATTGGTGATTAATAAAGTGAAATAACAGAAGCTAAATAAAATCGTAATGAGGCAACTACAAACGAAATAACTTCAACAATACCGGTACTTGAGCACAACGGCTATTCATACTTCACCATTGCGCAAACAATAAAAGCAAATCTATAAAAATTATCGTAAAGCGTCGTGTGAGGTGCTCCTACGCCGTAAACTACTCAGACTTAACGCCCAGCGATCAACACTTTAGATATAATAACTTTAGTCGAGATAAGCCTTCGAATACTTACCAGTGATATTCTAATTATAGATCAGCCGGCGCATTTTAAGAGTGAATTCAACGCGTTATCAAAAATTTTATGAAGCGTTTTAACGTAAAAATTAAAAAAAAACCTGATGCTGCAACTTATTTCCAAAATTAAAATTCATAGAAAATTCAAAATTCTCTTGGATCAGAGGGGATTTTGCAAATCCTACATAATATTTATAAGATGAAATACAACAAAATGAAAATAGTTCTACGCCTATTTCAATAACAAATACCGACTATAATGAGGCGTGAAAGAGACTAAAACCAATCGTATTAAAAATTCAGTGGCGTACTCGCATGTTTATTGTCAGCGTCTAATGAAGGAGTCGAACGCAACCCTGTCTTCCTATCTCCCGGTGACTGACACTAATCGCTTCAACTAACGAGCTATAGCACACTGTTGAGCGTATCTTCTCACTGAGATAAACGTTTTCGCTTAAATACATTACCTTTATATGCGTGTATACGTTTTGGCAAAATAAAGTATGTAGATTATTTTTTTGTATACTAATTATAATATTATGTATACGGTAATTATATTATTATTTCTGAGATTTTGCACAATGAATTATTACGGAATTACAGCAATATTTTATAACAAATACTAATGCTGCAAAGACCTAAAATGGAAAACTAATCCTAGCTACATACGATCGAGTACTTGTAGTAAAAACTTTTAGGTAAGTGATGTTTGGTAAAACACCAAATTATTTGTATAATAAAATGAAATGTCGAGAAAACGTATCTACGATGTAACGTCAATGGCGTAATATAAAATTCAGTATCGTCTCGCGTGTTATTTGTCAGTTTGGGCTCTAATGAAGGATCTACCTTATCTTCTGTTTACTGTGGTCTGTGGCCCAGTAGTTTCCAATGTTTTTATTCGTTAAATTACAAAAGATAATGTGCTCAGTGCTACTGTTTTTTAATGGCCCTTCAGAAACTTTTCAAAATTTTACGGGTAAATAAATATGGAATGGTAAAGCAGTTAAGGTTTAATAATCAAAGAAGTAAATGACAAATGCAAGTGAACCATTCGAGTAATTTCAAGAGTATATTTCATATAAACCATGCTAAAGACAGACACTCAATTTTTTCACACACGTACTCGTAAAGATACTAGAGCTGAACTGCTCTTTTGTTACCTATTATTATTTTTAACAAAAAATTAAAACCGACTTCCAAGGTAAAAACAATAGTAATATGAACTAAAAAGTATTAAATAACTCTTACCCTTTAATAGTGCCTTTTTCAGAATTCGTCTAAATCTCAACTATTTCTGTACTGTATACTACAATCTTCATTATTTTGAAGTCGGTACCAGCTAATTTAATCGTGAGTTCAGTAATGTCAGATTATCTGAAACTTTTGGGACTGGTACCGACTTCAAAGTAATGAAGATTGTAGTATACAGTACAGAAATAGTTGAGATTTAGACGAATTCTGAAAAAGGCACTATTAAAGGGTAAGAGTTATTTAATACTTTTTAGTTCATAATACTATTGTTTTTACCTTGGAAGTCGGTTTTAATTTTTTGTTAAAAATAATAATTTTACTCTTTTTAGTTAAGTATCTACAAAATTAGGCTTTATGCGTAATTAACCAATACGAATGTTAACTATTCACATTATGTCACTGTAAGCGAAATTGTGGTAAATACTTGCAGTTATCTAAGCGATGCTGCAATTTCCATACTTTTATCTTTAAAGATTCAGGAGTTCTGTTCAGTACCTTTGGACCAAGAGACACCTTCGTATAAATTTTCTCTTATTCGTAACATATGTTGAACTTACTAGAAACAACATTTTAACCACTACGAGTGTTTTGATAAATTTCAAGGATTTTCCTCGATTGCTCATAGATCCCATCATCAGCTCACCACTTTCGTAATTGTTATACAAAATTAAGATTATATCCTATACAACAACACGAGAATTTTTAAAATCGGTCCACAAACAGCGAAATCATTATCAAAAACGTCTGCTTCGATGCAAAATATCACGAAAAGTACCAATAATTGGGTCATAGTGTGATGACCCATGGTATAATGATGGTTGTGATGATGATGATGAATTCAGTTGTTTAAACAACGCCAAAATCCCCGAACCTGTACCTATAAGCATTCAAAAGTTCTGTTCAGTACCTTCGGATCCAGGGTATAACCTGGTGCGAAGTCTTACTTTTTGGTAGCATTTACCTCGAATGCTTCAGAAAAAATCGAAATCACTATATGTTTCCATACAAATTTCAAGAAGTCCCCTCGATTCCTCAAGGATCCCATCATTAGATCACCACTTTTGTGAACATAGTACCAAATTCGAGTTAAACCCTATACAACACAAAAAGAATTTTGAAAATCGGACCACAAACGGCTGAGTAATCGTGGAACATACAAAAAAAAAAAAAAAAGAAGATACATACAGCCGAACATATTACCTCCTCCGTTTTTGGAAGTCGGTCAAAAATCACGTTCATGTGTGTGTGCGTCGATTCTGAATGTCTAGTGCAAAATTTGACTATGTACTGTATTTTAAATTGTGTTACTAATTACTAAACTATGCGGAGGGCGCGTTCAGACGTACGCGTTTTCTGCGATGCTTGTGGAAATGTATAAAATAAACTTTACTAATAATTATTACCATAGAGCCTCGAACTGCTATAGAGTTTGGGAAAACACGCGAAGCGCGTTGAATCCGCACGCGTAAAAAACGTGCAAGTCGGAACGCGCATTTGCGGTCTCTGGACATTGCTATGACCATTGTCAGCGCTCTGATAGTGATCGCACTAAACTAGACTCGGTGGTAAGGGAGTTCCCACAGAGATTTATTGGCCGTCGAACCTATAATTCCCAACTAAATACCGTTTATTTAGCCTAACTGTTTAACCAATATTTATGGCTGATCACATGTTCTGTATAATATGTTTGAAAATCCTATGCACAACATAGTAAAGAGAAGACTTATTACATTACTAACTTGACTGAGAAAGTAATTATTTCTAAACAAAGAAGTTCAAAACCTTTAGTGATTAAATTCAATATTCTAATTTAATTTTTAATTTAAAATGACCAAGACTTTTCACAAGAATAACAATGCTCTCATTCGATTTTCAAATCCGAATCTGTCATTTATCGCCCTGACGATTTTCTTTTATTTTTCTCATAATATTATATTTTCTATAAAATATGGTAATATTGGTATTTTAAGTCAATTTTTGCTACTTTTAACATTCATAAGGTCATGTTCTAACGACAGGTACTTATATGTCAACTGCGGTTTTCGTAATTCTTTACTTTGTATCTTTGAAGATTCGTAATTGTTCTAAGAATGGCCTTTAACATCTTGAGAAACATTATAAGTACAAGTCGTTTCAACACTATATTAACCTATCAATCCCCGTAAGGCCCAAGTGGGCCGCGATAACAAAAGATTTCCAAGAATTGGCGATCGAATGATTAATGAAATAAAAGGAAAAATACTTTTTTTTGTCTTGAAAATAAAAGGCAGAAGCCTAATTTTGAAGAGTAAAACTACAAATCGTTAGTTTGCACAATATCCAGGGCGATGTCAATTTTTCAACTCCTTTACTAATTTTTAAACTCACACTGTGCGTACTGACTTTATAGTATTTAAACAATGTATTTTGTATCTAGCCCATTAGAAAAGTCACAGACAAAGGCAGCGGACCTTGAATATCTAATGTATAGATTGTATAGATATACACTGCGTAAATCTCTACTTTTTATTGGATAGAGGGAATAATTTTAACCTGAAAACACCAACAAGCGTACAATTTAACCACAAATAGAAATATTTTGCGGCACTTGTGCACTTTATTATTATGTCTTGGTCCCGAAATAGTGACAGATGACGGGCGCACAAAAGAAAGCAATCCGCGCTGAATTCTCGCTCGCAACTTGTATTATTTGCGGTTCAATTCGATTTTCCGAGAATTTTGGTGACTGTTAACAGATAAATTTATCTAAGTTTCATTACTTTGTTGCTTTTACTTAAATATAGCTGATGAGATTTATTAAGGGTGCAATTTATTTTATATAATATTATAGTTTAGGAGTCTATTCAAATTAAAACTTTGTCTTTAATTTTTGCGGATTATTATAGTACTAGCTGTTCCGGCAAACGTTATTTTGCCATTTAAAGTATTTCTATTTCATCAGTTGATACAAAATCTTACCCCTTCTTTTGTCCCCTAAGAGGGGTGGGTGGAAAATTTTATACACCAGATGTTAAGTTGGAAAAAACTGTTAATAATATGAAGTACGTCCATTAAAGAAAAAAGTTTGATACAAAATCTGACCCCCTCTTTGGTCCCATTAGAGGGGGGAGGGGTGTGATTTTCATACTTGACCAGATGTTGAGTTGGAAGAAGACAAATATATTTGCGAAAACCGTATGCAAATCAGATCAGTAGTTTTCGTGTTAAAGCAAAAGTCTTATACAAAATCTGACCCCCTCTTTCGTCCCTTTAGAGGGGTGGGGGGAATTTTTTTTATACACCGGATGTTTAGTTGGAAGAAGATAAATATATCTGTGAAAACCGCATTTAAATCGGATCAGTAGTTTTCGTGTGATAGTGTAACAAACATACAGACAGACAGACAGACAAAAAACTAACTACATTTTTGGCTTCTATAGCGATGTAGTGACACCCCCCGCTTAATCCGCAAAATGGTATATTTGGTAGACCAAACGATTATTTCATTGATTTCTTGTAAAAGTTTTAACTTTTAACTCTAGTAAGTATATTAATAAAAAGATAAATACTGTGTATGTAACAGATGTTTTGATTTTTACATTATTTTGATCTAGATTAACCTAACAGTTAAGGAAGAACATTAAATATAATGTGTATAATTTTATTGTTAAAGAGAAATAAAATAAAACACATTTTCTCCGGAGTAACAAGAAACAATTTACAGTGCTAACACCAAAACACATTAGCACAGTTTATTAAGATAAAATTATTGTCAACAACATTGTCTCCCTCCGGCATTTCTGGTTTGTATCACGAACAAAAACCATTAGACAGTAACGGCTAGTTAAGGAAACCGGCGATTAAAAATTTAACGACAGTCACTTTCATTTGGGTCGCTTTATGCATATATTAAGACAATAAACAATTTAAACTTTTATTAGTCGATAAATTAACAGTACCTTTAAAATGTGTCAAGAATTTTTCAAGACATGAAAGGGGTTTAATCTTTTTTTTTAATTATTTTTTTTGTAACAAGCCTGGTGAACCTAAAATACTGAATTATAGTGCAAAAAACATATTCCTGACGAAGCTACAAGCGCTAGCAGAAATCAAATCAAAAATAATCGGCCAAGTGCGAGTCGGACTCGCACACGAAGGGTTCCGTACCATTATAGAGCAAAAATTCGCCAAAAATTGTGTTTTTTGTATGGGACCCCACCCCTTAAATTTTTATTTTATTTAAATATTATTCTGAATTATTAAATTACACATAATATATTTAAGGCCTTTGTGAAAATTTCAAGTGCCTACCGGTTGCCATTATTGATATCGAGCAAAAAAGGCTATAAAAATCATGTTTTTGTATGGGAGCCACCCTTAAATATTAATATTATTTCTTTGTATAGCGGCAACAGATATACACTATCTGTGAAAATTTCAGAAGTCTAGCTATAGCGGTTCTTGAGATATAGCCTGGCGACAGACAGACAGACAGACAGACAGACAGACAGACAGACAGACAGACGGACAGACAACGAAGTCTTATTAATAGGGTTCCGTTTTTACCCTTTGGGTACGGAACCCTAAAAACTGCTGATTTTGTAGTGTATTTTCCGTAGTCCTTTATAAGAGTTTATGTCTGCCCGTCGGTGCGTACAAAGGCGAGTTCACATTAACGATCTGTCGAGATGTCGATCTCAGTCACAATGTATATTACCCACGCAATCAAAACCAATCGGTGTACAGCATCGAAATACGATACTATAGAAACGTAATTATATCAAAAAATGGTTCCAAGAAAAAGCGTCCGCGGTAGCCAATAATGTCATCCATTTCTGACAGCTCCGGTCATAGATTAGTTAGTTTTCATTTTGATTAAATAGTTTGTTCATAATTTTGAGTACGATATAAGCCGCAATTTATGTCATCACTAGCTGTCCCGGCAAACGTTGTTTTGCCATATAAAGTATTTCTATAGTGCGTCAAGAATGTCTAGGAGGCGAAACTTTTTTTTAGCAATAGCAACACTCTTTTGACATTTAACCCTTTGTTGTATCAATACTCTATGACATAAAATCTACAAAACAAACATTTTCAATTTGCTTAAATTTAGTTTTACAATGTGAAACTACATGTTACTGTGATTAATATTAACAATTAAAGTGAAAGACGTGTCAGAGTGCTGAAAATTTGAAGATTTTCATTGAAGAAAAATAGTAAAACGCGAAAATATCACTGAAATTCTCGCGTCCACATTTCCGATTCTAATCGTCCAATCGCCATAGTAGCAGGTAATTCAGCGTTTGTTTTATAAATTCTTTTTGTTAAATTTATTGTATAATGCAATTTTAAGTAGCCTGAGTAAGTATTATGTGGTATATTAAAACAATAATTTTACCTAAACCTTATGTTTACGTAAACAATGAACTGTCAAAGAAATCTATAATATAACGCGCCTAACAATGATTGATACTTTGACTTAGGTGCTTAGCGTAATTACTCGTATGTATCTTAGATGTAGTGAAATAACCGAAATGACTGGGAGAATTTATGCTATCATTTTGAAAAAAAAAACACTGAAAATAAATACAAGGAGTGGGAATTAACCCTTTATTAGGATATTGAAGAGCTGATTATTGAAGATGAAAGTGCCTCTTGACTGTGACACCACTGCTGTAACTACCTACATGGACCTAGAAAGTGGCGATGATTTTGTTTCCGGCTGCATTGTAGAATATTATTTGGATGATCATATTTTATTAAAATAACAAAACCCTGTTTTTTATTTTTTTATTTTTTGTATTTTTTAAATAAGTAGTTCCTTAATAAAACAGGAGTGAGCGTCTCTCAGCTCTGACTGGTCATCAAAGTAGCTCTGCACCTCTCAGGGAGAGGGTACTTAAATAACAGGTGTTATAAATTCATAATATGTAATACTAGTGACTAGCTGATGTCCCGGTAAACTTCGTGTCACTTATAAACCTTCCCTGGACTTCCAGGAATATTTTAAGACTAAAATTAGCCACATCGGTTCAACCGTTTAATCGAGTTATTGCATTTTTATATAGTCCGTCAAGAAAGTGAAGAAATTAAAAAGTGGCAACATCGTAGTGTCATCCCTTTTTTCTTAGATTGCTTTGAAAGGGATGACACTACGAGGTTGCCACTTTTTAATTTCTTCACTTTCTTGACAGACTATGACATATATAAACAAACAAACAAATCTTTATTTCCCTCAAAAAAGAATTTTACATGTTAAGTATCTTAAACAAAACACTGCTCCCCACACTAGGATTCCCTGTGTCGTGGAGAGCAGTCTCTTCCATCATGCACATAGATACATACAATTAATTTCAACCAGCTAATGACATATTCGTGATAACTGATAACTAACATAAAGTTACATGTTCTAAGTCTTTTTAACAAAACCAATAATGTATTTGTAAGTAAACAGGCAATATATTTTTTAAAGTAGGTGATGTTTTTATAATATGATACAAAATACACATAGCATAACAAGATGATTACCGGAGCCACCGAAACCAGCTACAGTACATGTAAGTTAGTGATGAGGTGAGTTATACAAAGATTATAATACTTTACATACATTAGATTTTTTCTTGTAATATCGTAAATTAAACACACAATATAACTACATCATAATTATTTCAAATTTTCTTAACTAATAATATTATATATAAATCATAATATTTACAACGTGTTTTTAAAACTGTATTTAATATAAAGTATCAAAATCTTTTATAGTGACTGGATACAGTGTGGCCATAATAGGAAATAAATACACAATGCGCCAGTTATTCTTGCAAATAAAACTACATGAGTTAACATTGTATATTTATTTCACAATAACTAAAACATCACTCAAAATCTTATTCATAGATAAGTAATGTAAAATATATGTCAATAGGCCACACCGGAAACAAGTGGCGACTCTATTAATGTCGTGACTTTTTTGACGGACTATATATACTTCATCAGTTGATACAAAATTTTACCCCTTCATTGTCCACTAAGAGGGTTGGGGGGAAAAATTTTATACACAAGATATTAAGTTGGAAAACACAGTAAATAAAATGAAGTAATCCATTAAATAAAAAAGTTTGATACAAAATCTGACCCCCCCTTTGGTCCCCTTAGAGGGGTGGGGGGGGGGGAATTTTATGCACCAGATGTTAAGTTGGAAGAAGACAAATGTATCTGCGAAAACCGCATTCAAATCGGATCAGTAGTTTTCATGTCATGCTGGAACAAACGTACAGACAGACAGACAGACAAAAAAACCAACCACATTTTTGGCTTCTATAGCGATGTAGTGACGCCCCCTGCTTATTATTTTTGGAATATCTTTAATGTACAGAATTTTCTTTCTACAGTTTTATTATATGTATAGATACGGCAATCTACGCGCAGGTTGTTGACAAGCATTGAGATGTAGACAAGACGTATCCTAGGAATTAAACTATCACAATGAAACACTTGAAACACGGAGAGTGTTTAATTGTCATTGCAATATTTTTGGGTGAGTAAAAGGAACCAAAATCAAAACGGTAGACGTGTACCGTGTAAGAGAGTAAATTTTCCATAGCTACAGTATTTCGATGACATTATAATATTATGGGCCAGAGTGAATGTAGATAGATAGATAGAAAATGCTTTATTTGTACAAAACTTAGAAACTAAATTACATTTAGAAATAATATATGAACCTGTACAAACAGGCGGTCTTACCGTTGAAAGCGGTTTCTTCCAGACCTTCCAGAAACAAAACTAATAAGTACTTAGGTACAGCTAAAAATACTACATACGTCATACTTTAATATACTATAATATTCATAATAAAGATACATATAATAAAATAAAGATATATAATACATAATAATATGATAAACTACACAAACTTTACATACTTAAAACTTAAAACTTTACAACTTGCCAGTCGAATATCGTCAGTGATTTTAACCAGCGCGGTGGACGTACTATGCCCCGGCCGGAAGCCTGACTGCATTGGGTTGAACAGTTTGTGTTTATTGAGAAAGGAGCTGAGTTGTTGATGTACCGAACGTTCTAAGATTTTAGAAAGGAAAGGAAGAATAGAAATCGGTCGGCAATCGGAAAAGGATTGAGGATTTGATTTTTTGGGCAGAGGGATAATATTTGCGTCTTTCCAGGAGGTTGGGAATACTTTGGAAGAAAGAGAAAAGTTTAGCATATGGGTAATTGCTGGAGAAATTGTGTCAAGAATAATACAAGCATGTCACACCCAATGCCGTCGCTACCTACAGCCTTTGACGATAGCGACATGATGGTTTTCCTAACGTCACTGACTGACAGATGGCTAAAAGTTAACGGTGAAGAGTTGGGAGGATTGGTTGCTAAAGAGGTGAGATTTTTAACGGTTTGAGCTTTTCTTAGGGTGTCAAATATATGGCCAGGACTAGCGAAGTGCTGATTTAAGTCTTCTAGGTTTAGATCAGAGGTAGGAGTTGCTTTTGATTCTTTTCCAATTCCCAAAGACTTTAAAAACTTCCACACTTTGGCAGAGTCCCTGTCTTCAACTGAGGTTTTTATGTATTGCATTTGTGCATCCCTGCAAACCGTTTTACAGCAATTTCTGAGTTTGTTATAAATTTCTTTGTTAGAATCAGAGTATGATTTTCTTAACTTTGTTTTGGCACGGTTCTTTTTATTAATGAGAGATTTGATTTCATCAGTCAACCAGGGTGCAGGAAGGTGTCTAATTTTAACAGGACGCAGAGGAGCATGTTTATTGTAGAGATCAGTTATAAATTTGTTAAAAATGTCTATTTTTTCATCTATTGTAGGGGCTTCCTTGATTGCTATCCACTCTATTTTATTTGCATCATTACGAAGGAGATCAATGTCCATACGTTTGAAACCATGCTGTAATATTGTTTTAGGTTTAGTTTTAGTGACGCGCATTTTATATGAAAGAAAGACACAGACATGGTATGAAAAACCGTCTGCAGAATGCTGGCCGAAAGTTTCAACACGTTCATGTAGGAGGAAATTTAAAAAATAAAGCCAATATTATTAAGGCACATATTACACATTCATTTGTTAATACTAGAACCAACTGGGGCGTGTGCCAAATTTTCTTTTCGTAGTGCTTTTTAATGTTATCGTACCACCGAAAGCCTAGTTTGTCTGTCTTAATAATAGCATAATTTCAAAAAAACATAACTTAATGCCTTAAAAAGTATTAGTTATTACAGGGGCAATGGAGTATAATTTCTTATACCTCTACAATATTCAGAGTCCCTATAGCTGTATGTAAAGTAATAACGGTTTGTCAGAATAAATGATACCATTGACAAGTTTTTGTAAAAAGACGAGTACTTTTAAATTGGTATCACTATACTCGCGGGCATACATAAATAGATCGCTTAATAATAGGTCATTTACATAATCCGTTAAGCTACGAGAAATCTATGGCCTAGGTGGCCTGGACTATAATTTTTATAGAACTAGACGATCGTTTACTCGGTTTATAGTAATTTTAGTACTATGTAGTTTCTATAATTCCTTCTACGAAAGCTTATACTTTGCTTGACAACTTTTCTTACTCTATATTAGTACATTTATTACAACTTATAACGTAACGTAACAATTTGATTCGAATAAATTTAACCTACGAATATTATAGTTTTTATATATTCGTAGATTTTACCTAATCAAAAATGATCTATTAAAATCTGTGCAAAATTGGTACATATGCAGATGAAAGACCTATTACGTTATTTGGTCGACTCGGGTTATATCAAGCCCGGCGACAGAAATCACGGTCAACGTGGTGTACGGTGAAATGCCTGACTTACCTTTAACAGCAGCATTGACTCTATCCAGATGGTAGAGCGTGAGCGGAATGGGATCCGTCAGAAGCTGCAGCCTCCTACCGTGAGCACGATCATTGTCCAGAAACCTTCCATCGCTGAGGAAGATCGCAGATAACCTCGGACGAGGCGACGGGGCACAGGAGTCCTTAGCTCTACCCCGCTCCACCGTCAAGGCCGCACCACTCAAACTGTCCTCAGAACCCTCCTGCTTCACGAAAAGTCTCATCTCCTCCTCATCGCCCTTTAAAAGTCGTCGCACGTAGATTCGATACAAGTTAGACTTTTTGCTCTTGTATCTCGTCACCTGTATGGAACGGAACTTCCGCACGTTCAGGACTTTGCCGGTAAAAATGAACTTGGACTTCCCTATCGCTTCCATCAGCGCCCATTCGTCCTCTATGAGGCTTTCATTGAAGCTGCACGGGGGGAGGACAGCGCGATGGCGTCTGGGGTTGTGTCGCCGCTTCACCCTGCCCCGGATCCGAGTCTCCCCAGCAACGACGGCCAGCGCGATAAAGAACACAATAAATACAGAGATCCTCATTTTTAACACTGCAGTCACTATTACATTATGCGGTTTATATCGCCAGCTTGAAAACCGGATTTTGTATTGACATCGTACTTAACAAATTAATTCAGAAACATAATTAGTTATTTCATTAGCATTTGATATCACATTCGATGTAAAATAGTTAGCGGAACCGGCGAGTGTTGTTTGTAAACAATTACACGCTGCGCCGTACGTCGTGCGTACGGGACGTCAAACGCGTGCGCACGCGCCGCTAGCCCGGTCTGACTGAACTTTGAAGGTTGTAAGTTACGGCTGCACTCTCGAAGAAAGTTCTTATCTGGAATACATTATCGGAGCTTTATTTCATAGTAATTGATACTTTTATAGTAATTAATTTAGATTTAGGTGAGTAAGAAGCCTTATTTATAAGCGTAGATCCCGAAAGTGTAAATTTATTTAAAGTGTCAACTTACATTTATACTTTTGAACACATTGTCGCTAAAAGACTGATAAAATTGAAAGAAAAAGTCTCTCAGAAACTTTATTTTTCTGTAAGAAAAAGGCTTAGAATTTAGATTTTATACAGCACTTTGTTAAAAAGACGACCGCAGCATACGAGGCAAACTTTAATTGTCGTTTTACATAATCCGGACTTTATCCCACCGAGCTTAGACGCCAAGAAAATTATCTCTCCATTATAGACGATAGTAATGACGATAAATAAAGATTTAAATACAAATTTGTATACATAATTTAAGAAAAAATGTGTTGTATAAACCTTACGCGCACAGTAAATACTGTAGTCTGTGGCTACAGACAACAGTATTTACTGTACCATTATCATACTTTGGTAGAGCTGGCTAACTCTACCAAAGTAAGTACTCGTATGATAATGGGACGTAAACATAAGTAACGATAAACTAAAAAGTAATAAATGCTTTGAGAAAAGCGCTGGTAATAACCCAAATAAATAAACATAAAATTATGTATTATGTTATATTTATTTAAATGATAAAATCCGAAAAAATCAAGCAATAAGCTTATGATGATGAAATTAAAATTAAAAATGTGTTAATTAAATACCTACCTACCTACTGTCGTACACTGCAGATTTCAAACAGAACAACTGCATCAATTTTATCAATTTGGGAGCTATGATGCCTCAGACAGATACACAAACAGGCAAATCAGTTTATGACAATCCCTCTTACAAGAAAACTCGGAAAGAGACATAAAAATCTAGCGCGTTTACGTGGCATTCCCGTTCATATTCGCCCTATTATCTGGCTAGGCTTCTAAAGCACATAACCTAAGAACGTGTTTAGGTAAAAAGTCCTAACAACCTCCTGCATAATTCAGCAGGTCCCTCTGAAGTTGGCCGGGTGTGTTTAAGATGCAACAGTTGTTGGCCACCGACTTTTAAAAACTTCACCCTCCCTAAATATTTCGTGCACGATCAGCGGATGAGCGAATGGCTTTTTAAAATTCCATATTGTCTGTAGAATATATTGTGTTTATTTTAAATTTTTGCCTCAGGTTAAGTTGTTGAGGATGTAGTGTTACTTCTTAAGCTTATTAACAATTATTATTGTCTTCTATCTATAATAATAATAATAATCATTTACAATTTACAATATTTTATAAATGCATTATAGTACACAAATGGTAGAAGGTTTGAAATATTTGAACGGTGAATGCTGCTGCAACTTCTTTCGCTATGAAATAAAAGTATACCATGTCCTGATTCTAGATTAAAAGTATTTCGTTTCTCTAAGTATCCGGTATCTCCATGCTAGTAATAATCGGTTCTGTGATGTGTAAGCATAATTTAGCATAGAAATTCTGCTTTAAATTAATGTTATTTTTGCTCGCAACTCTAAAAGCTATGTAATTAATACGGAAAAATTTATCATATTAGCAAATATATGAGTCTTTTGAGATCATTCGTCTGTATTAAATATGCATAATGCAGCCAAGTTCTTAGGACGCACAGTCGCCCAAACGGTAGTGGGTTCGAAGGAAGGTTTCACGGTAATATAGTCTGTATATTGTGGGGGCAGACGTCAGAATGGCGTGCGGTTATAAATTATAGCGATTAATGTTTGTGGGAGCGTACGGCTTGTGAAAGCCTCCGATGCGTGATGCGTGGGTGAACTAGCTCTGGCGCCGCGCTCCGTTCCGTTTTCCGCCGGTCTAAATCACAAGCTTAATCCTAAATATATCATTTATGTTGGTACAGTTACGAAAAATGGGCATTACGAAATTTATGTACTATCAGAGAAGTTTATTCATAGGCAGATGGAGGACCTAGTTGAATTGGTCGTGGTCAAACGTAGCCGACAGATCACTTGATATAAACCGACCAAATGACGTAGATCCATCAACTGCCTATGAATTGATTTCTTCGATGGTACCTTCTCGTACTATCGATGTAATAGCTCGTAAACTTTGACTGTGTTATGTCCCGTGTATGTTTGATAGGTTTGTTTATTTACTTAATCGCTTAATAGTTAATACGCACATACAGTCATGCACACCAATGTAAAGTACATAGTCCAAAACTCCAAACAGGTCGGCAGTGTACTGCTCTACTAAAGTAGAGTGAGAACTTTATCGATACAGGTACATAATAATGAGAATCATCCTTCCTTATAGCTACTAAAAGTCTGATTGCAGTAGTCAAAGTTAATGACATAGAAGCCTGCAAGATCTAAGACTTTCCGACCCAAGAAATAAATGTAGGCACTAACCCTAGCACTATATAGTCCTTTCAAAGGTATTTCAATTTCTATAGTATAATAAGTGACCCTTATATCGTTGCCATAAAAGCGATGTGTGGCCCGATATAACTAAGTATGGAGAGCGCAATTCCATCTTCAGCTATCATTCTGAGTTAATAATCCTAGGTCAGGGGTCACGAAATGGCGGACCGCGGTCCGCATCCGGACCGCGGACCCATTGTGTGCGGACCAAGCATGTTCGAAGATGAACTTCGTTAAAAATTGATTTCGGTCTCGAGATACTGATGAACATGTAGCAACAAAAATTGACACTTTTCTCATTACTATTTCCGTAATTACATTTGTTTAATTTTTTTTAATGTGCGGACCGCGAAGGTCATTTTATTTCTTAAAGCTTAGCGCAAACCTACGCGACCAAAGCGACTGCGAAGCGGTAGCGTCTACCGCGCGGCGGACGCTGCCCATGTAATCTTATGGCGCTGTGCACACCTGCACGACCGCGACGCGAAATGTTCGCGTCGGCAAGCGGAACGTGCGCGTCAAGTTGTCAGACGCGTGTTTTGAAGTTTACATAACTAGACTTCTTTTTTAAAACCTTTTTTATATTATTTTGTACTACTCTTTAGTTTATGATTTCTTGATTTGTTTACGTTTTGATAGATTGTGTCATGAATCAAATTGCCCGATGTATTATTTTTCTCTATGATCATGATATTAGTAGTCGCGCAGGTGTGTACGCCAAGTTTCGCGTTGCAGACGCGTAGGTTTGTTTTAAGCTTAAAACGGACCCCGAGCGAAACTAATTGGTGACCACTGTCCTAGGTCTTTCGCCGTTTAAATGTCTATTAAACTTTGAGCTTATGAAGCACATAATAGTGTCTGGCATTGAAAGTTTTGTCTCTTCAACAGAAACGGTACAAGCCGCCCACTGAGTATTTTGCGACATAATGTTTATTAAACGTATGACCTAATTTTTAAAGGGTTCCCAGAATAAGGCCAGTTTACTTGATAGGACGGTAAAGAAGGAGGTTAAGAAGTTTTATTGTAAATAGTAATAGTATAATTTTATAATATTTTAATAATACGAAAAGACTATATTATATTTCTTTTAACGCTTGAAGGTTTATTTCACAGAAAGTCACTTGTTATGTTCTAGATTCTAGAAGCTTATGCGAAAGTCGTTCAATCAAAACAAAATAATTTTCAAAATTACTATTCTATTTTAATCAAAATCAAAATTCAAAAACCAGAGAAAAGGGTTCATTTAACATTGATTTCGAACACGAGAGCACAATAAATTACTCGATTAATTGAAATCGAAAACAAACGAATTATTACGTAGCGTTTGACAAATAATTGCGTTGACCTCCACGTTGTGCGTGAATTTGCCGGTGATGATTAATGGCGTCCAATGTCCATATTTAGGGCAATCGCACAATTAGCATCATCGGCAATATCACACCGCGCCACATAAATCTTCCTAAACCAGACTCCATTATTAACAGCGTAGGCTTTGTAACCGACTTTAAAAAAGGTTCTTTAACGATTTTTAACGTAATGAAACTTGCAGTATTCCCTAAGATGGACAATACTTAGTACAACGAAAAATTAGTAAAATAGGACTAAAATAGTTCCGGAGATGTGTCAACAGTGAACACAAACATAAAAACATATTAGGTATATTGTATAAACTTTGAAACTTTGCACATATTTTGTTTAGACCACAGACGCTGATTTAGACTAACATTTCGTATGTTAGTCTAAATCAGAACTGGGCAGTTCTGGCAATATTACATACATACGGGTCAAATTGATAACTTAAAAATATCTAGTTAAGTCCGTTGTCTTTGTCCAATCTAATATGGGCCTGGTCGCACGACACCAGACCAAACTAGTGCACACACAGGAATGCCCAAAGGTCGGACTACCTTTGCCGATTTGCGATCAGTCCAACTAGACTCGATCGGTAATAAAGGAGCCTTTATGAAAAAGGGAAATTATTTTCTTCACAATCCTTTAAAATAGAAGCGCGTTTTTATAGCGCAGCGTAGTTTTTTAGAGCGTAGAGTAGTTACATTGATGATGATTTTCACAAGCAAAATAACCCCTTCTAAGGGGGCAATGAATCAAATAGCATACATCCAACATTCCACGCCTTTTCCACGTCCTCATCTCAACACCCGCAGTCCCGGCACGTCTTACATTGGCAACTATTCTACCCCCAACAGGATCTTAATACCTAGGACATAAGGGTCACTAGAAACCCCGAGAAAAAAATTATCCTGAACGTACGACTACGCATTTTTCACGAGAAATCCGTTTTGGTTACATTCCTAGCCTTTTTGCGGCAACCTTTCAGCAAAAAGGTGGCCAATAACGCTCGTATTGTAATTTCGTATTTTTGTGGAATTCTTTTACACTAATTCGAAAATCTTTACATATTATATTCTGCTATTAAAATGCAACTTCGTTCGTCGTTCGATCCAGTCCATTTCCCATGAAAGTACAAAATGATATTCTCTAAATATCTATATCGTTCGGTTGAAAATTCATGAAAATTCATTTTGAATTTGGATGGACAACGATTGGATCAAAAAATTAACGAAGTTTCATCAGAATAGTACTTAGATTAAGGCCGTCCCCCGAGCTAACGACCTTGGCCATACATTTGCCGCGTTGCCGAGATCGCACCAAAACCCTATTTTTTTTACTTATCTTAGTTCAAAATTGTCCCAAAAAAATTTAAAACGGGGAATATGTAGTTTATGATATTGTCGATCTATTGGCGTGTGTTTCAAATAAAAGTAATTTGTAAATCCTAAGGAGATGCTGAATGTATGCTTGAATTTTAATAAATTGGTTTTACTTTTGAAGCTGATATCATGAGTATAATAAACAAAAATAGAAAATTTAAAACTGGGAAAGGAATGTTGATATACTAAAGATTATTACTGTATTTTTATTATAACCTTGTAGCTTTCAAATTATGAGTTTATAAGGCTTGAAATACGGTAAATTACGGTATCTCCGTAAGGAACGCCCTTAAGGGCTGATATCAGATGGGCCATTTTCTTTAGAATTATTCATTTTCATGGTTTGAAAAAACCCCATGTGCCGCGAACATGAAGCGAAACATTATCGGACTTAAACAGAAATTAATAATTATTTCATTCACTTCACTTCATCTTCCTCTAGACCTCAAATAATCCTAAATATGTACCAGCAAAGTACATAAATGAGCCACGTTTTCGCTCTAACACTAATGGCGGAACCTTGTACACCGAGCTGCGATATTATGTTAATATTATCAGAAAATATTAATATATCGTATTTATTTATAGTATCATAGATTACATTTTTATCTACAATTAGAACAACCTACTAATAAAACGATCCACAATGTATAAATATTGTATAATTCAGTGTTTTTCAACCTTTTTTAATAAGATGGTATAAAAAATGTCCCGCGAAACCCTTCAGGGGGTCGTGGCCCACAGGTTGAAAACACTGGTATAAATGTTAAAAATGTTTTTCTTTTTCTGTGAAGCAACTTTTCTAACGTATTTAACAAAGACAAAACATTGCATAACCAAAAACGTCGGTATTATGTACACAGTACACACAGTAAGGATCTTTTTTTTGAGAGTGGCTAAAGTGCCACTTTCTGAAACCTAAAAAAATTAAAATACTGGAGGGCTAATAAATTAGCTTGAAAAGTAGGTATCCTATGTCCATTACAGAAATTCTGAGTATCTGTGTATCAAATTTCATATAAATCTGTGAAGAGGCTACAGATATATTACGACATAATAATATATATAAATAATATATATATATATATATATATATATATATATATATATATATATATATATATATATATATATAGATAAACTTTATGTCCAAGATTGTATCTGTTCGTACGCTGAATATATATATATATATATATATATATATATATATATATATATATATATATATATATATATTCAGCGTACGAACAGATACAATCTTGGACATAAAGTTTATCTGATTATGAAGTTCACTACATTTGCATACAATGCTATGTTTTATGTTGTACTATAAAATAAATAGCGTATGTAATATACTCGTGTAGTATCTTGTAAAAAAGCTATCGCTAAATTTGTACAAAATATTTTTTACTTTAAATACATTTCTGAAAGTTAAAAGATTATGTCGACATTGACAAACAGCTATAGCCCAAAATCAGATCATTTATAAATGGCGTACCCAAAAAAATATTTGTTTTGCTAGATGTAACTGAATACAAAAAGTTTGGGAAACACTTAGATTATGCATAGACCTTTTCTAGAACACCTTTTATATTAGACCGTTTTGGCGCCTATCTGAAAATTGAAATCCATACTAATCCACACTAATATTATAAATGCGAAAGTTTGCCTGTCTCCCTCTTCACGAACATATCACTGAATTGATTTTGCTGAAAGGTATTGAGACAATTTGAGTCCCGGGAAAGGACATGGTAGTTGCTTTCCATCAGGTGACCCGTTTGCTCGTTTGCCCCCTTATTTTATATTTAAAAAAACATAGGATACTTCTTAAACCTTATCCCGTAAAAATGTACGGTTCCTGCGTGAAATAACTTTTAGCGCAACGGGCCTCATGTAGTCAGAAAAGCAAAAGCAATCAAGTGTCACCTGGGGGGTGGCTGCTTTCCATCAAAAACTCATCCAAATATCGCAACACCCTTTCAGGCATATATCTTTGTCATATAGGACATAGGACTCCTATGCGTACAAGATGCTGTTCGAAAGTTTAATACAACCTTCCTCATGACGCATCGCTATTTGGCTATGACTTTTTGTAAAAAAGACATCCATCCACCCACACAGCTCATGTGTGGTAATGATATGGCACGTCAAGACTCTTTTGTTACATTCAATGCTCATCTATAATTATTATAATATTTTGTACGCTCTCGAACGAGGAACAGACAAGCGTTTTGGTATAACGTTTTTTTACGCTGTGAGCTGTCAAAGTTATCATTATTAAAGCGATTGTGTCTTTATTATAAACGTGATTTTTTATAGTTAGTAAAGTAAAAGTTAGGTATACAGTAAAAGTCAGGTATAATAGAAGTAAATGTACACCTTTGGGACCAATACAGGGCAGAATAAGTACCTACTATCAGAGAAATTCATTCATGGGCAGATTACAGAAATACGCTTTTTGGAAGCGTTATGTCAAGTAAATGTGACTTGTGACGCATAAAATCCAACCTTAGTATGCGGTCGGTGACATCATTCAATACACCAAGCAAGCAACAGCACTGGTATGGAAAATATATCCTTAAAATCTATATCCACGTCTATTTTGGTAGAAACGTGTGACAAGTGTAGAACATCGCTCTCATGTGCAACTGTTGCATAAATATTCATAGGATTTAGTGCGTGGCCCACATAATGGGGCTATCACGCCTGTTAAATCACGCCGACCGCGCCGCCCGTGTCAAACTGCAACAAGCCGCTCATTAAGCCCGCTTAGAAGCATATTGTAGGATGTAATTCACGAAATTAGCACAATAATATTAATGTTAATATTATCCTATTAATGCTACAAATAAAAAATAATAAAACGTACTTAAATAAAAATCATAAATTCAATAAGCATAGGTACGTTGTCGTTTTTACTATACGGAACGGAACCCAAGTGTGGGCTCATGTGATCCTGGCAACACTTTTTTGTTTCAACCTATAAAATCGCTGCAGACCATTTAAATAAAAGCTAACAGGCAGTCAGCGTAATCGGTTTTATAATTTATGCCGTACTAGCAGAACGATACTGCTGAATGGGCGATTGGAATTTGAAAATAGAACGATAAAATCACCCACCTCGCTTTATATTGGACACAGACTATAAATAATTATTTTTGTCGAGCATAGACAATTTTCACTCGAATGAATGTTATTCACAAACTACAGGTAAAAGTCGATTGTATTGAGATTAATTTTGATAAAAGAGATTCTGGTCACTTTTATTTTGGGGCGAATTTAGTAAGAATAGAAACTAAGACCACAGATTAAATAATATACTAATACTCTATGCGCGTAAGTATAATATACTCTACGCGCGATGCACTGTATGACTGAGGAGCGGACTGGGATTTGCGCTATCAGAAAACTATCAGAAAACTCCACGGAATTTCTTACTTTATTCCTTAGAGCTCACGCGCATATTATAGCGCTCAATTTCAGCTACTCTATAATGTTTTTTTTTTTATATCCAGGATTTGTTGCGCTCGAAAAGATAATATCGCTGCCTTACCCATTAAAACTCAGCAGTACCCCACATCAACTCTACACTCAACCAAAGACAAAAATCACATTTCTAAGAAAACTTTTCTCGCTACCAATAAAGTACATCAAAGAGCTAAACTGGCAATGGTTATATCATTAGTTGTACAAATCACGAGTCAGTAGACCATAAGTTCTTTTACACAAAGGCGCCGGGCTGGCCGCCTGATACCTTTCAACTTGTGCTGGATTTACTAACAAAGTTTTTGCAACGTCTGAGCGCACCTCATTTTAGCCACTGAGATCTCCTTCATAAATCCATTATGTTGTGGAATTGGATTTTTGCTACTTTTACGGCAAATCTTTAAAGTTAGCTCGTGGTTGTTTTGAGATAAATAATAATAATAATAATAATAATAAGGGGGTGAAGCCGGTTCTTCCTAGTTAGTGTCCCCGGGCAACACTTGAGTGCGCCACCCCACTCTCTTCGGGGTGAGGCATGTACGTGCGTACCATAAAGGCATAAAAGCACTGCTTACCTAATGATAAATACTTGCTATACACATATTTTAATTTGACTTTCGTACGTTTTAGATGACTTTAATTATTATTAATAGTAAAAATATGAATACACATTAACGCCTACATTTATAAAATAGCACCAATTGATTTGCAAAACTACAAAAACATAAGTCGGTAAGTGGTAACTAGGCGCGCCGCGCGAAGGTACGCACCAATATTATACTACATATCTGTGGTTACAGGCACTCGATGTCTCGCAGACCCCGCCTATATGTGTGAGTTAAGATTTTCGTATTCGTACACTGTTCGCAAACGTGTGTGCGTGTGCGATTTACTTGGCCAGGTCCTGCCGCATGGTTTCCGAGCTTAGCCGAGCGCTTCGGAAGTAATCGGATATGTTCGTTGCCTATAATCCGAGTAAAAATAATAGACGGAAATCTAATTAATCACATATGCACATAATACATTTTTGTTTAGTACGGTTTATATTTGTTTACATTACAGAAGTGTTTTGTATTTTGGGAGGCCATTTTTTCATGTGATGAGCACTGTAACATATTATTTTTGTTTGCGCCAGTATATTTATAGTTTTCTTAGAAGATTTTTATTATTTTAACATTTAAAAGTTTGTACATTTAACAGTTTATTAGATATTAGTTATTACTGAGTTTCTAATTTCTATATTAAGTGCGTTTTTTGATTTCTTAAAAATGTTATTTGACTGTGAGGTTTGTGTTGAAAATGTGTGTTTATTAAAAATTAAAAAAAACAAGTTTTCACAATTGTCATTCAGTGAAAAGATTCTAATTGTGATTTGTGTCGAAAGGTAGGTACGTGTACCTGAGTTACAACAATTAAACCAGCAACAAAAATGAAATGTAAGTAACTCGAAAGTTTCATGTTATTCATATTCATGTACTTATTTATTTTATCATTTTATAATATTATATACTTTATATTAAATGCGAAATTATCTCTGTCTGTCTGTCTCGCTTTCACGCCAAAACTAATGAACCGATTGTAATAAAATTTTGTACACAGTTAGTCTAGAGCCTGAGAAAGGACATAGGCTACATTTTTATAAGACAAAAATATACTATGTATCTAATTTCCATGGAAATATCAATGAAAATGAATTCACATTGCATTTCTAATATATAACAATCTATATTACGCCATACGCCATACGCCATCTATGGCGTTTTTATTTATTTTAGCTTAGCACACATGTGAACGCAAATGAACTTTCATTGTAGTTCCAACACGTGACAACAGATGGCGTTTTTTTGTTTCTTCATAACAGAACGTACTCATATATTATAATAGTTTAGAAAACATAGTTTTTAATTTATATCCACACTAATATTACAATTTATGCGAAAATATCTCTTTTTGTCCGTTTGTCTGTCTGTTTTGCTTTCACGCCAAAACTACTAAACCGATACCGCTGCTTACCCTATCTCAAAAACCTCTGCACGCCTCTGGGGTGAGGTACTCACGTGGCTGATCAACGGCTCTGTCTTTCTTTAACAATCGTTTCATCGTCTTTTTATTAGTCAATCCTTGGTTTTGAATCGTTTTTGTTTTTATTTGTATCTATCTTTCATCAACTTTGTTTCCTCTTTTACTATATTTCTCGTTTAGTTAACTCTTCCCTTAGAATAAAAAATAAAAATTATGAGATGCGACTCAGGAATAGAAATATACCCGAGGCGGGTACCGGAGCGTTGCGCGATGGAGAATCCCGCCCCGGACCCTCGAGTCTGGGCTGCCCTGCGTATTCTGGGGAGGGCACCGTATCGCACAATAATAATGTTATCATTCATCATAGTCGAGATAACTCACCAACTAGTTTCTCATCAATATCATCACTCTTTTCATCGCCACCGTCATCTCCAGCTTCATATATCATAGCTACTCAATCTAGTTCATCAAATTCATCGTCACCTATGTCAATCAAATCTACTGTGGATGTTGTGCAGGAGGCTATCTCAGCCAGAGTTACTGCACCCGCCCACAGTATGGGCTGCAAACGTAAAAAATGGTCTAAGCAAATGAACATTTTCATAATGCACCACTATTTCATACTCACAAAATTAGAATCCGATACCAAATCTTACTTATCACACTTACACTCATTATTCTCATCACAATACCCAGAAATGGAAGCATCAAAGCAAAGAGTAGGTGACCAGCGACGAGCAATAGTCAAAAGAAATCTTTTAAGCCATCAAGAAATATTAAGTATTAAAAATGATGTAAAAACTTTACTACAAAATCAAAATCAACAATTGACTCAAGGACAGAATATGACGCAATTAGAAACTCTTGCCACTAACAGTAGAAGTCAGAAAATGAGATGGACGACTGAAATAAATGAAATAATAATGCGGACCTATTACAGAATTACTAAACTAGAGACTGACCTTACCACATACCGACCATTATTACATAAAGAAATTACAAACATATGCCCTGCAATAGCTCACCTGTCAATACAAAGAATAGCCGACCAAAGAAGATCGATTGTCAATAATCACCTTTTATCTAAAGAACACCTTAAAAGAATACGCGATGAAGTGCAACAGCAACTGGAGACTTCGAACGGGGAACAGACAGACGATATCACCAGACTACCTGACCTTAATTCTTCACAAAACCTGCTAAATGAGAGCATTCACCTAATATCTTACCAGTACCTTTAAAATTGACATCAGAATTAGAAGCTGCACTGAAAGAAATATTCAAAGATACCTATAATATATTTAAAGATACCGATCCAACAACACGGCCGTCCTTACCTAAATTAAAACCCTCCAAAAAATTAAAACAGATAATTCATCACCTTAATACTGAAACACTTCCAAATATACTGACAGACGATACGGATTTTAACACACTACATACTTACATTTATACTGCAGCATATACCGCGACCAAATTTTACGGAGTGAGAATTAATAATAACAACACACCTAACTCAAACAAAGCACGAACGAAACCATGGTGGCATAGACGCCTGGAACGTAGAATCAATGATCTTAGAACAAGTATAGGCCGACTAACCACATATGCAAAAGGTACTCGATCATCCCACCTAGAAAAACACACAGAAAAAATTAAGCAACAGTATAAAATTCATTCACAACACGAGGCCCAAAATTCTGATATAACACATTTTTTAGATACCTTAAAACAGAAACTAAATATACTATCCAACAGATTAAAGAGATATAACGAATGCACAATTATAAAAACTCAAAATAAGGAATTTACAAATAACGAAAAGTTATTTTACAGAAAATTAACTCAAAATAATAATAACCAACAAAATAATCCTAATTACAGTCCTACACCTTCGTCAGAATCCATGCATACCTACTGGTCTAATATATGGTCACATTCAGTTCAACACGAAAACAGTCAATGGATTGATGAAGATAAAAATAGAGTCAAAGATATCCCTGTCATGAAATTTGGTGAAATACAGCTTGAGCAAATGAAAGCAGTTATAAGTAAAACGCATAATTGGAAAGCAACCGGATCTGATCATAAACATAATTACTGGTATAAACAATTTACATCCACACATACATTACTACTCAAACACATAAATTCATTCATTCAATCGCCGGACACAATACCATCCTTCATCACACAGGGTATAACTTACATGATAGCAAAAGACAATTCGGACACTACAAACCCAGCAAAATATAGGCCTATAACCTGTCTGCAAAATATATACAAGATTATAACAGCATGCATAAGCAATTTAATATATACACATATACAGGAAAATAATATTTTAGCTGTAGAGCAGAAAGGATGCCGTAAGTTCAGCCAAGGGTGCAAAGAACAGCTCATAATAGACTCCGTTATTACACAACAGGCACTTAAACAGAAACGTAATATAAATACTCGTACCATGTATATAGATTATAAGAAAGCTTTCGACTCTGTACCACACTCCTGGCTTATTTATATTTTAAAGTATTATAAAATTAGTCCCGTTATAATAAATTGGCTAGAAAATATTATGCCAAATTGGCACACCAAACTGAAATTTTTTGACTCCACTAAAGCCATTGAAACTGACGTCATTTACATAAGGAGAGGTATATTTCAAGGGGACTCTTTAAGTCCTCTTTGGTTTTGCCTTGCCCTTAATCCACTTTCATTCATACTCAACCAAAACGACTACGGATTTAAGATCAAATATAATTCGCATCATACATCACTCTCACACCTTCTCTATATGGATGACATCAAAATTTTTGCAAACACACTAAACCACTTACATGCCCTCGCTGACCGTACACAAAGTTTCTCAAATGACATAAAAATGGAGTTCGGGATAGACAAATGTAAAATACAATCAATAAATAAAGGCAAAATAGAACATAATATACAATACAAACTTAACAATGACGAAATAATTTATCCAGTTGACCCATTAGAGGGACACAAATACCTAGGCTTCTACCAATCACAACAAATACATCATAAAGAAACTAAAAAACTACTCAAACAGAAATTCAAAGCAAGGCTACATAAAATATTACACACTCAGCTAAACGCAAAAAACACAATTAAAGCAATCAATACATATGCCATACCTATACTTACATACTCCTTTGATGTAATACGTTGGAACCTAACAGAATTAAAAACTTTACAAAGATTAATAAATACAACTATGACAAAGCATAGAAAGCACCACCCAAGAGCCTGCTTTCAACGATTAATTTTACCAAAAATAGAGGGCGGTAGAGGTCTCATCGACATTTTAAATTTACACAATAGACAATTAACATTACTCAGAACATTCTTTTACAACCACGCACACACAAAAACACTCCATCTTGCTATTTGTCATGCTGACACTAATTATACACCACTGGCGCTGGCCGATAAAACAAAAAGTATAAAAACTTACACAAACCAGTAAAAAATCGAAGCATGGGCACAAAAATCACTACATGGCCGGCACCGTCTTGACCTTACCAATAACGCCGTTGACAAAATTGCGTCAAACGCATGGTTAAAGCAAGGGGAGCTGTTCCCTGAGACGGAAGGTTTTATGCTGGCAATACAGGATCAGGTAATAGATACAAAGAACTACAGAAAGCTTATTATTAGAGACCGTAACTTGAGTAGCGACCACTGCCGACATTGCCATAAGCAACCAGAAACAATACAACATATCACAGGCGCCTGCTCGTCCATCACACAAACAGACTACAAACACAGACACGACCAAGTAGCAGCAATCATACATCAGATACTCGCACACAAACATAATCTCATCACAGAAAAATTACCATACTACAAATACGCACCACAAATAATACTAGAATCACCCGACTATAAACTTTACTGGGACAGGACAATACTGACAGACAAGACCGTACATCACAACAGACCTGACATTACTCTCCATGACAAACAGAATAAAATAGTTTACCTCATAGATATAGCCATACCTAACTCACACAATCTCACTAGCACACACACAACCAAACTCACAAAATATACAGACCTGACCATAGAGCTCAAAGCGCAGTGGAAAGTGAACACCGTCAAAACCATACCGATCATCATCTCAACCACAGGCATCATACCTAAAACACTACACACATCACTCAAAACACTTAACATACATCCACTCACATTCATAACTTTACAGAAAGCAGTAATCTTAAATACATGCCGAATAGTCCGCAAATTTTTATCAATCACCTAATTTCACAATTACATGCAGTTGTTTGGCCACAAACCCACAACTGCAGTAGTCACCCCGCAAGGGAGAAAAAAAAAAAATAATAAATAATAATAATGCCCGCAGGGCAGCTTGTGGCGAGCTGTTGGGGAGTAGCGACCCCACGCACCCGAGTGCTCCCAGGGAAGCCCCTGTTCTCCATCTCCGGCTTGCCTTCATTGGCCGGCCGGAGTGAACACTGACGGAGAATCAGGCCCTACCTCTGCCTTGCCTTAACCGGCCGGTCAAAGTGGAGTCGCGAGAGCTTCGGCTCGGAGGGAGGATGTGAAGCGTAAGTGGCGAGTTGGCGACGTGATGGGACCCTCTGAGGGTGCAAATGATCAGCGTTTAAAGTCCAGCGACACCTCTCCTACCTCAAGCCGCTCTGTCAATGTTGCCGCCTCGGTGCACCTTCCTTGCGACCATTTTGAGGGGCCCATTCAAAGAGTTGGCGAGTCACCGTCTGCCAACTTTATACATGTTACAACATTGTATCGGCAGACGCCATAGTCCTTCCATAGTCCCAGTTACCCAATCCACTAGCACCTCACCCCCATAGCCCGGTATCATTTTAATTCCATTCCCTGCAATAGTCCTACACTGGCCGCTGGCTCTCCTTGGTCGTACTCCTATAGCGCGGACAGGAAGAGTCGCCGGCTAGTGTCACATTACATCTAGATTAAAACTGTGTTACGGGCCTCTACGTGTTGGCTTCGGCCCCACGCATGCCTTCCAAAGGTCCGGGATTTAATTGCCCGTGAGCAAGGATTGCTTAACACAAACATAATAATAATAATAATAATAAAGCCTTTTTATTGAAATCCTTACAATAAATTTTAACTTAAAACTAAAAGAAAAAAACAAACATTGAACTCCTAAGCTAAAAAAATTATGATATAAAATTAAAAAGATTTAGACTAATATTTGTTTCTTAGTTATCCTATTTAGATCTGTTTGCCAGTCGGCAAATGCCTCCTCCAACCTTTTCCATTCTGTTCGATCTTGGGCTACTCTATTCCACATAACTCCTGCCACTTGTCGGATGTCGTCATCCCAACTTTTCAGCGGTCTACCCCTCTTTCTTTTGCCTTCTCTGGGGTACCATCGTGTCACCCTTTTGCTCCATTTCTCTTGTCCTCGTATCATATGGCCAGCCCATCTCCATTTGAGTCTTTTGACTTTTATCGTGGTTTCGGTTGTTTTTGTTTTATTTTTAATTGTGTAGTTTTTTATTCTATCTGACTTTTTAATATTGAGCATGCTTCTTTCCATTGCATATTGGCAAGTTGCTAGTTTGTGAAGTACTTGCTGGTTTAGGGTCCATGTCTGGCACCCATACGTGAGAACAGGTAGAATACAAGTGTTGAACAATTTGCTTTTTAGGTTTATATGAAGTGTTTTATCTTTCATAGTCTCTTTCAAGCTCCAGTACCTTTTCCAGCCATTTGTAATTCTTCTTTCTATTTCTGTTAGCATGGGTTCTTTCTGAGTTATAAGTTGTCCTAAATATATCGACGACGGAAAACAGAAAGGGCGTAACTCGGTCTAACGCAACTTTACACCAGAGCCAAAAAACAAAAAAATATTGGGAAATTAAATCATAACTTTTTAACGGTAAATCGTGGGAACATAATTTTAACACCTTTACTTTAAAATAAAAACCTGCATAAAGTGGCATACAAGCCAATAACTTCCTATTGCTAGAAATAAAGTTATTCAAGTTACGCCCATTGTATACAAAAATTGCAGACCTCAAAAATGTCGTATATTGACACGACGTTTGTACTGAATCATAAAACTATAAGAAATTAATCCTTCAGGCCCTGCGCGAGCACCGGTGATCGCGAGAACAAAAGAATACAATGGGAATTCCTAGAACCTCCGATCGAAGGATTAACTGACCTCAAAAAGGTCGTAACTAATGTTCGTTTTAATTTGCTCTTAGGAACGGGGTGTAAACACATTCATAATGCATTATAATGGTTAGAAAATTGGTTGTAAGTCAAACGTCTAGACACCCAATGACGAAATAAAACGTCGTAAGCTTTTATAAACGTAAATTTATCGAACTTTTAAAAAGTTACCAAAAACACAAAGCAAAAAATATAATATTATACAATGTCAACTTAATAACTAAGTAAATAATATATTATGTCACTAAAATAACAACAAAAACACATAATATAAGGTTGTCAAATATCCATAATATTAACTTTAGGTACCTACGTAATTATACTTTTCATTAAATAATTATTTAACAATAAATAACTAATGATATTCAGAATTTAAGTGGAAAATAATATTATTATGTTATTATTCCCTTCATAATATTATTTTTCCCTACTAATGTTATTTATGGAGTAAATAAAAAAATAGTCAAAGATAAGTCTTGTACATAATATACAACATTACTGAACAAGATTAAACATTTAAAAAAATGAACAATATTATTAATATAATATACGGTAGAATTGAGAAACCTCCTCCTTTTTGGAAGTCGGTTAAAATTATAAGAAAAGATATAAAATCAATATTGAATTCATGCATATTTCTTAATTTAATTTTATTTCATGCTTTTTAAACTTGTATTCGTTATAGTGCAGAATAATTCCTATCAAAAGGATCATAATATTATTATCTCAATGAATACCATCTACGAATGTCCTCTTGGATGAGGCCGTCAATATGAGTCCAAACATGAAACCTCCACTTTGGGTTCATAATATTAATATTATGGAGCTCGGCTCCTATAGAATCCTGGCGATGCTGCAGCAGCAGCATGCAAATATTTACTGTTATCTACGTCTTACCAATTGTCGCAATTAAAATGAGCCCAAACACGAAACCTCTGCTCTAAGTTGGTGAGGAGTTGGGTATCCTATTGATTACCAGATTATGCTGCAGCACCAGGTCAACTTTCCATTAATGTGTATTTATTCATAAATGTCACGAACTAGAATGCAAAATATTATAAAGCCCACCAAACGACTGCAAGTTGCTAATCGGCCCTTCACAAACCAGATGAACCGCAATTTTCTAGCACTGAGCAGGCTGATAATGATGAGCTATGGCTAAGAACACTCTCAATCATGTCAGCTTTCAAACAAAAAAAAAACTAGATCAAAATCGGTCCACCCGTTTGGATGCTACGATGCCACAGACAGACAGACCGACTGACAGACCGACAGACATGCAAACAGACACGTCAAACTTATAACACCCCTCTTTTTGTCGGGGGTTAAAAATGTGTCATGTTAGTAGTTACCATGCCCATAAATACATAGGTATGCTTAGATTTAAATTAGTTGTTACCTAATTAACACATGAAGCCCCGAACGAGCACCGGTAATTGCGACAACAATAGAATACAATAGCAATTCTTGGAACCCTCGATCGAAGGATTAAGAAAAACGTTACTATGGGAAAATTGAATTTCACGAACACCTACTTACAAAAACGGAAACTTCATACTTTAACCCCTAATAGTAGTAAAAAAACCTTAAATCTTACAACGCATAGGTACCACGCAGAATTTGCTTTCGGTTTGTTTACATTCATATTGAGTTTAGCTCAAGTATACATTATGTATCCTGGAACTTATTACTAGGTAATTCAATCTTTAGAATTTATAACATACCTTGTATAGAGAAATTATACACTCCAAGGTTTTTGCAACACGATTTCACTACAGCGAAACTGACACAACCTTTCAACACGACGCCCGCGCAGTGACTAAGGTAACTTACCTGGGGTGTATGTAAGAAATTCCGGAATGTTCAACAAGTTGCGGGACCTGTGACTCGTATTAACTACGATTGAGTTCATATTTTCTACCACCCATGAAATTATAGTATCTAAGAAGTCATTATTTGTCCTTAGAAAAATCTGAACCGTTAAAATGTCGTAACATAGCAAGCATAAAAATTGCTTCCCGCAAAAAGATCGTAACATCTGGGACGCATTGAAACAGGAACAGCGTAAATATGTTTTAATTAAAAACACAAACTTCTTCAAATCATATCTCAAAAAAGTATAAATACGCAGTTTTGTGGGCAGTTACACCAAAAAAAATTATCACACTTTTTAAAACACTCACTTTTTTTTAAATTTCATGTCATCGTAGAGCAACCAGACCCAGACCAATCGACGCAGAAAAAAAAACTGATAATGACCTTATACGTAGTCTAGTTACGACCTTTTAACGGGATACGCCCTTTCTGTTTTCCGTCGTCGATATATACCCATCAGTATATTCAATTTCAAAATTTTCCAACTCTACAGTATGTTTCGTTCCGTTTGTCATCACTCTCGCTTTACTCGGATTTAGTGTCAGTCCTACTTTCCCACTTTCTGTTGCCAGTTCTTTTATCATTTGTTTCAAGTCTTCTGATGTTTTTGCCAGTAAAACTATGTCATCAGCGAATCTCAAATGTGATAACAATGCTCCATCTATGTTTAATTCGAACTGTCCCCAAATAAGTCTTCTGAAGATTGATTCTAAAACTGCGGAGAAGAGTTTCGGAGATAGAGGGTCACCTTGTCTCACGCCTCGTTCTACTCTGAAAGAAGCGCTGTTCTTTTCCAGTTGAATTGTAGCTGTGCTGCTGCTATAAATGTTTTTAATAAGTTGAATATATTTCTGTTCAATTCCTTGTTCCAGTAATGCCTCCCATATTTTCTCGTGTATTAGAGAATCGAATGCTTTGCTGTAATCAATAAATGCGATATAGTATGTGAGTTGATATTCATTGTATTTCTCAATGACTTGGCGTACGACGTGGATGTGGTCGATTACTGAATAGTCTTTCCGAAATCCTGCTTGCTCGACTGGTTAATGTTCGTCCAGAGCTTTTTCAATTCGTTTCAGGATGACCTTAGCAAAAATTTTGTATACGTTGGACATGAGGCTAATAGGGCGATAGTTTCCGATATCGTATTTGTCCCCTTTCTTGTATAGTAGAATTATGCTAGACTCAGTCCACTGCTGAGGGATGGTTTCGGTGATTATGATTTCATTGAACAAATCTGTGAGAATAGGTGTCAGTGTCTCTTTGTTACCTTTTAAAATTTCGTTGGTTATGCCGTCAGGTCCAGGTGCCTTATCATTCTTTTGAGTATCGATAGCTTTGTTGACTTCCGAAAGAAGAATGTCAGGAATATTTGAGATTTGTAACAATTTTATTTCGTCTTGTTTACTAGCTTTTGTAAAGTTTCTTGTAGTATGATGTAGCAGTTTGTAGTATGCTTGTTCTGTGATGATTCCATTTCCCTCGTTCGTCCTTCATTTTAACTATCCAGTTCTTTGTGTTTATCAGTTCTTTTAGTGCTTTTTTAGTTCCGCCTGTTTTAAGTATGTAGTTTTCTATCGTTTCCATCCTTCGTTGTTTTCTATCCTTTCTTATGTTTTCTTTTATGTCTTTGCAGATTCTAGTTAGTTTCTTTCTTCTATCAGGCGTATTTCTTGCACTAAGCAGGTGATATCTTTCTTCTAGTAATTTTTCTGTGGTTGTTGATAGTTCTTTTTTATTATTTATGTTGGTGTTTGTAACGAGTTTGGTCTGGGTTTTAATTATATTTTCTAAGAAATTATATTTTCCTGGATTCCTAGATTCCTAGTGTCGTCTTTGAAGTTGGCAAATTTGTCACTTAGGGTTATTTCTAATTGTTGTGTTTGCTGTTTGGTAAGTTTTCTGTTTACTAGGTCTTGTCGTGGTCTAGGTTTTTTTAGTTGTTTTGTTTTTAGTTCAGCTCTTATTAACCTATGGTTGGTGTTAAAATTAAATCTTTGCAGGACGCTGAAGTTTGTAAAGTAACTGCTTCTGTTGGTCAGAATATAGTCAATTTCGTTTTTAGTTCGGTTATCAGGTGAGATCCAGGTCCACATGTTTTTCTTGTTTTTCTTATACTTGGTGTTTAAGATCGTTAGATTGTTTTGGAGGGCAAAGCTTATGATTTTTTCCCCATTCCTACTTCTGGCCTTATTACTGTACGAGAATGGTCCTAGTATAGTATCTTCTCCTGGGCGTCTCGTTCCAATTTGACCGTTGTAGTCTCCCATTACTATAAGGTTATTATGTGTGTGTTTTTGGATTGCTTCGTTTAGATCCTGATAAAATGTGTTAATAGTTTCTAAATTTGATTGCTCCGTAGGTGAATACGCTTGTACAATAGACCATGAGTTCTTGTATCCTGGTAGTTTCAGATTCATAATCGCTATGCGCTCTGAGATTCCAATAAATTCTTCTACATACTTCTTTAAATAATCTTTGATAATGAATCCTACTCCATATTGGCCTTGTGTCTCTCCAATATGGTACAGTAAGTAGTCTGGATGGGAAGTTATACTTTCGCCCATTCTCCTCACTTCGCTCATGCCCACGATGTCCCATTTAATTTGTTTTAACGCGTATGTTAGTTCGGTAAGGTTCTCTTCGTTTTTCAGGGTAAGTACGTTGAGGGATGCAATAAATATTACTGTTCTTTGGTGGTTGCTATCTTTCGATGTTGGAGGGTTGTGGTCTCTTTCCCCCACGAGGACTGGTCGGATTGGGGGAGCTCGTTGTTCTCCTGTTTCTTTCTTATTGTTATACCTATTTTGTTTTGTTGGCTTCCCATTTCCAGTGTCTGATTGCTATTGTTGCATTGATGTCGAGAGGGAATGAGATCGACCCCAAATTTTTTCGAAAGCGTTAACTTTATTTATCTTTGGTGGATTTCGCATTTGTTGGTTACCAGATTGTAGTTGCTCTTGCGGTGATGCTGATACCTCCCTCTTTCTTTTATCTGTGCCCTTAGGGTTCTCCTTCACGATTAATTTGTCGTATTTTATATAAGCGAAATTCCCTTTTTTCCTTTCTTCTGCTAGCATTGGCATTAGAGACTTCCTTTTTTCTAAGGTTTCTTTTGAGTAGTCCTCCGCTATATATAATTGTTTTAGATTTCTTTTGTTCCTCATAATTTCGGACTTCTTCCAACCGCTTGCAAAAGATAGTAAAGTAGGTCTTGGTTTATCTCCTTTGTTGATGTTATTGCCGATACGGCGTATTTTGTTTATTTCGTTGTTTTCAACAGCTATGTTTAGATCTTCTAAAAAACATTTCTTAACCTTGTTCATTAGATCTAGTATTGATTGTTCATTTATTATTATATTGTTGCTTTTCTTCTCCCTTTCTAGACGCTCCACTTTCTTTTCTAAGTTTTCGACTCTATGTTTTAATACTTGGTTTTCTTCTAGGATATGTTTGAACTTTTCATCCATTTTTTCGAGTATTGTATTGGTTAGGTCTGTTGTCTGTTTTTGCATTTCCATTTTCATCTTATCGAACAGTAATTGAAATTGATCCTCCATATTTGTCTGCAGCTTTCTTTTTTTTTTAAATAAAACTATCTTTAAATATATTTTTATTGTTGGCAACACAGTGTTGTACTGCGGGCAAAAAGCTTGTATCCAGATCTTGGATTTGGCATTTGACAGATATGTCACTTGGTGGTGACAGCTGTTGGCCGTTAGAACGGTTGTCTCAAAATTAAAAATTGTATGAATTGAATAATTTCTAACTTCTGATTACCTCCGATAGCGTTATTATTCTTTCTGATTGATGATTATATCTTGCAACGATAAGATGTTTCTTATTGGAAAATGTCGGACACCAGTTGATCTTCTGTTTTGTGAAGTGCAATAGATTTTTGCTACTTTTACGGCAAATCTTTAAAGTTAGCTCGTGGTTGTTTTGAGATAAATAGTATGTTGTAAATGGTGATTGTATTACATTATGCTACCAATAAAAATTGAATTAAAAATTGCCATTTTATTGGACCAGCTCTACCTCAACCACAGAATACATATTAGTACAAGTCCTCAACCAGATTTTCTAGCTACATTCAAGTAAACATTTTTAAACTCCTTTTAAATACTCCGGTCGACTTAGACCAAAAAATGAGAGTGAAGTTACATAAAGTCCCAACAAGCTGAAAATCAGTGAAATTGTTCAAATCATAATTATGAACAATGTCTAAAAGTTTCCCATCATTCCCGTATGTGAAATTTTTTTTATTCAAGGTCAAAGGTCAAAAAAATGAGTTTTTCGCGATTTTCAGCAAAACGGTAAGTTTTATCATAAAAGTAGCTCAGACAAAACTTGCAGATCATAAAATTATCTATAAAAATGAATCAGTACTTTTTTTCTTACGAGCCACCGTTTCTGAGATACAACGCTTAAAAGTTATAAAAGTTGTTATCGCCATAATATGCATGGGTACGCCACGTATACAGTGTGCTTGGTCAGCAACTAGCGATATTTTAAGCACTTATATGTATGTACTTGTTATGCAAAAAACACTAACTACAAAGGTCTAGCCCCCTTCGCCTCTGTGTGGCAGGCACTTTATTATTGACTCTACCCGGTTAGCAAAAAACATTCTTAATTTGCGAGGTTTTGTCCTATTGTCATCTAAATAGCCTTAAATAAAAGAGAATTAGATTGTCTACCATTGAAAAAACACAAAAAAGGGGTTTTTTATGCAACAAGTTTAAATAAGTCATAAAGTTCTAAAAAAATTGACAAAACACGTGCAAATTTTACAACTATTGTATTTTTTTACAGAAACAGCCCTCATGACCCATTTTTATTAATTATTATATCCAAAGAATTTAAGCTAAGCTTGAATACAACATATTCATTACGTCCGTATGTCAAATACTTTAAGAGCTATTGTTCTTTGAACATTGGTCGTGCGCGAACACGAAATGTTTTTTTGAGCTTTTTTAACATGTTGAGCCAAATTTGTGAATTTTCAAGTGTAATTAGACAGTAAAATAGTTATTAAAATGTGCAGTGTTTTTTTTCATGATTTCCTTATAAAGTTGCGCACAATCGTTTTATATTATATAATAACTTTAGAGGAATTTGACATACATAGATAAATTAAACGTAGTATTACAGCTTAACTGAAATTCTTTGGATATAGTAATCAAAAAAATATGTTATGGGGGCTGCTTCTGAAAAAAAATACAATTGTTGTAATATTTGCACGTGTTTTCTCTATTTTTTTAGAAACTTTATGACTTTTTTAAGCTTTTTGAATTAAAATACTCTTTTTTGTGTTTTTTGATGGTAGACTATCTAATTACCTTTCATTTAAGGCTATTTGCATGACAATAGGACAAAACCTCGCAAATTAAGAATGTTTTTTGCTAACCGGGTAGAGTCAATAATAAAGTGCCTGCCACACAGAGGCGAAGGGGGCTAGACCTTTGTAGTTAGTGTTTTTTTGCATAACAAGTACATACACATAAGTGCTTTAAATATCGCTAATATCTGACCAAGCACACTGTATACGTGGCGTACCCATGCATATTATGGCGATAACAACTTTTATAACCTTTTAAACGTTATATCTTAGAAACGGTGGCTCGTAAGAAAAAAAGTATTGGTACATTTTTATAGACAATTTTATGATCTGCAAATTTTGTCTGAACTACTTTTATGATAAAATTTACCGTTTTGCTGAATATCGCGAAAAACTCATTTTTTTGACCTTTGGCCTTGAATAAAAAAATTTCCACACACGGGAATGATGGGAAACTTTTAGACATTGTTTATAATTATGTTTTTAACAATTTCACCGATTTTCAGCTTGTTGGGACTTTTTGTAACTTCGAATGTCTAAATCGACAGGAGTATAAAGTTGGGCTACGATTTACAACGCGCACAATCGACAGGGCCCCCGCTACGGTGTTAATATGTGCAATGTGTGCAATGCACACGGGCGCCATCATCTTGGGGCGCCAAATCCAAGGCACCAAGGACTCGCACTTGGCCGATTATTGTTTGCTTTATTTCACCTACCTATCATAAAAAAGGATTTAGAAAAATTGCCCTGGGGCGCCAAAATCAATTTTGCACACAGGCACCAGTAGCCCTTACGAGAGCCCTCACAACACGGTGAACACGCTAACAATCACCTTTATTTGTCCATCATTGGCCTACTTGAAGAAGCTGCTGAAAAGTACACAACCATAAAAAATAAATCCATTCAACTCCCAGTAGTAAAACGAATCCCAATTAAGGCCCTATAGACCCGAAAATTAGCAGGTCGATGTCTTTCAGTACGAATATCGACGTAAAGGACATTAAAATAACATTCATATCAGCGCGCCTTGTACAGTGGCGGTTACGACGCTCGCCGCGTACTTGATAGGGCGAAATAGGAGAAAAAAAAACATTTTTCTTTGATAATTAAACCAAAATTCAAAATGTAACCACAATTTATTCTTCTTTAAGTTATGAGCTTTTCGTACATATGATTTTTGAAAGTAAAACTATCATAAGCTTCATGAAAAATAAGAAAAATATCACAAAATATTCGAATTTAGCCTCCTCTTCGGAGTTATTTTTGATCGAGTGAAGTTTTCAATATTATGTTTTGAACCACAAATTGTCAAAGTACATTAAGTAAACAACAATGTGTATTGTTTTCGGCTTTTAAAAGTCACTATTTGTTTGTTTATTATTAATTCAAAGTCATGTAAAATTGGGTCTATAGGGCCTTAAGCACTTACAGCAATTACCGTACAACGACAACTTGGTATTTTTCGTCGGCGAAATGAGCCGAAGTTTGTCTACAGATTCATGAAAAGCGGTATTCTGCTAATTCGATTTGCAATTTAAAGTGGTGTCTAAGAAATGCTAATTTCGGAATATTGAAGGACTTATTATACTGAGGGATTTTACAATTGGTGTTAATAATAAACACTTTATAAGTAGTAGTTAGTATGGAGGTTTTTCTAGTGCCGTTGACAAAACGCCGAAGAAATCTAGCTAGTTTCATCGATGATTTCAAACTTAGGGCTAGTTCTAAACAAACCGAAACGAGGCGATGCGTTACTATGGTCTGTGATTAATTAAATATTAATCAATCAAGAGGTATTAAATTGCATTACATTTCAAAGTATTGCTTTCAACATCACTTTACAACGTCTTGTTTCAGTATAACTGACCCTTATAATATGCTAGATAATGACCGCAACTTCGTTTAAAAATTATTCTATGTCCTTTCCCACTCAAAGTATCTCTTTGCCGAATTTCAACAGACAGACACACTTTTGCATTTACAATATTAGTATGGCTGACTGATAATAATAGAAATATCTAATACTGCAACCATTCTAGATATTCCTGGTAATTTATGTAAAGCATTTACACATAGTGCACCGCACGACGAAGTTTGCGTCCATTGGCTAAATATAAAGTCAGAGGACTGGAGGAGACTGATCAATAATTCAATTGATTCACCGACTGTCATTAAGTTGGGGACAAACTTTCATGGGGTCATGGAGATGCATGTTTTGGATAATTTAGTTTCGTTCATTGAATTAGGAATTGAAGTTAATCAGCCAACAAATATATTTATAGGGTTAAAAGTGCTCGCTTGAGAGTTGAGATACGACAGTTTGAAGACAAAACATTTGTTTCTTTGTGTGCATCTTATGTGTTTTGAAATGATATTATAATATATCTAATAATTTCACTTAAAACTGTCTTACCTCTGCAAGTGAGCGTGAACGCGATTATAGTAATAGGTCGCCCAATAGCTATCTATTGCTACTCTACCCTCTGAAGATCGCGTATAAAAACGATTGCAAAACGAGGGGCATGTTCGTCAATTGCTCATAATCGACGCCAAATACATACTGATAAGGCATATTGACACATACTGAAAATCATTATAGCAATAATAGTTATCATGGCGGCTATACTGTAACATACATAACACACTGAACACACGCCAGGACGGCCGTATTTCACCAACAAAGGATATCAGATGTGACGCGCATTCCATCCGACTTACTAATATCATGAATATAAATTGAACCATCATGGTTATTTATGCCGGGTTGGACGTAGATATTGCGATACAGGTGCACGCATCGGCTACAATATAAATATTTATCTATTACCGATATCCAAATTCAATATCACCATGTAAATGTGGATATGTGAAAGTTTATCCTTCAAAGCGATGAACGGTCCCTAAACGCTTATTTTTAACCTCCGACGGAAAAAGAGGGGTGTAATAAATTGGCGTAAGTATCTGTATGTCCGTCTGTCTGTATGTGGCAACATGGCTCCCGAACGGATGAAGTTGAATGAATTCAATTTAGTTTCTTTTGAAGTGAAAACTTCTTTAGCGGCGTTGAGCACTTTTGTGGGATGGGTAAAAACTGTGAAACTCGCATCAGATTCTCGTGCTGATCGAAAAACCTTGGAAAAACCGTAAGACGGCCGTTGGAGAGTAGTGTTGTAACATCGAAATTGATTAATTGGAGAGTAGTGTTGTAACATCGAAATTGATTAATCGAACAATCGATTGTTTTTTTTTTTTGTCGATATTTTTTTTAATCGATTGTAAGGGTTTCGATTAATTAAAAAAATCGATTTTTTTAATAATCGATTTTCATAAAAAATGGGTTAAAAAATGCAAAACGTTAATAATCAAGTTTTCACTATAGCCGGCACTTCCGGAGTGCAACCCGTCTTTTTTTCTATCAAAGGTGACTTATAGATGATATTTTGATGCAGTCTAACCAATAAAATGGTATTCCCATGAAATGTCAAACCAAAGTCAAACGCTTTGAGGGAGTTCAAAAAATTTGTTAAATGATATCGAGGCTATTCAAAAAAATTAACTGAAAAATTTAACTCATTTAATATTTCTGGGGTTTTTTGGCTTAATTTTATCTATTACATGGAGATTTTGATTGGTTAATGTCAAAATAATAACCATTTAGTAATGATATTTATTATACATATATACTGCTGTCAATGATACTCATAATCTCAGCATAAGATAAATACATTGGGTTACGAATACTCCTTCTTCTAATATGCAGCACGAGTAAGTAAATACTAAATAGCTATTGATTTGGTCCACTTACATTTGCCCATTCTTTGTGGCCAACTCTGCATTTTTCGCTGTGGAATTGCATAGCCATTCCAGAAAAATAACCTTTACATTACAATAAATTCGCACCATTTGCTGCAACAATATTACAATGCGCGGTCACAATACATTTTTGTGCGTTCAATCGCACGATAATGGAGTTGGAAATGCAATTACAATAATCCGGCGTACACTGACAACGTAATTCGCATTTAGCAATTTAGGCTGCCTTCACACTAGCGTTTGTCCAGCGTAGGCGTTCGATGAACGAATGCGCAGCGCAGACGCCGCTACAACGGGGCGCGTACGTCGCGTTGTCGCCGCTTCTCTACTGGAACAATCAGTACGCTGCGCTAAAGCCGCGTGTACGCGATGTATACGCCGCATTACTGCGGTGTCATGTAATGTACCCCTGTGCATGCGTTGATTCTTTCATTCGTAGACAAGCGCTTGAAGTAATACGACGTAAAATGAGTTCAACAACAGAAGGTATTTTTGACATCGAAATGATTGTACATGACACCGCAGTAACGCGGCGTATACGTCGCGCACACGCGGCGCTAGCGCAGCGTACTGATTGTTCCAGTAGAGAAGCGGCGACAACGCGACGTACGCGCCGCGTTGTAGCGGCGTCTGCGCTGCGCATACGTTCATCGAACGCCTACGCTGGACAAACGCTAGTGTGAAGGCAGCCTTACCGGAGCCCCGCCGGCCGCCGGGTCGCTGATAAAATGAAAATTTCCACTAAACACCCCGCCGGCTCATTAAGCGATAACGTATCGATTGTTCGCTTTCATATTTCCAGTCTAAATTATATACAGTAGAGTACTTCGTACTAGAGTCTAGAGTCTAGACTCTAGATTCTAGACTCTAGACAGTCTGATTGGGAGAATACACACCTAGCTTCAGTTAACTTTAGAGAGCAAAATAATGCGCGAATCAAGGCGCGCGGGCGTATATCGTAGAACGATATTTTGTCTTTTTGTTGCAAGAATTTGATTATTATTTATTTTGAAAGGCACAGCTTAGTTAGGCTGTATGTATTTATATTGTAAATTGTAATATTTGTATGAGTTGTTTTATTTTTGCCAGCGTTTTTTCGCCGAGTCAAGTCATGTAAACTCAGAATGGTATTTACGAGTCATACGCGAGTGTGTTCAGGAAGATTTCTAATATTTGATGAATGAGATAAAAGGGTATTTGAGAATATTTTTTTTTTGTTAAGTAAAGAGCTTAAAATGTAATATACCAATACCAGATTTAAATCTTATAAGAAATTATCATTAGCAAAAATTATCGTAACACCATTTTTATGTACAAAGCCGTAATATAGTAAATATAATTTTGCTACGATGTAATACGAAATCATAACAAATTAGAAGAGTACTCGTATTTAATCACATTCCCCATTTGCATATTTATCAGCTTATAACGCGTGAAATGTACAATTTGTTTCAAAAATATTAATATCCATACGCGTTTGAGGGCCCTCAAAATATTGATGATAAAAACGGAAAAGCCAGAAGTTAAATGAAACAAATGATTGAGGAATCAGTATTAAAAATGTACGGGGGATATTATGACTGATCTACAGTTTATTTATATGAAATTCTGATCAATAGTATATATTTTACCGTAAAGCTTTACGGTAAAAATTAAATAAAGTAGCTAATTAAATAAACCTACCTATGATTTTTCGACAGTTAATAAAGTTTTTCGACAGGAGTCTATTCAACCATGTAGTTGATTGTATAATAGTCACATTTGATTGGCTGACATAAAGTAAGGTAATGCTCAATCAAATATTTATAATAGTGCTAATCATAGCCTCGAGTGCTCGCACTAGGCCGCCTAATTTCGCCTAACAAATCACTAAATACTAACTACAATACGCTCTCCTTCGCCTTGCTACAGTAATAAATAAAAACAACCCTCTAGCACACATAGAGAATAAGAAACAAACAACAAAACAATTTCCTCGTATTAATTTGTTTGGGAAACTTAAGATATTGTTGGATGTTGGTAAGATTACCTCTTAAGATTTGTCCTAGTTTGTTTCGGCGCACTCAAAACTTTGCTCGGTGCTTACAAACCTAGATCTTACCGCGGCTCTTCGCAAAATTACTTTTTAATCCCCCACTTTTCCGATTCGGACTTTCGTGCCAATATAGATTTGATGCCATGTTAGAATCATGGGTAGTGGTAGTTAACTTAAATTGTATTCTTTCCTTTTATTATAGAATTCTATTGTAAATAATTCTCCGCGCATATAGATTTACGATAAGTAATGCTATTAGTAAAATAGCTAGGTTAAAAAGGGTTGTGGTGGGGCTGCGGTCATGTATCACGCGTTTCCCGTAGTCCCACCTTCAGGAGCAGGAACACCGTTGGGGTTTTAGTGGGTAATCCCGGGTGCGTCTTCCGTCCGCCCGGGGAGTCCCACATACCTCGGTGGTCCTCCCCAGGCCCCGGGGATGCTTAAACGCATTCCTCCAATGCAAAAAAAATGTTAAAAAGGACAACCTACTAAAGATATTACTAGCCAGATCAATTCTAAGTTCCTATAATTACGAGTATATGAGTACATAACAACTAGTGTAGATACTGGCGTCACAGGAGGTACAGTGGTGGGAATGAGTGATGGGCGAAAGTCAGTTTAAGAAATAGTGCGCTTCGGCCAGACCTTTGGGCTACTCATAATACCTCAACTTTATCTAAATGAACTACTCTAAAACTCTAAATACTAAGCTCATAAAAAAGATGAATTCTGCAGATAGTAGACACTTTGCTAATGCCACCAGCTATCTCGGAGTTCCTGCGGTTTTTCTGATTAAATGTCTGAAAAACGACGCTCAAAGCCACACAGCGCGGCGCCGATGGCAGATAGGCGACAGATTTAGAGCTATTTTACCTTTAAATAGGTCTTATGACATCCCAATAAGATTTATTATCGTATAAACTAGCTCTGACGGGTGTATGCATTCCGCGCAGATACAGTATCTAATGTAGGCGGTAATTGATGAACCAATACCGACTGGATTAGTTGGACAATAAACTTGCACGGTTACACAATACGTATATACATACAGTAGTATAACTCTAGTACTTGAAATGAAATTCCTGCACACAGACAAGTGTTACATGCGCGCGACGCGACGTGGATATACCTAGGGATTTTTCGTTATCTAAAGTTATCCGTTGCCTCACTTATATTGTGTGCATGTACATACCCGATTCTAGATTGGTTTGAAGATATGTAGTCTACTGTATATGATTAAAACCATGGTTACAATTTACAACCGTACAACGTAGCAACTAACAACACATTTGGTCGGATTATGTCAACTTAGGGTCAATTCAGACCACAACGCGACGCGTATACATATATGCATTTCTAATTTTGTATGAATTTGACAGATTTACAAGACGTCTCACACAAATAAAATCTGTCAATTTAGTACTTACAAATTTAGAAATGCTTCTACGCGTCGCGTTGCAGTCTGAATTTACCCTTAATGTAAATTGTCATAATATCTGTTGACTGGGTTTGACAAAACGCGACCAAAATATGTAGGTCCGCCACCTGCCTATGAATCAATTTCCCTGATAGTACTTTTCATCTACATCTTGCCTTTGTTAGGGTACAAACTTTAACCATAGTTCAATCATGTTCAATGCAGTGATGATACATTAACAATACAAACCCAAGGCTATTGTTATATTCAAGAAATAACAATCAGTCTGTGAGAGTGTAATTAGGGAGCTTCTCTCAATCGCACAGCATACAACACACGTTGCTAGGGTTGTCAAAAGCAGATCGCATAGAATAGAAATCCGTATCAAAAGCCTTTTAAACTTTAAAATTAAATAGTGGGAAGAAAAAAAAGGTAATATTCAGAGCTTTACTAATGGTCATATTAATGCACAGCATAACATCTATTATTAATCATATATAATGCCTGGAAGTATGTACAAAGTATGAAGAAATTATAAATTATACACAGCGCGTTAAATGTTTGATTTCGTTCATTGTATTTATTATATTAACATTAAAGTTATCGGTAAATATGCTTATTTGTAAACTGACTTAGATTAAAAACGAAAAAACATCTCTATTTAGAGTATTCTCGGAAACACTGAAAATGTTCTTGCGCCAACCCTAGAGGCAGGCACCATTACGAGAGAGCTAAATACAACTCCCACTATAGGATCGACATCTAGTAAGCTATTGTAAAGTGGAATCATGAAGCGAATGCGTCGATCGATACCGAATTCTCTAACCACTAAGTATGTTAACTACTAAATGGTTTCCATAGTGAGTCGAATTGTATACCCATTACTGATTACCCAGTGCCTACTGCATGTAAAGAAATACAGGGTGCAATTAAACCTTCCTGCCAAATTTTGATATATCGACGGTTAAAAGGAAATAGGGCATAAGCGAAATTTTTGTCAAAAATTAGTTTTAAATGCCATCTTATTTAAAATGTCCCGCTCTTTCGAATGCGCTGACTCTCATAGCTCTACGATGAGTTTTTTAGCGTTTATGCCCTAGCAAAAAAAAGCAATTTCCTAGTAGTATTTTTTGTAACCGACAAAAATTCAGGTCAGTTTGTCTGTAAATGTGCTTGTACCCCTGCAAAAAATATTTGTCTACAGCTTTCGGCTGCTTTCTCTTCTGAGCAATTCTCTTCTAAGCAATTTTTTAAGCAATCTTTTAAGCAATTCTCTCAAAAATTACAAACGTCGTTAATAGCCTTCTCCCATTTCGTAATTGATCATAGCTTTGGCGCTTGTACCATAGGGTACAAAAAATATAAAAGATACATAGGTATCCAAAATTTATTTTCATATTACTCTGTCGGTTATACCCTACAACCTTTTTCAACCATATTTCCATAGACTCACGCAATGCCAGTCGCCAGATTATTCTTCTTTTCCTTCACTTTCAAAGGACATTGTGTGTCACATGTGTGTCACTTAAGTCTTATAATTCTAGTTTTTGTGAAAGTCTACTGTTACTTGTGTTCTATTAACTAATAAACGACCACTGTAAAAAGTCGTTATCCTTCTTTTCCTATAATACTTACTGAATCGTCTAGTCTCGTATACCCTTTTACTTTGCGATGTAAGAAATCAGAATTTTGTTTAGGCTTCTTATCCTCTAATATTTTTTTTTGTCATTAATTGTATCTTATGCCATATTACCTCATTCAAAATTTTAAAGTAATTGTTATAAGGGACAAAAAACACTTTAAATAGCACCAAATCATTAAAACTAACAATACAAGTAAGAGGCCCATTTTTATCATTTTATAACTGTTTAAATTATCATGATACGTCAATAAATAACAGAGATACGTCAGTTTTTCTTAAACTCAAAACTTTAAACGACTCTCCTGAACGTTTCACTTTTTGGCGCTTATTTCCTTTTAACCGTCGATATTTATCCTTGTTAAAAATAAAAATACACGTATTTTTTCTTTTATACTCACTCAGTACTAAAATGTTGAGAAATAGCTTCCGAAAGTTATCCTAAAAAACACTACAATTAATGGACACGATGCGTCGGCCGCGCGTGACCCCCTCTGATTCCCCCGCGCCGCGAGTGACCATTCTGCAACGATTTTAAATGGGATAAAATATGTCATTGAAAAAAAATAACACCCAATTTTTTTTGGTTAACTGGACTCTCCTAATGATACTTAAGCCCTGGAAAAAATTTGGTAGGAAGGTTTCTGTATAGTGAACTAAATGACGAACGCCCGTAACTCCGCTGCGCCAAAATTAGTTTATCGCGTGGGAACCGTACATTTTGCAGGATAAAAACTATCCTATGTCCTTTCCCGGGACCCAAAGTATTTGCATACTAAGTTTCATCAAAATCGGTTCAGTGGTTTGAACGTGAAGAGGTAATTATTTATCGAAACAGTCGGCTGTTAAAGTTGTACTTTTAACAGTTCCAATTAAGATCCTTAGAAACGAGTCAATATTAGTGTTATCATAGGTGTTATTATCCATATTGCTAACAATATTATTATGATTATGTATTGTTAGTTATAGCCCAAGAGCCAGCGATAGCCAGACTTTCGTCAATTTATAACAGCTGAAAGTTTACCTTCTTATGAACCCGGCTACTACTTTGTAAAATCGACCAGCAACTTTGGAGTTTCGGTCGCGGTTTCTTAAGGAGGTTCCTTGTTCAGCAGTAGGAAGCAACTGTAAAAAATGTCCGGCAGTGGAAGACGACATTCCTACAGTTATCCCAAAGATAAAATTGAGCGTTGTAGGTATTTTGTCAAAGGTCAGGTAGACCTTCAGAATTGCATACATCCTAAAAAAACACGATCGAAACTCCATAGTTGCTGGTCGTTGTTACCTCTATCGACGTCATCAACAGGTAAACTTTCAGCTTTTTTAAATGAGGAAAGTCTAGCTGTCACTGGCTCTTAATCTGTGACTATTTCAGTAAATATAACTTGTACAAATCAAAACGTCACGTTTAATATTTACAACTGTTCTATTACCCACAACACAAGAACAATAGGGAAGAAATAATTATTTGTAATTGGCTATAATTTATTTCCAATTTCAAACGGGCTGTGAACATAAAATTAACTGATATTATTACGATGATTGGTTAGAAAATTGAGCCTTTCGTTCTTTGAAGGATTTAATAAGGTGCTTACTTATACAGGGTGCAATTAAACATTCCTGCCAAATTTTGTCCAGGGCTTAAATATCATTAGGAGAGTCCATTAAACCAAAAAAAAATTGGGCGTTATTATTTTTTTAATGACATGTTTTATCTTATTTAACCCATCAGTCGTGGCAAAACGAGACACAATAGCTTTTTCATTGTTATCGCGGCCGGATGTGGCCGCTTGGGGCTTCATGAATTAAAATCGTTGCAAAACGGTCACTCGCGGCTCGGGGGAATGAGCGGGGAGGACGCGCGGGGAGGCGCGCGCCGGCCACGACGTCACGCGCGGGCGACGCGTCGTGTCCATTAATTGTAGTGTTTTTTTAGGATAAATGTCGGAAGCTATTTCACAACATTTCAGTACTTACTGAACTGAAAGAAAAAGTACGTGTATTTTTATTTTTAACAAGGATCAATATATCAAAATTTGGCAGGAAGGTTTAATTGCACCCTGTATAATATACATAATGTTATTATGAAGTGAGAAGGACTTTAATAACGGCTCCCATATACAAGTAGGCCGATGGAATACAATTGGACTGATCGTAGAAGAGGAAATATTTTTAACAGTACTCAAAATTAATAGGTTAGTAAAACTTTTTTTTCGCCCAGAAATAGTTCAGCGGCAGTAACAAACATACAAACAACATACACCTTCATTTTAAAAGCGAATAACTAATATAAATTAAAATATATTAAGTAGTTACTAAGCGAAGTATGTAGGTCGGCAGCGTGATATAATATAACATTGAAGCAGACAAAACAACACACAGTCCTGAATCCCGCCTATCGAAGTCTTTGGGATCGGTGTGACACAGTGAACTCTCTACAAGGAACACGTACACACCCTAAAGTATTATCACTTAGTTTTGTTACAGCCTCTATAAAACTCTCAACGCACAGCCCAAACCACTGGACGGATCGGGCTGAAATTTGGCATGCAAGTAGATGTTAAATGACGTAGGCATCCGCTAAGAAAGGATTTTAATCAATTCTACCCCCAAGGGGTTAAAATAGGGGATGAAAGTTTGTATAATATAATAATACTTCTTAACGCAAGCGAAGGCGCGGGCAATAACTCGTATAATATACAACATCAGAAATAACAACTCGCTTGGCTCTTATGCGTAATTCCTACACCATATAAGGCAAAACAACGTTTGCCGGATCCGTATTTGTATTTTCGATGACGTCACAGCGGGTGTAATGCGCGAGCCACCAAGTCTCATATTACGATGATTGATGATAAGGAGCACTTAATTGACTCTGGTGGCGGTGGTCAGCTCCGGGATTACGTATTATTTCATAGCGTAATGCTTTTATTAATTCTCTTAACAGACTATATAGCTACTGCCAAAACAATAAAAAAAATCGGCCAAGTACGAGTTGTACTCGCGCACAAAGGGTTCCGTACCACTACAGAGCAAAAATAGGCTAAAAATAGTATTTTTCGTATGGGAGCCCCCAATTTAATAAAATTAATTATTTAATTTAATTAAATTTTACTATTCAATATTAAAGTACAAATACATTTAAGTATTTTGTGAACATTTCAATTGCCTATGTGTTGCCATTATTGATTAAGAGCAAACAATAGCAAAAAAAATTATGTTTGTTGTATGGGAGCTCCCCTTAATATTTAATTTATTTTGTTTCTAGTATTTGTTGTTATAGCGGCAACAGATATACACAATCTGTGAAAATTTCAAAAGTCAAGCTATAGCGGTTCTTGAGTTACAGCCTGATGACAGACAGACGGACAGACGGACAGACGGACAGACATCGAAGTCTTAGTAATAGGGTCCCGTTTTTACCCTTTGGGTACGGAACCCTAAAAACAACAGGTTAGACTCCGGGAGTGCCAGTATAAGTACAAACGAAATAGCAGGCATACCTAATACCTATCTGATATTATCTATCAAACTCTCCGTAAGACTGCTGGAAGAAATCGCTGTTAGAGATAAGCAGTACTTGTTGGGTCGTCTTTCTTTTTTTGTATATTTTCTGGTGAAAATTGTAAATTATGTGCAACAAATTGTCAAAATATAATAAATAAAAATAAATACATTTTTGGTGCGCGGTAATCTATCTCTTTTAGTCCCCACTAGTGGTCTACTTCCCCGTCTTACGAATTCTCGATCAGGTCACGTGTCCTGTTACGTTAATAACTTATCAGACAAAAACAAAACATTGTTTATCTTTAACGTATACACAGTATTAATCATTTATTTATAGTAAGGGTGTTAATATTCTACATTCTTGCAATGGGACCTCGGAGGTGGGCGATTTTCTTGAGTGAAAGTCCGCTTGACAAGTTCTATTTCAATTATAATGACATCAATGCTGCGGTAACCTTAAATAACGTCTATTTACTTTCACGACAAACCACTATATTTAATGGTTTTACGTCTTTATACATTGCAGTTTATTGATCGTCTCAAGTTAAGCATGCCTTGTTGACAATGGGATTCCCAAGGGTATGCTAGGGTTATCATAAAACCGGCGTTGGTCGGAACTCGGAGCACGGAGGCGTCAATTTCTCCTGGTGCTGGTAGTCGAATCATACCAAGGCCTTGGTATGATTCGACTGTTTTGCTGAGGAGTGCGGATTGGCGCACATACTTTGGCCGGCCTCTGTGTTCACGGCTGGTTAGCTGATGAACTTTTAATAGTTTTCAGCTCCAGTAATCTTAAATCAACGAATTACGGACTTAAGTCACAGTATAAATTACATTTGGTTGGTCATCTTTATTCTATGCCCCATTGGGAACTGGGCATGTCGAAAACTGATTGCAGATAGATCTTGAGATTAGAACAATAATTATTCGTTTTCATGTTACAATATTATATCTCTTGAAGTTACTGCATGTTATGTTATAATTACTTCTACTATCCAATTTTGTGTGTATCTACGTACGTAGGTAATTAAATAAGTGCTTATTTTGATATGGCAAAAAGTATGATATTTACAGCCCAAAATGGAAAATTTTAAGCATTAGGTGTCACTAAAGTATGTGCGACTGGATTAAGAATATTAATTGCTTTAATTATTCAAAGAGTATTTATGTGAGAAAGCTCTCTGTCCATAACAAAATGGCGGTAAATCTATTTCAGTGGGGACTTGTCCATTGACTGAGACGTATGCAAAGGGATCTATGAGATAAATCGCTCGCCGCCGTCACTTACTTCACATAATGAAGGATGGCTGAGGTAGAATGGATTTAGTAGCCCCTATGTTGTATACTGTATAGCTATAGTGTATGTATTTTTTAGATCTAGATGTAAACAAAAACTTGACCAAATCAATGTGACATCATTTTTTCAGTTATTGCGCGGTTAACACTTAATTTTATGCGATAAGGTATCGTTTATATTTAAATCAAAATTTAAATGATTTAGGGAATTGGCATTGTTAGTATTTAACTTAACCCATCAAGCCCCATAAGATCAACGGTGATCGCGACAACAATAGATTTTCAAGAATCCGCGATCGAAGGATTAAAATTGGAACTATACTGTACTCGGCGAAACATGGCGATAGCGGTCATTGACTCCCTGTCAAAAAGTTGTCATTGTCTATACAGGGTGTAACAAAAATAAGTGGTAATACTTTAGGGTGTGTATGTGTTCCCTATAGAGAGTTCACTGTGAAAGTAGCAGCGCTAAAAGACCAATTTTTTTTTCACTTTTGTATGGGCAAGCGCCCGAGCGTCACGAGTTTTCCCATACAAAAGTGAAAAAAAATTTTGGTCTTTCAGCGCTGCTACTTTCACAGTGAACTCTCTACAAGGAACACATACACACCCTAAAGTATTATCACTTATTTTTGTTACACCCTGTATAAACCGCGATTGACAGTGAAGTGTCAGATGTTGTCAATCGCGGCTTTCTATAGAAAATGACAAGTTTTTGACAGGGAGTCAATGACTGCTACCGCCATGTTTCGCCGAGTACAGTATAAGTATATAATCATGACGTGAGGTGCTACTCATGCTAGACCTGTCTTGTCGTAAACATAATCTTTGATCGACTGTACAAAATAATTGACACAAACGAGGCTAAAATATATTAAGAATGTGTGTCACAAATTTCTCCATCGCGAAACAGCGAGGACAGAAATTTATGTAAATGGCTCTCAAGAATTCAGCGTTACGTAAAATGTTCATAAGACGACAAGGGGAGAACACAAGAGATCCAACATTGGAGCCTAGTGTTTGCGAATTGTAAACAGCAAAATACCAAATCAAGTCCTTATTTGCATTTAATCAAGTCGACAAACAGCCGATGTTGATGTCTTCGTTGAATTTAATGAAACATATTACATAATATAACGTCCCAAAGAAATTTTAATGAAAACGTTAAAGCATTGAAAAGATTTTAATAAAAACTTTCTTCAGATCTGAATACGTCAAGCCAAGCGAAAATGTTTTTCACGACTAGAGCTTCCACCTACCTAATTTTTGGGATTGGTTAAAGATTGTGTAATATAAGTTTATAGTACAAGGTAACTATTATAAAAGCCTTATATGCCCCATTGCTGGGCAAAGGCATCCTGCCAAAATTTTCCCTGTAACTCAACGGTCAACCTAGTGGTAGTGCCTAGTTGCTATCAAGGTAACTTACGGTTCAAGAAAGCAAAAAAGTCGATAAAGATGCTGTGAGGTAAAATATTGGAATATGAACTCAATTTTCCTACGGGATCGCAATTCTCGTGAAACAATAAAATATCAAGATCATCTTTAGCCCTAATAGGATTTAAGATAATTGGATTTTAAAACTAATAAGTCAAACTTAATCCGTCTGACGCTGAGAAAATAAAACATTTTTAAGGAGCAAATATGTCTGCTAAAGTCGATATTAATTGTGATAATCCCGAATGTGCAGTTGGGAACTATCCATCGCCAAAGAACTAAGTGATCGCCGGGCAATCAACTTTCGTAGTCGTTTTGTCGACAATATTACGATATCGATCGGAATGGCTCGTTCCGCTTGAAACTAAGATATAACAACCCCCCAGGCTCTAGTGATACTCTACGGCGGGTACTCTGTAGGAACGTCTATATCTAGTGTCGAGGTTACTTAACTAGCTTTTACTTAATTCACAACTTATAAATATTAATTTACTATAGTACCTACTACTGTCGAAATCGTAGGTGCATTTTTAAGGTCTGTCAATTTGACGAGCAAAGTTTATGCCACCCCCAAAATCATGACGTCATGTCCTCTTTTACTCAGACCCCGCACTGCACAACTTGCACAACCTTAAATTAAATAAAAAAGACAATAATATAGATAAACTACGTACAATTTATACACGATTTTGCTGCTAACAATGGTTTCTTCCAGACAACCTTTGGTGTTAAATTAAAAAAAAAAAAACGTTAAATTGCGATACTGAAATCTGAGAGCTTAGTCCGTATACCACACCAGCTGACAGCACCTAACAATTTAATAATTAAAATGCAGCGGGCTAGTCGCGCGGCTGACAAATTTTCCAATAATCCTTTAGCACTGTAAAATACTATTCGTGCAAAACTGTTCGACCCTGCAAAGCCGATACACGGCCGTTTTTACTTTTAAATTCATTCATCGGCTAAATTTTTAACAGAATGTTCAATCAATGTGAAAAATACGCAAATTTTAAATCAAATTGTGGGACAAATTAAAATGACCTTTATTGATTAGATGCCGTTACGCTTTGAACGCAGCATTCGCTTGAAATATGACGGGGTGAGAATTTTGGGGATATTTTTGTGTAGTAATCAGCGTGGATCATCCTGGACTTTTACCTTTAGGCGTCGTAATTGTATATTTTCTGGCTGCTCCGAGAAATCATTAATCAGTACATACCTGGAAAGAGAAAGATTTTTTTATTAAATTATTATATAAATAGTTACAAGAAAAAAAAATATAAAGAAAAAAGCTACTGAAAACTCGAGAGGTGTCAAGGGACACCCGAATGGAACGGAGTTATTTCTTATGTTCAAAAAATATGTACATAATACATATACTAAAAAAATATATTTAAAAAACGCCATCTATTGACGCCCAGGAATACTAACAACGCGTCGCTGTTTATTCTCAAAAAACGCCATCTAGTTGACGCACAGGAATACTATCAACACCCTCTGCCCCTACCATGCAGGTACTAATAAAAAAATGTCGTTACAATTTTTTCGGCCTAGCCCCCTTTCGCAATGCGTGAAAAGGAACTCCGTTCCAATAAAAAAACGCTAAGACTAAGGAAAAATTTAAGTTGCAACACCAATGTTATCTCATCTCATTCATTTATCTTATGAAATTAGATTCCGTCGAATTTTTATCATTTCGGCCACAAGCTGTTAATTTATGAAATAATAATAACTGTTCCCGAAATGACAATTTAGGCGTGGCCTCGCAGTGCCCCCGCCATTACGTTGTTAATGGACCGCGAGAAATGTCATTACGATCACTTTCAGAAATTATGGTAATGCTCGAGGTGATCATTTAATATGATCTTTAGCTTAAATGTGGGCATCTACTTACCATGTAAGCTTACGATATCTGAACCAAAACTGAATGTACGCTGAAGGTTTTTCTCGCATTTAAGATGTGCCTACCCCAAATTATTCGATACTGAAATTGCCACTGTAATTTTGAAGTATCAAAAAACAAAAATGTCGCAGTGCACACTATATACTTGTCAATGTGATACATTTTTAAATTGTAGAAATGACTTATTAGTGGAGGCAATGAAGGTTTTCACCTCCGATGTTGAAATTCGTTGAACCTCCATAGATTTTCATGAAAATTAGTGAGTAGGTGGGGGATACCCTTTTTTTTGAGACGGGGAATGCTGTTGCGCATGCCGGAGGGTTTGGGGACACTCCCCCGGGTATGTAGGACTCGCTGCGGCCGTAAAAATGGTGAATTGACCGCAGCCCTACCCACTAAAACCCGTCTATACTCTTCCTCTCTTCGCACGCAGGATTGCGAGAACGCGTGAGCTTTCTTTCCGCAGGTGGGGGATACCCTAAGAAACAAAAGTGGCATAGTGTCAACTTGCGCTTTTGCCCTGGGGGTGGATGCCAAACCTTCTCGGGGGGTGATTTTTGAAGTGAAAACTTCTTAAGCGGCGTGGAACTTGCCCATGGAAAGTGTCATCATCAAGCGGATAGCAAATAAAAGTCTGTAGATAACTTTACCATAAACATTGTAAAGTTAGTAAGGACGCTTTATTTATTTATTGAAGTGAAAACTTCTTTAGCGGCGTCGAGCACTTGTGGGATGGGTAAAAACTGTGAAACTCGCGCCAGATTTTCGTGTTGATCGAAAAACCATATAAAACGCGTAAGACGGTTGGAGAGTAGTGTTTTGTGTCGAACTCGAACTCGAACGAAATGTACAGTCGGGGAAATGAGTTGTTTAGCAGAAATGTACAGTCGGGGAAATGAGTTGTATAGCAGAAATGTACAGTCGGGGAAAATTGTGCTAAGCAGAAATGTACAGTCGGGGAAATGAGTTGTTTAGCAGAAATGTACAGTCGGGGAAATGAGTTGTTTAGCAGAAATGTACAGTCGGGGAAATGAGTTGCTTAGCAGAAATGTACAGTCGGGGAAATGAGTTGTTTAGCAGAAATGTACAGTCGGGGAAAATTGTGCTAAGCAGAAATGTACAGTCGGGGAAATGAGTTGCTTAGCAGAAATGTACAGTCGGGGAAAATTGTGCTAAGCAGAAATGTACAGTCGGGGAAATGAGTTGTTTAGCAGAAATGTACAGTAGGGGAAAATTGTGCTAAGCAGAAATGTACAGTCGGGGAAATGAGTTGTTTAGCAGAAATGTGCAGTCGGGGAAAATTGTGCTAAGCAGAAATGTACAGTCGGGGAAATGAGTTTTTTAGCAGAAATGTACAGTCGGGGAAATGAGTTGTTTAGCAGAAATGTACAGTCGGGGACATGAGTTGTTTAGCAGAAATGTACAGTCGGGGAAAATTGTGCTAAGCAGAAATGTACAGTCGGGGAAATGAGTTGTTTAGCAGAAATGTACAGTCGGGGGAAATTGTGCTAAGCAGATATGTACAGTCGGGGAAATGAGTTGTTTAGCAGAAATGTACAGTCGGGGAAAATTGTGCTAAGCAGAAATGTACAGTCGGGGAAATGAGTTGTTTAGCAGAAATGTACAGTCGGGGAAAATTGTGCTAAGCAGAAATGTACAGTCGGGGACATGAGTTGTTTAGCATAAATGTACAGTCGGGGAAATGAGATGTGAAATGATAAACATCTGTTTAGCAGAAATGTACAGTCGGGGGAAATTGTGCTAAGCAGAAATGTACAGTCGGGGAAATGAGTTGTTTAGCAGAAATGTACAGTCGGGGAAAATTGTGCTAAGCAGAAATGTACAGTCGGGGAAATTAGTTGTTTAGCAGAAATGTACAGTCGGGGAAATGAGTTCTTTAGCAGACGCGCTGATTAAGGCCGCGTTTCCACCTGCAAGACAACTGTCGCGAGAAGTGTCTGACAGTCTGTCTGACAGCAGCTTTTTTTTTCGATTGTCGATATTTTTTAATCGATTGTAAGAGTTTCGATTTATTAATTAAAACGATCGTTTTTTATTTTTTTTTAATCGATTTTCATAAAAAATGGTTTAAAAAAATCAAGTTTTCACTTCTGCCGGCACTCCCGGAGTGCAACCCGTCTTTTTTTTAAATAAAAATAACCCGAGGAATCAATAGACACCCAAATTCTAAGCAAAATTTGTTATATAAAGTTTTTTGAATAAATCAATACTTTCGGAGTTCTTAAAGATCAAAGAACATGTTTTTGCATGAGAAAAATACATGTCTTATAGCGGTTTTTTTTTAATTAAATAAGAAACTATAGGTTTTTACGAAAAATGTGTAATTACCAAAATTAAAGCCACTTATTATTTTTAAGAAAAAAATTAAAACCGACTTCCAAGGTAAAAACAATAGTAATATGAACTAAAAAGTATTAAATAACTCTTACTCTTTAATAGTGCCTTTTTCAGAATTCGTCTAAATCTCAACTATTTCTGTACATACTACAGTCTTCATTATTTTGTAGTCGGTACCAGCTAATTTAATCGTGAGTTCAGTAAAGTCTAAATATCTGAAACTTTTGGGACTGGTACCGACTTCAAAGTAATGAAGACTGTAGTATGTACAGAAATAGTACATACCCTCGATTGCTCATAGATCCCATCATCAGCTCACCACTTTCGTAATTGTTATACAAAATTAAGATTATATCCTATACAAGAACACGAGAATTTTGAAAATCGGTCCACAAACAGCGAAATCATCATCAAAAACATCTGCTTCGATGCAAAATATCACGAAAAGTACCAATAATTGGGTCATAGTGTGATGACCCATGGTATAATTATGGTTGTGATGAATCATCATCAATTTCAATTTCATTGATTATCAAACAACAACAAGCCAACACATCAATTTCATTGATTATCAAATCAATGAAATTGATGTGTTGGCTTATGCTTTTTTTAAACAACGCCGAAATCCCCGAACCTCTACCTATAAGCATTCAAAAGTTCTGTTGGGTACCTTCGGATCCAGGGGATAACCTGGTGCAAAGTCTTACTTTTTGGTAGCATTTACCTCGAATGCTTCAGAAAAAATCAAAATCACTATATGTTTTCATAGAAATTTCAAGGAGTCCCCTCGATTCCTCAAGGATCCCATCATCAGATCACCACTTTTGTGAATATGGTACCAAATTCGAGCTGAGCCCTATACAACACAAAAAGAATTTTGAAAATCGTATCACAAACGACTGAGTAATAGTGGAACATTCAAAAAAAAAAAAAAGATACATACAGCCGAACATATTACCTCCTCCTTTTTGGAAGTCGGTCAATAAAAAAAACAAACTAATTTCTACCCTGAAATACCTACCTATATTCATTCAAAGTGAGCCACAGGTGATTGTATATATATTTTCTTTCGGCGAGTACCTAAGTCAACTTAAATAACGGTAAACCGATGCATTTTATGACATGTACTTTCAAAAGACCTTCTAAAGAGCTTAAAATTACCTTTTTAATAAGCATTTTAAAAAGTTAATAGCATCAAAATTGAACAAGTTATGATAAAAATAAGATGACTCTTACAAATTTTTTTGGAAAAATCGAAAAATAAAACGTTGACCATTTCTACAATAATTCAAATTTATGGTTATCCCCAAAGGTTTTTCTTTATTTTAACATAAGTAATGACCTCAAAAATTTTTCTTGATTTAGAATGCCTAGTTTTGAAAAAAAAGAATGATTTAGTAAAATCGAAATTATTAAATTTTTTCTAAATATCATTTTGTTTTGAACATAACTTCAAAAATATTAAACCTTTGTAAAAATTATAAAAAGCGAAATTTGTGCACATTTTTTAAGAAATCTTTTGATTTTCTTTTGATTTTTATAGCATGAAAAATAACGAAGATAGAGACTTTTAAAGCCTAACTTTTACCGCGAGTACCATGAAACGGGGACCTTTTAATCCTATTTTTTTTTTTAACCAAGGGCTTTAAAAAGTATTTTTCAAATTGATCTTAAAGCTCTTTAAATAACCTTTAAAAGGGACCATAAATGAACTTGATAACTTAAAAATTAACGGAGCTATTGTAATATTAACGAAATTTTTTTTTTTAAACAATTTTGAAGCAGAGATTTGGGATGCAAATACTGTAGTTGACTGTAGGAAACCCTGTCAATAGGTACATCTATACTACTAAAGTGTTTTTGTCTACCTGTTACCTCTTAACACCCAAACGGTTTACCGATTTTGCTGAAATTTAGTATGAAAATACTTTGAGTCTCGGGACTGGATATGGACATAGGATACTTTTTATCCCGAAAAAATGTACGGTTCCAGCGCGATTGCAGGCGTCATCTAATCCATACTAAATATACATTAATCTTTTAAAGTCTTTCAATATTCAGAAAGTAAACGAAACTGTAAATGTCTATTAGATAAGAGAGGGGCTTTTTATAATGATGTCCGTCTATTAAATATTTCAGTCTAGCAGATTCAGCCATTGCGCCAATTTTTTGCACAGAAATTTGAAATCGTTGTTTGAATATTTTGGACTAAGTAATATCAATGTTTGAATTATATTACTAAAATTTATCTTAACTATGAAAAAAATATTCGAACTCATTAAAGCTGATAAAAAAATTAAAATAAAAAGTTAAAGCTAATTCAAACATTGGGTAGTTTACAAGGGTGAAAAAATTTCGCAAAAAAAACCTAATAAAAAATTAATACTAAGTAAATAAACTGAAAAAATTGGGTTCAAAAACTTTTTATTTTTTACCGTTATTCCGCAATAAAGGGGTACTTTTACGGGTTTTTACTTCAGTCTTATCCAAAAATCATATGATAAATACTAAACAAACTCTTTATGTAAGTAATGTAAATATACGATTTTAAAGCAAAGAAATAGAAAAAATGGTTTCTTCACGATTAAAGGGATGGTCGCTAAAAGGATTGAAAACTTAATTATAATATAATCATAAATCATTAATAAAACATTAAAAACCTTTATTTTATCAAATTAAACACAATTAGTTAAGCCAGAATGGTTAAATCTGCATTTTTCTATTTTCAACAAAAGGGGTGGATTTCACCCCTAAAATAAAAAAGCGCGATACGAGCGTATGTCACTTTAAAGAAGAGGGCTTAGCGTACTTAATCCCAAATTTTCATCCAAATCGATGGAGGTTCAACGAAATCGGAGCTTGCACCTGATTTTTGCCTTCAATTACTGTACTATATGTATAACAATTTACCAAAGTATAAGATATAGCCTACTAGATATAGCTGCAGCTATACTGCATTGCAACCAATTAATAATTTCACTCGTCTTTCGCTGGCGCAGCTAAATTGCTTGGGCACGTCAATCCTTAGAATGAAGCCCGATATTTAGAATAGCCTCGCTTTAAATAGAGGTTCGGTCTACCCCGAAGCTACGGGCGCGATCTAAAATGATGCATCGCCGTATTTGGCAATACTCGTCGTAGTCCGGGCTAATCGAGTCGACCTATAAGTTAGCTGCGAGCGTGTCATAAATACGCTCTACATTATCTACGAGATTTAACCCCTCGGGAATTACGTGTGAATGGCAAGTGGTAAGAAAAAGATCAAGAGAAATATGAGGGGGTGCCAAGCGAGCGTAATTTGTGAGTTGTGACTTGTGAGTCGCAGAATTTCGGTTCGGCTGAATTCTGTTGCATTCAGTTTCATACAAAAGTTCTATTTGATTCACACGAGCATAATTTTGTGGGTCATGATCTGTATGAAAAGATATTTACGCGGCAGAAATTCTGCGACTCACAACTCACAAATTACGCTCGTTTGGCTTCACCCTATGTCGCGAGTCTCGTAAGTGTCGCCGCACACGGGCCACCTGCGACAGCCACAAACGCCGTTTTAAGCTAGTCTGTAAGTCGTAAAGTGAATCGTTGTAGCGTGTAGCGGCCACCGGCGTCAAAAAATGTATGAAACTACAGGAAATATGCCGGTAGCGGCGTTTTGTGGTTGTGGCCGGCGGCCCATAATATGTGCCCGAAGGACTAAACTTTAAAGGACTAAGGCCTAAGCTATGAACGCGCATACACTTAGCAAACACAACAAACGGGAAGGCCGACCGAATCGATCGAACTGATCGCATCGAACCTGCACCCTCTAGAGTGCAAATCAAAACTCTACGTACTAGGCTGCGAACGCTCATTTAATGCCTTGATCATATATTACCGAGTAGAGTGGCGAGACAGTGCTCTCGGCCAATCAAATTGGCTCACCACTGTCTCACCATCTCTACTCGGTACGTGTAATCACCGCCTAAGAGATAAAAGACTAATGTTATACAAGATAGATATTAATCGGTATCGTACGTATTAACCCCTTCGATTCCCGGCCAAGGCGTTACTCACAAGTCGCTACTATATTCCCGACACTTAATTGAAATACCCACCTCACCCCACTCCAAGTGACCCACTACAATGTGAATTAAAAAATGGGTCAGTCGAGTCAGCGCTCTATAATCTCTATGATATTGCTCGGTTGCTATGCTTCGTCCGATTTTTGAAATCTTCTTTTAGATTTTGATGAAGATTAATAACTGAACGAAAAATTTCTTGACGAATATGGTTGGTAAAACTTTTCTTACAAGAAGCAAGGATACGTTTTGAATACAAACTACATGCAAATCTGCCGACATAAGATGCCATCTTATCATGTTAATGCGTAATGCATCTGAAGATTAAATTCTTGTGGATAGACGGCAACGATTACGCTTTAATATAAAATGAAGATCGTGCAAGGTGCATACCTCATATCATAGTAAGTGACAGCTCAGCAGCCACGACTTAAATATTAAAGCGGGGCCACAATGCTGAGCTGCGTTGCAACTTGCAACTGTTGACACATTGTACGCCGCATCAGCACGCTTATCATGGCCATCCAAGGCCATTCTTCATACCATAGATTATTGAAGGATCAACAGTGACATCCATAAAGGAAATCAGTCAGTACTTCTATTCTCTCGCATTTTTCCTGTGGTTACGAGTATGCTAAGCGACGCCGCGAAAACGCAAGAACTATCAAAATATGATACTTTTGCCAACTTTTAAGTGATCTGTGCTTGTGCTGTGCTTGTGCGCCAATACTACCGGGCCAATGCGCAGCCTTAGCAGTATTAGCTAGTAAGTTTACGTTGTAACAGGTTCTTAAATAATAATTTGTCTCCATTTAAAGATCATGTATAACGTAACTCATTAATGTAGCAGATGATAAATAGATAAAGATAAACGCAAAACGCATCGCAACAGATCAATGTAGCTTTATCCTGTCATACGTTTTTAATGAAATAGCCAACGAGCAAGCGTATCGCCTAATGCTAAGTGACAGAATAAACACCCGCACACAGCTAACACCTTTTTTAAAGGTTCTCTTGTATGTGGCTTTAGCCATAGCCCATAGAAAACCCGCAGCGGAGTCGTTTCATATGGAAGAAAGCAATTTCCGCATATTACAATTATTTGAAGATATAGTAAGTAAGTATACTAAGGCCCGTATTTTTGGTCAGTACTCAAGATGCATCTCGGTCTCAAGACACGGTTCAGGGTCTGTGATTGGTTGGCTGTCAAAATTTGGACCAATCATAGAGCCGAATCGCGTCTTGAGACCGAGTCGCATCTTAAGTACTGACCAAAATTACGGGCCTAAGATATCATCTGAAGTAAGTATCAACTTCATCCCTACGGGAAGGTAAATATCCCTAGATATTATTATGTATACTGTACTCGGCGAAACATGGCGGTAGCGGTCATTGACTCCCTGTCAAAAACTTGTCATTTTCTGTACAAAGCCGCGATTGACAACATCTGATGCTTCACTGTCAATCGCGGTTAGGCTAGGTAGGTTAGCGGCGAGTAGCTTTAGGATCAGTCATTCTCAAAGTGTGCTCCGCGGAGCCTAGGAGCTCCACGAGCGATACATAAATTGTTTTTAGAAATGTCATCAGACACCAGCATGGAAACAATTCATTCAAAGACAAAATGTTCTTATTTATGGGGCGTCCGTCAAAAATGTCGCCTCTTAAAGGGGTTCGCCACCAAAAAATTATGAGAACCGCTGCCTTATGGCTGCCATACACGCAACGGTATATCGAAAAGGTCCACCTGTGCAGGTATGCCTGAGCAGGTAGACCGGAACGTGTGTGGGAATAGACCTGTGCAGTATTTGGACCTGCACAGTGCAGTGTGCACAGGCGACCAGCGTGAAATCGAAAATCAATTCTTTCGAGTGACACGTCGAGTCGAGTTTCTTCAGACTATTGTTAATTATTTGATAGAAATATGATAAAGTATTACTCCCAAACTCGTAATAAAAATATTGATATACGGCAGAGGTTTATGAGTACAAACATTCGCATAAATCGCCAGTAAATTTTGCCCGCGGACGGCTGTCAGTTGATTTTTTAATTGAATCTTACGATATAAAGTGAGTTCGCCCACGGCGAATCGAATCAAGCAGACAATTAATACACAAACAATTCAGGAATATCAGTTTATTTCATTCGTTAATTCGTTATGGCGACGCATTAAATCTTGATTTGCTCGCAAAGTGTTCTAGTCATTCATCCATTGGAATAGCGAGTTAATAATGATTTTTCAAAACTAACCTTCATTCCTCATACATACAATATGTGCTTTCTACTGAACTAGCGGAATACAAGTTGCATATTGCCCTTAAGAAAACTATAATAATTATAGTTAAGAAAGTGTCATTGTACCTTTTCGGAAATGTTTCGATTTTCGAGCGCTTTTTCTTTCATAATCTTAATTCATATTCAGGAAATTGAAAGCGGAAATTATAAAGGCTCTATTTAAATATTGTTTCGTAATACAAATTCAGAAATTTATATTTATAAGGAAATTGTTTAACTAATCTTACAGATTTCTCTGAACATTCAACTGCATAAATAAATATTATAAACGAGTCCATTACTCGAATATAATCGATGTTTTGCTGGTCATTGGACAAGTCGATTATTTCATATTAACACTCGATCAGAGTCTTAACGATTCTATTTTAAGGCGCCTCAAGCGTTTATTATAACACAGTACGAATAAAACCTAAGGGTCAGTTCGCACTGGCCATCAAGACTTGATGCGATTAACCAATCAAATACGAGTCGTTTTATAAGGCAAACTAAATATTAGCCTTTATTTATATGTATTTCGAAACTAATATAACTTTTGACAGCAATACAAAACTAGAAAATAAACATTGAAATTGAACGAACTTTGACCCAATATGTATTTTCAAATTTCATTTATTATTTTTAAATTTCAATAAAAGTTAGTATAAACGTTGACTAATACTTGTGACTATTCTAAACAAAAAATTTAGACTTTAGTGAGACCTTTGCATTTAGTCGAATTTGTGGTGATCAAAAAGCGGACGTTCTCAAAATCTAAAAAAGGGCGAACACATAAACAAATGCAAAACAAGACACACGTATGACAGTCACACAGTTGCATAGTCCTAATAAAATATAAATTGTTAGTGGAGTGCGCTCTGTATGCGAGAGTTTTAGTTGGTGTTGTTTTCCCAAAGGATCCGAAGTTACTCCGGCAAGTCGAACCGAACTCGATCATCAACTTTAACGACCTGAGAAGTTTAGATATTAAGCTTCCCACTTAAAATTTCAAGGTTCAGACGAATATTTTTAATAATATCACTTAAAAGTTTCAGGTTAGATTCAACTGCATTCAACAGGACTGTAAAGTAAATTCTAAAATCTCAACCCCAAGATTGCGATTTTTAAAGATCTGGGAACTTGCCCATGGAAATTGTCATCATCAAGCGGGTAGCAAATAAAAGTCTGTAGATAACTTTACCATAAACATTGTAAAGTTAGTAAGGACGCTTTATTTGTTTATTGAAGTGAAAACTTCTTTACGAGTAGCGGCGTTGAGCACTTGTGGGATGGGTAAAAACTGTGAAACTCACGATAGATTTTCGTGTTGATCGAAAAACCATACAAAACGCGTAAGACGGTTGGAGAGTAGTGTTTTGTGTCGAACTCGAACTCGATCTCGAACTCAATTTGAAACTTGATCGAAACTTGATCGAAACTTGATCGAAACTTGATCGAAACTCGATCGAAACTCGATCGAAACTTGATCGAAACTTGATCGAAACCTTGATCGAAACTTGATCGAAACTTGATCGAAACTTGATCGAAACTTGATCGAAACTTGATCGAAACTTGATCGAAACTTGATCGAAACTTGATCGAAACTTGATCGAAACTTGCTCGAAACTTGATCGAAACCTTGATCGAAACTTGATCGAAACTTGATCGAAACCTTGATCGGAACCTTGATCGAAACTTGATCGAAACTTGATCGAAATTTGATCGAAACTTGATCGAAACTTGATCGAAACCTTGATCGAAACCTGATCGAAACTTGATCGAAACTTGATCGAAACCTTGATCGAAACCTTGATTGAAACTTGATCGAAACTTGATCGAAACTTGATTGAAACTTGATCGAAACTTGTTCGAAACTTGATTGAAACTTGATCGAAACTTGATCGAAACTTGATCGAAACTTGATCGAAACTTGATCGAAACTTGATCGAAATTTGATCGAAACTTGATCGAAACCTTAATCGAAACCTTGATCGAAACTTGATTGAAACTTGATCGAAACATGATCGAAACTTGATCGAAACTTGATCGAAATTTAATCGAAACTTGATCGAAACCTTAATCGAAACCTTGATCGAAACTTGATCGAAACTTGATCGAAACTTGATCGAAACCTTGATCGAAACCTTGATCGAAGCTTGATCGAAACTTGATCGAAACTTGTTCAAAACTTGATCGAAACTTGATTGAAACAACTTGATTGACGATTTTTTTAAAATCGATTTTCATAAAAAATGGGTTAAAAAAATGCACAACGTTAATAATCAAGTTTTCACTTCTGCCGGCACTCCCGGAGTGCAACCAGTTTTTTTTTTTAATATATTTTATAGACTCACCAACAGAACAGCATTTGTGACATTTTGAATTTGTACATAATATGTATGTCGCAGTCATCTGGTTTAATCTGCGATTCGATTGAATGACTAGTGCATTTATTGAATGACAGCTTTCAATCGAATGACTAAAGGACAACTCGTCAAGACGTTGACTGCGACGTTTAACGTCTTGACTCTTGACTAAAAGTCATATTATAGTGAAGTCGTTAAATGGGATGCTATGTATTTTTTTAAGTAGCCGTTGACGGGGTAGTTATCGGAAAATCCACGCTGTCATAATATTTTATTACAAATAAAGCACTTTAAACTTTAAAGTTAATTTAATTGACAAAATATCAATACAGTGCTATCAGCTGTGCGAGCAGTTTGACGCCATATATTTTTTAGTGACTACTAGCGCCGCAGTGGGGAAAAAATGAAATACGTTCAATTACCTGACTGATTTCATGTCCGCTATCTTCAAAGAGCTATGTTACAATTCGCTAACTAGTTGGACGTTGAGTGACGATCGTTCAATCGACGTTCGGCCGAGTCATTCAATTGAATGGTGTCATTCAATCGAATCGCAGATTGAACCAGATGACTGCGACATGTATAATGTCGCAGTCATCTGGCTTAATCTGCGATTCGATCGAATGACTAGCGCATTCATTGAATGACACCATTCAATCGAATGACTAAAAGACAACTCGTCAAGACGTTGACTGTAACGTTTAACGTCTTGACTAAAAATCATATAGCGAAGTCGTTAAATGGGATGCAATTTTTTTTAAAGTAGCCGTTGACGGGGTAGCTATAGGTAAATCCACGCTGTCATATTATTTTATTAGTTATTACAAATAAAGCACTTTAATGTAAATGTAATCGATAAAAATATATCAACACAGTGCTATCAGCTGTGCGAGCTGTTTGACGCCATATTTGTTTTAGTGGCCAGTAGCGCCGCAGTAGGAAGAAAATGAAATACGTTCAATTACCTGACTGATTTCATGTCAGCTATCTTCAAAACGCTACGCTACAAATCGCTAACTAGTTGAACGTTGAGGGACGATCGTTCAATCGACGTTCAGCCGAGTCATTCAATTGAATGGTGTCATTCAATGAATGCGCTAGTCATTCAATTGAATCGCAGATTGAACTAGATGACTGCGACATATATAATATCTTCATGCCATATTTTGTTTACGTATTTGAATGAATGTCGATGGTAAGCCGAAGGCACGACATTTGGCCGAAGCCAAAGATCTTTAATTCTAGTCCATATAGACTGTGAGTTAACTTTTAGATGATTTGAAAAGTTTATACTCGATGACGCCTGCAACTCCGTTGCGCCAAAATTCGGTTATCGTGCGGGAACCATACATATTACTGGGATAAAAGGGAAAATTCCCAGCAAAATGAATGCAGGGGTTTGGGCATGAAGAAGTATTAGACAGACACACTTCTTTCGCATTTATAATAGTATTAGTATGGATGTGGATATTTATGGGCAGTAAAATATAGAAATGTAATATGTGGATTAATAATTATAATTTTAGGTAATTGTTAAAACCATAAAATAGACTATAGTTATGTAATACATGGTAGTACCTATATTATCAATTAAAATTAAAGATTTAACGCCCAAATATGTAGTCAGTTGAATAGGGATGATGACAAGGTCAAAGATTAGCGAGTTTTGTTAATAAAATAAAGAAATCACGGTAAAAAATAAGTGTTACCAAAATTTCAGCTCGATAGCATTTGTATTTTTTTTGTTATGCGCCTTCAAATTTGGATAATCAAGTCGATTTTTTTTCAATTAAATTTCTTAATATTTGTATAACATTCGATAACTTATGCAATTAAAAGCAACTTTTCACACAACAAAGTTCTCTCCCGATCCGTACAAACTACGAAAGAGTGACGTCAGTCTTTCGTAGCACTTTGTGTGGAGCGTTTCGGGCAGGTTTATTTTATGAGATGTTTGAATTGTTAATATCTTGGTGAATTTTTAAGCTATGAGAGTCATTCTTTCAGCGATGTTTCTATTTTTTAAGAGTCTTTCAATTACCAATAAGAAAAAAAAATAGTCATCAAGCCTATTGTAAAATTATCATAATGGGAACATAGTATGGCCCACATAGGCACATACATAATAATATAGAATCACCGCTTCGCACTACGTGATACTACCTAAATAGCACCACGTAGCTTAGTGCGAAGTTTGGCAATTATTGTAAAGTTTATAATCTGTGCGTGTTTTCTAATTAAGGGAGCCAACTACATTAAACTATAAAGGAGGTAACACATTTGTGTTCACCATCAATAATAATATTGTGCCAGCGTTAAAGACTATTATAAAACTAAAAAGGTTTTTAATTTTTATTAAAAGCTAGAAAGATATAAAAGGGTCATCCATACTAATATAAATGCAAAAGTCTCTGTCTGTCTGTTAGGGGGCGTCCACAAATTACGTGAGGTGTTTTTTTGAATTTTTTGAAACCCCCCTTCCCCCCACCCTGGTGAGATTTCGTGAGATTTTATTCAACCCTTTCCCCTTCCCCCCCACAAATCTCACGTGAGATTTTCAAAATGTGGATTTCTTGCGTAAATGTTTGGTTTGACAGTCAGTAGATTTTCTTGCGAACGAATTTGTGAATGATCTTAATCGTATAACAATTCAAGGCGAGAGTGAAAGAATAAGGTAAGTATTATGAAAAAGCTTCCCGTTTTTTTGCTTAAATGAAGGCATTAGGGCCGGAAAAATTATTTGAAATAGAAAAACTATGAAGTATATGTGTAGCCAGATATATTAGCTAGGATATGAAGTAGATAAGTTACAAGTTTCAATAAAATAATTAGGGAAAAAATGAGGTATTGTCCGTATGTTACGAAATATTACTTGTTCGATTCTTCCACTCACGTCTTCATTATTACGCTTACGATTAAATCTTAAGCATACGTACAATCTGGATGAAATGGACTAAAATAGTATCATTTTGTTGAGAAAAATAGCATTTTTGAAATTACGTGAGATTTGCCGAGACCCCCCTCTCCCCAACGTGAGATTAGGTGAGGTTTCCCTTCCCCCCTCTAAACACCTCACGTAATTTGTGGACGCCCCCTTACCTCTTCACGCCCAAAAAGCTGAACCGATTTTCCTGGGTATGGAGATACTTTGAGTCCTGGGAAAGGACATAGGATTTACGGTTTCCGCAAGATAACGAATTTTGGCGAAACGGAGTTGCGGGCGTCATGTTGATGAGATGTTACTCAATCTCAATGTTGCCAGAATAATACACAAGGTAAAGCAAATTCTTTCAGCATTGCCAAAGTCGTCTAGCCATGTAGTTGGTTTATGCAAGCAAGGTGATTTTAGGTGGAGTAGTTATAGTAAGCAAGACAACTGATATGAAAAAAAAATCTTCTCAAAATACGCAGAACATACTTAAAAATTCCATAAGCTCATTTTGGGTAACTTTTAATTGCAGTATAACTTTGAATAATACAAAAATTTACAAAAATGTATTGTTCAAAGTTAAAACCGCAATTCAAAGTTACCCAAAATAACTGTACATCTGCGCAATTCTTATTAACATTCCGGAAAACTCCATCATAACTTTCCCCGAACTCACGAGCACAAACTGATAAGCATAATATAGAGCAAAGACGTAACACTTCATTATTTATTCAAATAACTTAAACGCTTGCTTGGTGTTTTATAAAATTAATATCATAGCGACGCACAGGTAAACGAAAGTTCGGCGCGAAGTTTGCCGGGACACGGGGAAATTTAATATTACTGCGGTATGTACATACTACGTAGTTAAACTTCGAAGGAGGCTGTACGTAAATACAACTTCGCTATTAATACAATAATTCATTTAATGGTTTTCGACAGACATGTTTCGAAAGTTGAGTAGCACATTATTTGCCGGTTTGTGAGGTTTTGACTGAAGTTTAACCACTAGCGCTTTTTATTGGCTTACGTCAAAATATTAACCAATCAACAATGCAAATTCGGCATATATACAGGTTGTAACAAAAATAAGTGATAATACTTTAGGGTGTGTACGTGTTCCTTGTAGAGAGTTTAGTGTGAAAGTAGCAGCGCTGAAAGACCAAATTTTTTTTTCACGTTTGTATGGGGAAACTCGTGACGCTCGGGCCCTTGCCCATACAAAAGTGAAAAAAAATTGGTCTTTCAGCGCTGCTACTTCCACAGTGAACTCTCTAGAAGGAACACGTACACACCCTAAAGTATTATCATTTATCAGTTATCACTTATTTTTGTTACACACTGTATACGGTATAGAGTAACCTTACAAATAAAAAGATCCAAGGACATGGCGTACCCAGGATTTCAGCTAGGGGGGGCAGCATACCTGTTTCGAGAAGATCGGTCTGGTATATTGAAACAAAAAATCATGAAATTTGACTTTTATTGATCAGACTGAAAAGTATTTTGTGTCAAACACTTCATCATGCGCAGAGTAGGTAACACGTTTTTAATTCCCGCTTGCCAGGAAAATTTACGTTTATTTTATCTTCATCAGGCAGCTACCCTTACCTAGGTACGCCCATGTCCAAGGACGTTACAGTTACAGAATGTTTCGTCCCTTCTTAAACTACCGCCATTGGACCAAATATTATACTGTGACATTTGATAGTTTATAAGTTTTTTTCTAGTGAATTTGGAACAAAATTCCGAGCTTCGGTTATTGAAGCTAGAAAGCCTAACTCACTTTACACTAGATCTACCATCTTATGATTTTGAATTTGAATGAAATAATATAAAACTTTAATATATCTACTCTATCGCGCCAGAATATGCTTAATAGGTATAATATTCTTTGATGCATATTTATTTGGTACTCTCTACAGCTCGAGCTTGGATTTGAGCTTGATTCATCTTGCGTACACCAAAATAAGGCAGTCAAAAGTGTTTTGACTGCCTTATTTTGGTGAAATAAATAAAAAAAAATTACAACAGTTTAGATACTAACTTTTGCCCACGAGATACTCGTAACAAATAATGTTATATCTTAATATCTTTAACTATATCTTTATATCTTTAACCTACTCTTTATTCAAAACCTATTTTCCACAATTTTTCACCAATTTCCACCAATACGGTTCAGCCGTTTTAGAATTATAAATATTATAAGTAACACGAGACCGGAGGCACGATATTGTTATATTCATATATTATAGTTGTAGTATTTATCCCTTAAAATATCTTCAAAAAACAGAACAATAAAGTTATACAAAACAAAACGTGAACAAAACGTAAATCCTCAAAGTTATTAAAAACGTCCTGTACGACGATACAGAATGGCCCAGAAACGTCTGCGAACAAACACGCTCCACGGAGACGGTGTAAAATGACTTTGTATGACTTACTAAAAGGATATTGTTATGTTCGCTATCATTTAGACATGTTGAACTTGTTGCGACAATGATGGGTGGGGTCCGCGGGACCATATCGACTTATGTGTGAAAATATTACGAAATATTTGCTGAAAAGTTTTGCTGTGTTGCCTTTTTTGTGATTTGTTTTATGTTCTCTTATTTTTCTTTATGAATAGAAATATCTATAGGAATCGGAATTTCAGATGTAGTAGCGCACCTAGTGACATTTAATGATCTATATCTATACTAATATTATGTCTGTCTGTCTGTCTGTCTGTCTCGCTTCCACGCCAAAACTACTGAACCGATTGTAAAGAAATTTTGTACACAAATAGTTTTAAGTCTGAGAAAGGACATAGGCTACTTTTTAACTGGACAAAGGGGTTGTAAGGGGGTGAAAATGCGTAAATTTGTTCAAATTAAGTTAGTTCCAAAAATTCATAATAGATGGCGCTGTGCGTCTCCTACATCGCGCTATTGCTTACACAAACGTCTTTCTATAAGAGGTGGTATCATCCGATTGTTATTGTCCGGATTTACGTCGCCCGCAAGGGGGCGACGTGGGGTCTCCTGCCCCCTTTCGAACCAACCAATAGACTGCTAAACGACAGACTCCTTACCGACTAAGCTAACACGGCCCTGTCACACAGGGCCGCTAGCGTAGACCCATTCGTACTTTTGAATCTATGCAGTGACGTAACCTTAAACCTATAAATGGTTTTGTTGACATCGCGCGCTATAAACTGAAGTCCACGCGGACGAAGTCGCGGGCAACAGCTAGTCATTATATAAAAGGCTTTGTACTGAATGACATGAAAATGGAATCACGCTAAGGCCTAAACCACTGATTGTAGATACTTGAAATTTGGAGGGAGTGTTCTTCGTATGACGTAGGCGTGCGATAAGGGATTTTTAGAAATTCCTCTCCTAAGGGTGTGAAAAGGGGGGATGAATTTAGTATGGGACAACTCGATTCCATAGTCCGATCTGCTCGAAAATTCGCATCATTATTATTTGATGTATTTTATGGAAGATGTAATTCATAGTTTGTTGAAATTTATCCTTATAAGTCGTTAAAAAACATGAACAGTTTACAGCGTTTTACAGCGTTTAGCAGCGGCTTGCGGCGAAGTAAAGAGTTAGAGGCGTCAGACATTGCTTTTTGCCACAATAGATGTAATATAATCTGTCTACTCTGTTTTTGCCATACTTAGCCGGTAAGTTAAGTGCATTATACACGGTTTAAAACGGCGGTTTGAAACTGAAGTTTGAAACCGTGTAGATAAATTGTTTAATGCAAAAAAACACCATATTTGGCATAAAACCACTACATATCTACACGGTTTGAAACTTAAGGTGACGCAGCGTTAAAGTAAGAAACCGTGTTGGATATGTTTTAGATTGCTTGTTTTCTATGAGAGGCCGGCCCGGCCTCTCATAAAAAACAAGCAATGGAACAGCAAAAATGGAAAGGGCGTAAGCGACAAAATGGTTTTTGTCGCATAATTTAAAAACCATAAATACGTTTCATATAAGCTATGCACAAATTAAAGTGCATGCTTGAACCAATTTATGTACAAATTTTGGAACCCTTAATCACTCTCATCTGTTGGAAAAATAGGAATCCCTTTTTTTACAGAGGTCTTTTCGATTGATTATTCTATCTATAAAAGTTGTCCAATCGTGTTATGCTATGGGCAATTCAAAGACAAAGACATGATGAATACTGACAATGAACTTCAATTTCTTAGCTTTAGTCATTTCTGAGAAAAATCGGCATCGCTACAGCCAAATTATCAAGGCGTCGTCTTAAGTTTTAAGCCGCCGCTTTAAACCGTGTATCAGGCACTTTAGAGCTCATAATTTGATTAAATACTCTTTTCTTTATTATTAAAACCAAAGAGTATGTAAAATTACTTCCCAAGAATCGGGGTCTTGGAAAAAATAAAAATAGTTTTATTTTAATTGAGACTTAAGTTTATATTTTTTTTATTGAGATTAACGTATAAGCGCAAAAGATTGTCTAAAGTGCCAAAGTTATGAATTAAAAAAACTTTGTCTGTCTGTGATTCTTGCTTTCAAAACTGCTGCTGGGTAAACTGCAGTTTTTCCCAAAGTGGGCGATAACGCCCCCTTGTGTGGTCTAGAGGGCGGTGTGGGACCCAAGAAATATGGGGTTGTTGTGTAGAGGCTTGGGAGTGATTTATTTCATTGGGATGCATTTTTTTAAGAACTTTAAGAACAAAACATAATTTGTTCTTAAAGTGGGCAGTAGACAAAATAAGTTTGGGAACCCCTTCGCTAAAGCCTATAACTATTGAACTGATTTTAATGGGTTTGCAGATACTTATAAATCTTGGGAAAGAAAAAAATATACGATTTTTAACCGACTTCCAAAAAGGAGGAGGTTATATGTTCGTCTGTTTATATTTTTTTTTGTATGTTCAACCATAACTTCCTCCCCCCGCGGCCTCCGTACGGTTAACATCGTCTGACGTGCGCTCCGGGATTAAAAATTATTTTCGGTGGTTTTAAATCGGTAAATTCGTGCTGAGTGTGTGTAATTAGCTAGGTAACGGTGTAATCTACGTGTACTGTAAGTTTTTTAACACATTTGCTCGTACTTTATTGGATTTAACTCGGTAAGTAAATTTCTTTGTTCACTTTTATCAGTAGGGAATTGTAGGTAGGTAAAATATTGTGTGTGTCGGTACCGCTCGCGCGGCGCCGGCCGGCCTTGCGATCAGCTGACTGTGATTATTAAGCTAAACTTTTGTTTCATTCTAATTTAAATTAAATAAGTGTAATTGGTACATTCAAATTTTATATTAACTCACAATGTCGAGCCAAAATAATATGCCGCCAGATAAAGATACAAACCCGTTTAATAGAAGCGATAAAACTCCTCGTTCTCCGACATTCTCGTCCGGTAAACGTTTGTTGTCGGAATTATCTCCTTCCTCCTTGTCACCTGTGGAGAAGCGTCACCAACCCACTAGGGACGAGCCTCTGCTGTCCCCCGTTACGTCATTATTAGACACAGGCCGCGCATCCGACGATGCTTGCAATTATTACGAGCTCGTCCGCGAAGCTAGCTCGTACTTAGCCAAAATAAACGAGTTCGCAAACGACACCGTGTCTCGCCGTAATAATTTTGCCAACAAGTCCGATATTATGAGTATGACTCAAAAAATAACTACGATCGTCTCACTTCTCGCCATAAAGAACTCCTCCTTGGAAACCAAGGTCGCTAATATGGAACGCGAATTGTTAGCTGCCAAAACTAATCCCGTCGTACAAACAGTTGCCGCCGCGCCTTCTACCTCCTACTCGGACGCGCTTAAACTAAGACTTGCGAAGTCAGTGCCGCCAGTCGAGACCCGAAAACCGCTTCCCTGCGTTATTGCCTATCCGACACAAGAAAAATCGGGGGAATTAAAATCATCGTCGGAGACAAAACAAGCTCTGATGAAAGTCATCAACCCGGCCGACGGTTTTCAATTTCACGGCGTCAAAAAAACAGCTAATTCGGGTGTGATCTTGCGACTAACTAGCGAGTCGCAAGTTAATAAACTTAAATCCGTGGAAGCGCTTAAATCGGCCGATCTGCGACTCGAGTCGCCTAAAGGACGTAACCCACGTATTCTCATAAAAGATGTACCGCAACATATGACGGATGATAATTTTCTTCTCGCACTTTTTAATCAAAATATTAATGGCGAAATGAATATGTCTCAAGAACAATTTTTGCGTTCAACAAAAATAGTAAGACGTCGTAATTTAAATAAAGATTACAACAACAGGAAATGGATAGGTATCGAATTAGACCCCGCTGTGCGTAAACACCTGATCAATTCAAAAGAAAAACTGTTTATCGATTGGGCGATGTGTCGCTTCGTGGACGACGTTGAGCTGGTCCGCTGCGGCAACTGCCAACAGTTTGGGCACGTCGCTAAATTCTGTCGCGATCCTAATCCTTGCTGCTATCACTGTGCCGAAAAACACAGCTCGTTGTCGTGCCCCAACAAAGATAAAGAAAATTTTAAGCCAGTTTGTGGTAGTTGCCAACGTTATAAAAAACCTTCCGACCACCCTACGGGCTCCCCAGACTGTCCAACATATAAAAGCAAAATGGAGCAACTTATTTTAACTACTAGGTATGGATAGTTTAAATATAGGACAGTTAAACCTCCATAATAACAAGCACGCGACTTTAGAATTAGAAAAGTTAGTTTCTGACCACAATTTAGACTTAGTACTTGTTCAAGAACAATATCAACTCGCGTCGTTTCGGTCGAAAATGATACAAATTAATAACTTAGCTCGCGCGGGTATATACACACCTCAGTCTAGATTTTCAGTCACGGCCCTAACTAACCTTTCGACGTCGCATTGTGCGGTAGCCGAGGTATCGTGTCCTCAGTTTAGACTATACGTTGTAAGCTGCTACTTTCAGTACGCGGATACCGTAGGCCCACATTTACATCAACTCCGCCGCGTATTACAATCTCTCGCGGGTGATAAAATTATTATTGGCGCCGACGTCAATGCATCCTCGCCCTTATGGCACGGCCAGCTTAGGTACACTGACCGCGACCGTCGTACCGCTGTAGAAGACTTTATTGCGGAGTTTAACCTCCAAATTCACAACACCCCCGATGCACCACCTACCTATAGTAGCCCAACGGGCGAATCGTCGATTGACGTCACGCTATCCAGCGCGTACGTCCAGATTAGGCATTGGCGTGTCCTACCTGATGCGTCATGTAGTGATCACCGCTTATTGGTGTACGAGTTTTCTCGTGCGGTCCCGAGTGATACCGTAGTCAATTCTAATGACTATAAATACAACGTAAAGAACGGCGATTGGAATTTATTCCGCTCCCTCATTACCGCTCATGCCGGAGACTTCACTCGGCCGGATTTAAACGTCGATGAGTGCGCGGAAATTATGACAAACACATTTGTTTACTGTGCCGATGTAGCCTTGGGTCGTAGACCTCTTAAAAAAGATCACAACTGTAAATGGTGGAACAGTAACCTTCTTAATCTTCGTCGGGAATTTAGAAGGGCCAGGCGCAAAATCAATAATCTTCGTAAATCTGGCCACGATCGTTCGAATTATAATTACATAATTAGTTTGAATAACCTACGCATTTCAAGGTCACGCTATCGCGCCGCCGTTACGTTAGCGAAAAATAATATGTTGAAGAATGCCGCGAATAGACTGGATAAAGAGGGCCCCTGGTCCTCTTTATACCACGAGCTTAAACCCGGTAGTAGTAATGAGCCAAGCTTTTTCTCAAATATTAAAATTAACAACTCTTACACTTGTAGCTTAGACGAAACGGCGAAGGCATATCTAAACGTTCTCATCCCAGACGACGAGCCCTCCTTGGATGATGAACACCACCGCGACATTAGGAGTAGAATGCTAGACCCCATACATACACCGGCCTCAGATTTACCAACTTCGGAGGAGTTTAGTAAAATAGTAAACCTTTTGCCTATAAAAAAATCTGCGGGCGAGGATAAAATATCGAATATTATGATAAAACAAGCGTGCTTAGCGGCCAGTTCATCGATTCTACATGTTTACAACAGATGTATCGCAGAAGGTATATTTCCAAAAATTTGGCGCACCGGTTGCTTAAAATTAATACCTAAAGCGGGAAACAAACCTCCTGACGACCCAAAATCTTACCGTCCGATAACGTTACTGCCTTGCTTAGGTAAATTACTAGAACGTCTCATCGTACCTCGCCTGCTACCCGGTGGCCCTAAATTTCATAGTCATCAGTTCGGTTTCACCGCCGGGAAATCGACTGTTGACGCGGCTATGGAAGTTAGAAAAATAGTAAATCTTTCGGAATCTAAATACGTGGTCGCCATTTCATTAGATATCTCCGGCGCGTTCGATCATGCTTGGTGGCCGATGTTATTATTAAAACTAAAAAATCGAGGTTGCTACTCTAATATTTATGCCATAATACGTTCTTATTTTTTTAACGGTCAAACTAAGCTTCGACTTGGCCATTGTACACACGCCAAAGATTTAACATGCGGCTGCCCTCAGGGCTCTGTTATCTCGCCAAAACTATGGAACTTCGGATTTGATGATTTATTAAGTCTTCCCCTACCACCGCTGTGCGTACTAGTTGGCTACGCCGATGACGGTTTTCTCATCGTTCATGCAAACTCACGTTCCGAAATTGAATCTAAAGCCAATGATAGTCTTAATTTAATATCGAGCTGGGGTAAACGTAATCGCCTGAAATTCGCCGCGCATAAAACTTACCAAATTCTTTTAAAAGGGTCCCTTATATCTTCCCCTAGCATTAAACTTGACAATATTAACGTTAAACGCAAACAGTCACTCTGTTATCTTGGTTTTTACTTGGAAAATAAATTTACATTTTTAGAACATATAATTCAAACCGGTGAGACAGCGAAGCGCAATTTTTACTCCTTTACCAAAATATCTACGTCGACATGGGGCCTCTCCTTCAAAACCCTAAAATTAATTTACACTGCTACTTACCTAGGCAGCATTTGCTACGGGGCCCCCGTGTGGGCCGACAGAGCAACAATCGGCGCGGCTCGTCGCAAGTTGCTACAAAGCCAACGTCTTGCTCTTATATTCTTATGCAAAGCTTACAGGACCACAAGCACCGAAGCCTTACCTGTGTTAGCCGGAGTTTTACCCGTTGACCTTGAGATTCAGCGTCGTGCGACAATGTACTATCATAAAAAAAACATTGACAACCCGTTCTTTTTAAGCGCTCGCGATAAAATTAAAATAGCAAGACTGTTTGAACCTTTAGAAAACTCTGTGCAAAGCCTAATCTCCGAATGGCAGTCACGATGGGACTGTTCCACCAAAGGGCGACACCTTTATAATTTTTTCCCTAATATTCGTGAACGGCTATCCAAACATTGGATGGATATTGATCACTGCGTTTCTCAATTCCTGACCGGTCATGGAAATTTTAAGGCCAAACTTTACGGATTTAAACTAGTAGCATCACCCATGTGCGAGTGCTCGACCGAAGGCAACATGTTTGAACAAACCGCGCATCATGTTCTCTGGGAGTGCAGTCTCTGGCAGGACGAAAGAACTACTATGCTAAACAACCTATTCTGTACATCTGGAGTAGCATACTACGGTGATCTCGTGGACAGCGCTAGTAACTTCCGTGCCTTCAAGCGTTTTTGCCACAATTATTATTGGCAACAGTCAAACACAATAAACTCCAATATTAACTTAGCTTTAGCTTAGGAGTCACAAGTATTAACCTTATTTCCGTGGTGCTCCCCCTTAAGTTCTTTGACTTTCGGTCATTGCAACTTTGTGCTGTCTCCCGCTTTTATGGGGAGGGAAATTGGAATCTTCCTACTCCTCCTATTTTCTTCTGATTAATTTCGTTGCGGGTTCCAAGACAGTATTAGCATGTCCCTCGGGCTCCCTGAGATCATATCAAAGGGTTTTCGTGGTTGGATGCCGCTGTCGATCCTGGCGACACAGGAGATACAGTGGTGGGAATGTGTGGTGGGCCAAAGCCCGTTAAAAAAAAAAAAAAAAACCATAACTTCGCCATTTATGAACCGATTTTCATTATTCTTTTGTTGTTGTACAGGGTTGAATCCGAGGTTGGTACCATGTTCACAAAAATGGTGATTTGATGATGGGATCCATGAGGAATCGAGGGGACTCCTTGAAATTTATATGGGAACATATGGTGATTTCAATTTTTTCTGAAGTGTTTCAGGCATATACTACCAAAAAGTAAGATTTTGCACTAGGATGTACCCTGGTTCTAAAGGTACCCAACAAAACTTTTGAATCCTTATAGATACAAGTTTGAGGATTTTGACTTTATTTAAACTACTCCAAGCAAAAGCCAATGAATCCTACATTATTTCTGCTGAACATAGGCTAAATTTTATTTTGGAAAAAATAGGGTTTCGTAAGATATTTGGGTCTTTCGGACGCCAGGTGTAAAATTAACCAAAAAAGTTACTTATTTTGCGTACGCTGCCGAAACTATAAAAGATAGAACCATAAAATGTTCTAGTAATTGTAGATCTTATAAATGTCTACAAAAAAGTCCGCGACACACTATACTTATCTATGTCGAGTGAGGCACAATAACCATTTTTTTATTTTAAAATCTTGTTTTTTTTTTTGGACTACATTTAAACGCGTTTATTTTACTCATGCTATTAATCCTTATCAAAATAAATTATTTCATCACTAAGTACAGTTTATGTAGATAAAATTTGGTCTTTGAATGATTAAAATTGGAAGTTTGGTTTTGAAATTATGGCGAAATTAAAATATTACGATAGTCAAAAAGCGGGATGCGCGTGCGGGAGAAGACAATCTATGCAGTGTGCACTGTGCACCCTTCGGATAATGACTGCGTCCGCGTCGTCGATGTCAGCGTCGGAGTATGTAAATTGACCTGGGAATCATTTTGCTGACCGAGTCTTTCCTGGGTAGGCTTTTTGCAGCCGTAACCGACATCCACGCGGGCGGAGCCGCGGGCGACCGCTAGTAATATGTACAACTAAGACAACAAGCTATAATATAGCCTTGTCGTCTCATATGTAACTAAAAAGGGTAAAATTATTATTTTTTAACAAAAAATTAAAACCGACTTCCAAGGTAAAAACAATGGTAATACTTATTCATAATCTAAAAAGAATCAAATAATTCTTATTCCCTATTATAGTGGCGTTTTCAGACTTCGCCTAAACCTCAACTATTTCTGTACTCAATCTTCATGCTTTTGAAGTCGGTACCAGCTTACCTTAGCGTAATTGCTATGTCAAGGATCTCAGAACTTTTCCGGGCTGGTACCGACTTCAATAGTACGAAGATTGAGTACAGAAATAGTTGAGGTTTAGGCGAAGTCTGAAGACGCCACTATAATAGGGAATAAGAATTATTTGATTCTTTTTAGATTATGAATAAGTATTACCATTGTTTTTACCTTGGAAGTTGGTTTTAATTTTTTGTTAAAAAATAATTATATATACAGTTCGACAAGGCTTTAAATGAATATGTCAAACGTCAATGATGACAATGGGCGCTGCTGGTAAAGGATAATTGTCAACAATGACGTTTTGATACTAAGCGTTAGTTCCTTTTCTCGCCACGTTCATAAACAGCCTTGTCGAACTGTAAGTGCGTTAAACTTATTTTTTTTTTTAATTTAATTAAACCGCTGAACCGATTTAGATAACGTTCGGCATTAAAAAAAAATGACAATTAAATCTCCATGAAAAAAAAAACAAAGCGCTAAAGTTAGAGTAGAAATAAGAATTTTTAAATTTACTAATTTTCCGCTCAATTTTGAAATTAATGTTTTCCACCACATTCTTCTTCTCCGGACAATAACAAACACATCAAAAAAACAAATAGTGAAATCGGTCCAGCCGTTTAGGCGTGATGTCGTGACCACGCGAATATGGATTAATTTTGATATAATCTATAATTATAAGGATTTGTCCTGAATGACATGAAAATGGAAACGCTACGGCCTAAACCACTGATCGTAGAGACTTGTTTAGAGGGAGTGTTCTCCGTATGACGTAGGCGTGCGATAAGAAGGGATTTTTTTTAATTCCTCTCCTAAGAGGGTGAAAAGGGGGGCTGAAGTTAGTATGGGACAACTCGATTCCTTAGTCCAATCTGCTCGATGCATCAATATTATTTGATGTATTTTATGGAAGATGGAATTCATAGTTTGTTGGGCTAAGGTTCGCAAACCTACCCCAATTTTTTGTGCTCACATGGGTTGAGGAAGGATGTTTTGGCTCAGAAAAACCTCTTCGTGCCACTTCCACCCCCGGAAACCCGCCCACCCCTCATTTAGGAGAAATTTACATTTGAAATTTTCGTAATCTTGAGATAAGGTCATCTGTTTTCTGGTGACTACTGAAGCGGGGGTTCGGGGGGCCTTGCTCCACCGAAAAGGGGGTTCGGGGGGCGCAGCCCCCCGCCAAAAGAAAAACAAACACAATCCAGAAAGTCCAAAAGTTGGTTAGGTTAGGTTAGAACTTAGACCACTACACAGAAGGAGCCGAGCGAGCGCAGCGAGCGTGCTGCGGCAGCAGCCGGTGACCGTTACCTCAAAGGGGGGCTCGGAGGGCGCAGCCCCCCGCCAAAACAAAGAAGTGTCAAGAAATGTATTACAAGCAAATCAAATTTTACATATATGTATACACATATAGTATTGTAATATAGAAAACTTCATTTTATTTATAAATAAATATATTTAAAAATAATATTATGTTGCTATAGGTAAATTATATTATGCGCACAAAAGTGATAATTTTGTGATTTTGATTTGTCAAACACCATAAGTTGTGAGGTAATACAGATTTAAACCATTTTTATACATAAATTTAAAAATATATTTATATTTGACAATATTTTTAAGCGTACAACGTCCTATCTTATAAATAAATAAAATATATTTATTTCAGGCACACGGCCCATAAAAAATATTAGTAAATGTGTTAGTAACAATCAATGACTTAACCTATGTTAGTGTTGTTAGTATTTAATAGAAGGTAGGTATATGTTTAAGTTATTTTATGCCCAGTGCTACTTCAACCCAGTGCCTTTGAATAGGGCAATCTGGTCTGCAGGCAATCGCTTTTAGAATGCTGTTCCGAGAACCGCGAACACGTTGCAGCAGTGAGACGGCTTTTTTGCGCATGATAGCGTGAAAGCCATCCGTACGGGCCTCGGCAAACATTCCTGACGCACTACAGCGCCACGGTAGTCGCAACAGCATCCTAAAAGCGTTGTTATACTGTACGCGCAGAACGTTGTAGGCTCGACTCGTGTATGTCACCCACAGGCCACTCGTATAAAAAGACTGACAGAACGCCTTAAATAGAGTTATTTTGACGTCTGCAGTGGAGCGAGCAAACCTGCGGGCGAGCATATTGCTTCTCACCGCCAACGCTCTGCGCTCCCGCTCTATGTCAGAATCATCCCGTAGGTCACTTGTCACAACATGACCGAGATACTTAAAGCTATCGACGACTTTAAGAGCCACCCCATTGAGATAGACTGGAGGCGCACGCCGGGGCTGTTGTTTTGGGGCCTTGAATATGAGTATTTCACTCTTATTTGAGTTATATTTGAGGCCGTGCGCCTCCGCGTATCTCTCACACGTCGACAAGAGCTCTCTAAGTCCGCTTATCGAGGGACTGAGCAGAACCATGTCGTCCGCGTAGCTTATGTTGTTGACACACACTCCGTCTATGTGGCAGCCGACATGAGTGCTGCTCAGTTCCTCGATAAGTCGATTTACATAAAGGTTGAACAGTAAGGGGGAGCTCAACCCCCCCTGCCTCAAGCCACAGTCCATTCTGTACTCATCCGACAGAGTACAGACCCATCTCACTCGGTTTGTCTGGTGAGCATACCAGTATTTGAAGAGGGCGGTGTACTGGCCAGGCACACCCGAGCTCCTCAGCTTGTTCCACAGGATATCATAGGCAACCAGGTCAAAAGCCCTCGACAAGTCAAGGAAGCACGCGTATACCGGCGTCCTCCTTGCGGTGTAATACTTGACAGTATGTTTAAGGCAAAGAATGGCACTCTCAGTCGATACTCCTGCCCTAAAGCCGAACTGAGCATCGCTGACTTCGATATACTCCGTAAGAAAGCCATTTAACACACTGTCAAGTATCTTCGCCGCGGTAGTAGCGAGAGAGATGGGCCGGTAGTTATTCATATCGGATGTGTCGCCTGTTTTATTCTTCACTACAGGTACCACCAGCGTACGCATAAGTGGTTCAGGCAAGTAGGTGTGGCCTATGCATAGAGTGAAGAACAGTGACAAAACTCGCGGCAAATGAACTCCCGCATATTTAAAATGTTCAATACTGAGACCATCATGTCCCGGGGATTTTCCTCGTTGCATTTTGGAGATTATTCTGGACACTAATTTTGCTGGTATTTTAGTGTTCCGATTACTCATCATGGTCTCAGTATCGTTCATTCCCGGACAGGACGAAGTCAGGGGCGAGCGCACAGTGAAATGCACCCTGAAAGCGTCCGCTACCTGCTTGTGGTCAGTAACACCGCCAACGCACACGGGGAGGCTGGGCTTAGTATTCATTTTATTTGTCGTTTTCCAGAAGTTCTTAAAGTCTTTACGATGGTGATTAGTAGCGAGGATATTCATTTTAATTTGTTCCTGCCTGTTCTGACACCACCTCAATTTGGCCTTGAAACGTCTTCTAGCCTCAACCATCTCGCTATGAACACTGCCACTTGAGGGTCGACCGGCTAATACCCATAATTGAAACTTAAGCCGAGCCTCACCGTGCAGGCCGGCGACGTACCTATTCCATCCAGTTATATAGCCACCTCTTCGCTTACATATTTTATTTGTATGCGTGAGTGTAGCCGCGCGCGACAATGTGGCAATAATATTACTATACATTTCATCAAGAGCCGAGCGATGTTCTATGCAGGTACAAAACCGGTCACAGCACTCGCTCAGCAGCTGAGGAATGTCTACCAATCTCAAAACTGAGTTACAGATGTTTTGGTAGTCACTAATCTGCTGCGCCGACCTCTCACCCCATACAACATAGTTATTCACCTTGTTATATAACTCATTACATACACTTTTAGATTTTATTTTATGTAAGTCACATTCTACTACTAGAGGAAAGTGATCGGACCAATACACGTCATACAAAACACTCACGCTCATTATGGACAAACGCGCTGATTCTGTTACGATACAGTGGTCCAGCCACCTGTTACAGCCGTGTGATTCACTTGTAAAAGTGTAAGTAGTCCTATCACACATATTCATGTCTACACATAACCAGTTCTGATCTAAGCAAAAATGTATCATTTCATTATGAAATAGTTCATTTGGATGAGCATTAAAATCGCCTATAATGTAAAAAGCCTCAATTCCATTATTTTCCTCCATCTCTATTATCGATCGAATATCACTGAGACATGACGTAAACTCCGGAAGATTGTCAATCGAGTTCGTGGGCATGTAGACGCTAAATATGACTATAGATCTACTACTTACAGTTATGTTGATCGCACACACTCGCACGTTATTACACTCAATAGGCACTACCGAGTCGAAAATACTCTTACGCCACAGCAGGGCCACGCCACCGTGCGGCCTGCCGCTCAGCAGACCCGCTCCCGTGTCCACGGCCGACGTCCCGGTGCACCCGAAGTCGTCGTCAATAGCACTCAGCAGCGGCAGATCGTGCGGCAGCAGCCAGGTTTCTTGGAGGGCGACCACGTCCGCCAACTGACACAATGACCGCACACCATCCATCGATCTCTTCAGTGATTTACAATTATAGCTTATGACCTTACTTAGACTGCCCATTTTGGTCAATATTCTCTTCAATATTCTTCCTACTACTCATAGGAAACTGCACAAATCTCCTAAATGACACTCCAGACGGCCATAATTTATCATTTAGAAATGTATCAATTTTATATTTTGTCACGAACACTTTATAGGCATTATAATCTTTTTCATGTTTCATTATAATTTTGGAGAGTGTAACTCGCTCCTGTGTCTTTTCGTATATATAACTTATAATATCCTGCTCGGATACATCCTTATGTACATTAGATATGTAAAGAGGTACTTTCGTATCAGCCGCTCTAAACTGAAAATTATTTGCCTCCATATCAACTAATGCACTACCTTTCTGACTTATGAACTTCGACTTACGATTATTTCGTTTCCGCTTCTGTACTAAGGTCCAATTTTCGTCGGTATTAATCTGATTTTTAGAGCTATTATTTCTCTGAATTACCTCCGAGAATGACATAGGTTTGTCAGCTGATCGTACCGTTTGTTTACATGCCATCGGCGCGTGCGCTGGCTCGCGCTGCCGCTCGCCTGCACTCGTTATCTCGTTCATAATAACAATATCAATGTTATCAGCTGTAGGTTCGCTCGCCGGGATCGGTGACGATACAGGTGGCGGCCGCTGCAGGTGTGAACGGGATGGCGAATTCGTTGCATCGCGCTCGATGACGTCGTCGTTATCGATGCTTAATGTAGGTAGTGCCATCGGTCCGCTGTCGAAATGTTTAAAAGTACCTCTTTTGTGCATGTTAACATTCCTTTCTTGAAATTCAAAGGACGCGTTTTTCGAATATTTATTAATTCGATCATTAAGTTCACTCTTAGTGGCATATTCGTGACGAAAATCTTGAACGTTTTTCTCAAGTAGAACTATCCTCTTTAGCAACGCCGTAACGTCTATGTGATCAAACGTTACGGGAGGCAATTTTTCTAACTTCCTGGCCACAAAGATAGGAATCTCTTCGGGGTCTGTCTCCTTAAGTAGACATATGATGTCTTCCAGATCTCGAAGGGTTTTTCCTTCTCGTTTTCGTGTTGTTGGTCGCTTGCTTAGCGATTCAAACAATAACGACTTCGCTGTTTTTATATCCACCGTACAAAACGCACTTTCGCAAATTTGTACTAGGCTTTGTTCGTCCATAACATTTATTTTATTTTGTATAAATGCTAACACCTCACAGATCACAATATTGCATGTAGCACATTTAACAGTTTTAGAAACGTTATCCATTTTGTTCGCACGGGTGCAAGACCTGCATGCGCACGCGTACGCGGTTCACACCTGACTGATTGCTATGATAGATATATATAGACATGCTATGATTCATGTGATAACGTCCCATCTGCACAACGGACTTACAAAATGCATCAGTCATTCCGTAAAAAAGCGTCCTATAATTACATGTAACCCATAAAAGCTCTAAAGTATTTGTCCAACATCGTCCTATCATCACTTATAACGTCAACTTTTTACGACATTTTTATTGATAGTAACACGACGAATATTTACCTAACATATAAATATTAAACAAATCTCACTTTTTACACTTAGAAACGTATTTTTCTAACCCTCCATAAAACAACGTCTGATATCAATATAGATTTCCCATGACTTCAAAACACTTTTAGTAGCCAATATTTACTATAATCAAACAACTTTTATACAAGCGAAAATTTCTACGCACCTGACGTAACAACAAAGTTGTCTCCGCACAACAACGCTCGAAGTGACAATGGTGCGCCACGAGCGCTCCCCTCTCCTCGTCCAATGTACGCTTGGTGCATTTTAAGACGGAGCTTACTTCAAATAGGACGTTTTACGATTCTGTATCTCGGAAAATAAGTAAGATATAAAAATTCTGAAAATGAGAGACTGTAGAGCTTTGATTTCCTATTTCATTTATACAATAAAATCATTTTTGTCCTATGATCACATAGAACTCTGTTCTACGCATAGGTCGATTTATCTTATTTAACATAGTATTTTAGGCTTTGGTTTCAACACATTTCCCAGGTACTGTTTATTCTGAAAAAGTACCGAGTTTTTGGGGAATATTGAAGTAGAGGTTGTTAGGGTGGACACCGTAAGGGTGAAGCCGAACGAGCGTAATTTTGTGAGTCGTGAGTCGCAGAATTTCGGTCGCGTAAATATCTTTTCATACAAATCGTGACTCATAAAATTACGCTCGTGTGTATCAAACAGGACTTTTGTTTGAAACTGAATGCAGCAGAATTTCTGCCAGCCGAAATTCTGCGACTCACAACTCACAAATTACGCTCGTTTGGCTTCACCCTTATCCGGGCCGATTGCCGTTGCCGGTCCGGGCAATTTGTATGGGCGGACAGCATTTTTTTGTTCCCAGCATGATTGTTCCCATAGAAAAAGTTGTTCATTTTAACGGGCTCATTTGATGGTTTTAAGGATAACGGTGTTCACCCCAACAACCTGTATAGAGATAGGCTTAGACTGCCTATCTGCCGATAAAAGCAAAGTCTTAAATAATGCCGGGTAAGAATAATAAACAACTTACAACCTGTTCGTTCAGAAGCAAAGTTCTATTAAAAGTTTAAAGATATGCTCTCTATTTTATAAAATTTCAAAAGGCAAAGGAGTGGAAAAATATAAATGAAAACATCTAATCATAAAATAGTTGCGCAACTGCTAAACTTGTCTGGAAGCACTTCAAACTATTCCTTAATACCGCTTCAGGAGTTAACAATACTTTACAAAGAGCTATAAATCCTAACAAATCTTTAACTTCACTACTAACTCCAAGTTATCTAAACAATTAAACAGCTAAGCAACATTTTACTGAATTTAAATACCTTACTTCTTAATTAAGATAACATTAACGTCAGTTCGCGTTAATATATTTATTAAGTGGTATATTATTTTAATAATGTATGTTTAAATAGTTATTCAAAGTTTACTGTCTTTCTTTGTCAAGGGACTTTTCCAATATGCCAGACAAACATGGGCACCGGCAGGGAGGTGCCAGGTGCCACTTGCACCCCTTGGGAATCTAGGGATCAACAGGAATTATTATTGAAATAAAAAGCCGTCTGTAACCCTATTACCATGCCGTACAAAGATAGTTCGTAATGTTTCTTCACTGAATGACGTATTCTGTTGGCGTAAATAGATATAGTCACTATTGTTCGTAAAAAGTGAAAAGAAAAGAAAGAAAACTAAAACCTGCACCCCTTGGAAATTATTTCTGCCGGCGCCCATGCAGACAAATAGTTACAATGCACTCAATAATGAAGTCAGTCAAAACTGTAGCATTTTTAGTGAAAGCTGCTTCCTATTTACGCCGGCAATTGTCAATGACATCCACGTTGTATATTATTTTACCAAATAAAGTTTATTTCTTTCCTCTTTCTTTCAAGTGCCACAAAATCTTTGCACAACATTGAAATGTCATTAGGGTTTCAGTCCTTTCAGAGATATTTTACCTATGTCAGGAGCTTTATGCCGCTGACATAATGATCATTCTCACAGAAACTCCGAGGTACAATAACTGGACGGTCAGGGGCTTCATTCTCGTACCTTGGTCCTCGAAAGTCCCTTTGAACCATATTTCGCGAGAGTGAAACAATCATAGTAACAGAAGGAATCAGACTCCAGTTACAGATCGATAAAGTTATTAGCGAAGCCCGTGTAGGCTGTAGCGTATCAATGAGGCGACCTGAGATCAATCTCAGGTCGCCTTGACCTTGAATGCATTTGAATGCATTCAAATGCATTCGAGGAAAACTTATGGGATAGTAACAGAGTCCGTAGTTGCAAACAATTATATTATAGTACTTAACAAGGACACCACTATTTCGTTAAAAATTATCATGCTCACGGTGATAAGTGGTAAAAATTCACATTCAGGCCCCCGTAGCATCATTCCCGAATTGCGCGTGGAACACCACAATATTATATGGGCAAATGAGATAGCCTGCAAGAAATTCGAAGCATGAGAATCAGGTCCCTGGCTTGATGGCGGGCGGAGTGACTACCCCACTAATTACTCCTACTTGTTTACACAATGCATGCGCTGATTAAATATCTAACAGGCGGTCTAATGGTTTCATTTGCAACCAGCAACCGGCAGGTACTTTCTAGTCATTAATTCTATCCGTCTCTTTAGATAGCTCAATATGGTTGTGCGTAACCATGGAATTTTGTCCGAAGGTTGGTTAATTGTTTGATTCGATCAATGAATATTTAGATTCGATTCCTAATTGGACTTTTGGAATTTACATTAAATATGGGTACAAAATACAAAATATGTGTTCTGTATAAGATTGTTTGAAACAACAGTTGATTTTAAAGTGAACTTAATATGCCTTGAGCCTTCTCTGTCTCATGCTTCCATTATTAGTATAATAATTATCAATCCATACTAATATTAAAATGCGAAAGTGTGTCTGTCTGTCTGTCTGTTACCTCTTCACGCCCAAACCGCTGAACCGATTTGGTATGGAGATACTTTAAAGTCCCGGGAAAGGACATAGGATACTTTTTACCCCGGAAAAATGTGCGGTTCTCGCGCTATAAACAAATTTTGACGCGGGCGTCTTTTAATTAAGTATAATTTTAATGATAAAATTATAATGTAGTTAAAACATATAATATTAATTAACCGTAGATCGTCCATTCACGAGTCACTACTCTACAAACTACTTACATACGCTGTAAAAATATTTATTCTTCCGTCGAACAATTAATGATAACTTAGCCTAATTTTGGTTCCATAAGCCGCTTAACCAAATCCTTAATCTACATCTAATACGGGCGAGACAATCTTCTTTGAAAGGGCCCAAGTTTTCTTTTACATGTAGTTTTGTATGCGAACTCATTTCACTGTGTTCATTTAATCATTTCCCTGATTTTACCTGAACAAAGTACGCCCGCATCCCGAGGGTTTTGAGATTTATTAAAGATAAGTTCGGTGGTTTATGCACGTGTGGCTCCGTCTCGGGCATAATACAATTCACAAAAAGTTATTGGTGTGTGTAATTAATTCTGATTTACGAATGTTAGGTATTTTATATGGTATTGGGTTTTAATCTAGGAGTCTCAGTGCTTGTGATAAAAAAATAATGGGTAATTCATCTAGGATTCTCCTAGATTCTAGAATAATACGTCTCTGAAAAAATATACAATGTTTAATATTTAAGTAGATAAAGTTATAACATAATAGCAATAGTGATTCCAAAAGTTTGATATACTTGCAAAGTTCTATCCCGTGTTTATTTTTAAATTGTTACCTACACTCATGCCCGATTTTTTATATCAGTGCTTTTGAATGTCTTACGACGTCAAAAAGCCTCAGAACTCACCGGTACAGTACTTATCCAATATCCATCTATACTAATATTATAAACGCGAAAGTGTGTATGTCCATCTGTCTGTCCGTTTGTCTGTCAGTCTGTTACATCTTTACACCCAAACCACTGAACCGATTTTAACTGAAGATACTAATTGTAGTCCCGGGAAAGATCACAGGATACATTTTATCCCGGAAAATGTACGGTTCCTGCGCGATAAACGAATTTTGGCGTAACGGAGTTGTGGGCAGCAACTAGTTTTAGATAATTTTAAGACATATAAGACGTGCATCAATAGAGGTATATAGGAGGCCTTCGTATATTTTGAAAGAATATTTTTATTTTCACCCCTCAAAAGTCATAACAACCCCAGTAACGACTTTCACAAACCAAAATTTAATCACAACTCTCATTTTTTCGTCGAAATTGAATCACTTTGAATATAACCTAATATTGTAATATGTTCTTAAGTGAGGGAAATCTTATAAGGGGAGGCGGGGTAAGAGGAAACACCCGACAGGTGAGAAATACGAGACATCACTCTCCCGGAGTTGTAGATAGATTTAAGATTTCCCCTCAAATGGGAAATGTTATGGGTTATGTGAGATGTTTTTGGTTTGTTTATTTTTTGTGTGCGACTTTTAAGGCTGGCATCTTGTTTCGTAAAGAATAATTAAAAGACGTCTTACTCTCACAATAATAAGAAGACACATTGAATGGACTTTAAAACATATTATATTTAGAGAGATTCAGTATCTAAGGCTATACATGTAAAGTAAGCAGCGATGGTTAGTTGGGTACTCTTGTAGTCTTAGTTTTATAGACAACACCCACAACAATACCTAGCTACGTTATGCGAAAACCTTATTGTATCTGCGATAAAGCACCTAAAAGTATTGCCTAGAGTCTAGACTTACACTACGGTTATTTATGCATTCAAATCCATACCGAAAGGTAAATTATGATGGCGACACATGCAAACACAATTCTTTGAAGAAGCATTTATGGTTATGGTTATGTCGTCCGCATATTGGGAGATTTTGCAAAAGGACAAGACGGATAAATGTAAATTATAAGAGTAAAGGTTATATAGGGAGGGACTAAGGACCCAACCTTGGGGGAGACCTTTCCAAACCAATCTAGAGATGGGAGGAGAATTTTCATGGGAAATAACTATGGACCGACCGGAGAGGGAATTACAAACGTAGTTAGCTATCTTTACAGGAATACTCAGCTCTAACATGGTCTGCCTGAGCACCGTAAGTAGGACGTTATCATATGCGGACGACACATCCAAAAATACCCCCACCAGAGTCTCTTCATTCGAGAAAGCAATTCGGATGTCTGAAACTAATGTACACACGTTATCCATGGTACAAAAGCCTATACGAAACCCGAATTGATTTCCAGAAAAAATACCTTTACTCTCCAAGAACCAATCAAGTCTGTTTTTAATTAAATGCTCCAATATTTTTGAGAGGGTGGAAGAGAGAGCTATGGGACGATAACTAGTTGGATTATTTACAGACTTGCCCGGCTTCAAAATAGGGAGAATAATTTGGCATTTCCATTCATCTGGCGGGCATTCTGATTCAAAGGTGGAGTTAAGAAAGTCGAGGATTAATTTTTGTGTACTAAGACTGCTATTAACAATAAAAGAGTATGGGATACCGTCAGCTCCCGGAGCAGAATCTTTAAGAGAATTGATAACTAATTTAAACTCTTCAAAGGAAAATGGGGCATCAAATTCAGTGGAAGGGGATGAAGAAGGGGACATGAATTTTTGGGACTCTTCATATGTCGGAACCCAAGGAGGGGCAAGTTTTTGGGAAAATTCATGTAACCAAGGAGAAGGATCATTAGATAGAGGATTAGAGATGGGGGAAAAGGATCCACGGAACTTTTTTAAATTGCTCCAAACTAAAGACGGGAGGGACTGGGGAGACAGGCTCTGACAAAAATTATGCCAACCCAGACGCTTCTTGTGAGACAGCAGCCGTTTTGTTTCCGCTGCTACTCTTTTGTAGTCATTATAGTTTTCCAAGGTCATGTTGGATGAAAAAGTTCTCTCTGCCTCTTTGCGTTTCTTACATGCAGAGGTACACTCTTGATCCCACCATGGAGGAGAGGAGATACGGTCAAAATGAGAACTACGTGTAGGAATTATATAGGAATTACATAGGAAAGCAGCCTGCGCGCTTTCAAGAAGCGCCTGCGTTAGCCGGGGATACAGGACATATACATTATTGCTGTTAACAGGAGGAAAAGAGGCAGTAAGGTCTTCAGTACGGATTTTAAATAAAGGCCAATCAGCCTCGGAAGTTTTAAATTTAAGTCTAGGAGGATTCCTGACTATATTGGGAATGGAGGAAAGGTGCCAAGTAATGATGATGGGAAAGTGGTCACTGCCACAGGAATTTGACTCAACTGACCATGAGACCTGGGAAGATAAGGAAGGGGGACATATAGATAAATCTACTGCCGTTCTAGGGTTCTGGGATGGGAGAACTCGACGGGTAGGAGCTCCATTATTTAATTCATGAAGCCCCAAGCGGCCACATCCGGCCGCGATAACAATGAAAAAGCTATTGTGTCTCGTTTTGCCACGACTGATGGGTTAAGATAACTAAGTTAAGGTCATCAAGGTGACTAATTAGTAAATCTGCAAGGGAGTCACGATTATGAGAGCCCCAGGCATGATGTTGCAAATTGAAGTCTCCTATGAGGAAGAGAGGAGGGGGAATGAGGTTGATCATGGAAAAAAGATCGGAAAGGACTGAGGGGGTGGGGTCAGGAAGGTATACAGACAGGAAGGAAATATTGTGAATTCGAACGGCAGTAATGTTAAAATTACTATGTGGAGGGAGAGGGATAGAATTAAACATCACAGACATAGAAACTAAAATAGCTGAACCAGCTCTTCCATCATTTCTGTCATCCCGGAGATAGGAGAAGCCAGGAACTCTGAATTGAGAACCCGGCCTCAACCAAGACTCCTGAATGGCAAAAATAATAGGGTTAAATTTATTTACAAAGTATAAAATATCATTGGATTGATTTCTAATGCTACGACAGTTCCATTGTACTAGAGTCCTCTGACCCATTATGTTTAGTGTTTATCTTTGTAATGTTTATAAGCTTAGTCAAGTTTTCACGGAGAGTATCAGACATGCCCATTCCAGTATCACTGAAGCGGGATAATAAATTTAATAATAGGGAAGAAAGGAGTTCTGGGAAATCATCGTTCTTGGATAGGGAGTTGTTTGGGAGAGCACATCCATTGGGAGACTCAGAAATGGGATTTTGAACAATAGCTTGATGAGCAAGACGGTCATAACCGGGTTGAGGAGTAGGAATAGTACGGCGAGGTGTATAAACTGTCTTTCTATAAGAAACAGTAGGAGAAGGAGTGGAATGGCGGACTTGTGAGGGATTAGCTGAACGGGTAGACACAACATCTGTGTAAGCTCTTCGCACACTAGGGAACCTGGCTGAAGCCTCTGTATAGGAAATGTTGTGTTCCGACATAGCAGTCTTAATTTCTTTCTGTCGTATGTACTCGGGACAGTTGAGATTGTTGGCAGAGTGAGCACCAGAGCAAAACAGACATGACACCACCTGGGTATTACAAGAGTCACCCTCATGGGGTTGTGCACACTTGTAACACCTAGGGTCAGACCTACAAAATGACTTTACATGGCCGAATCTGCAGCAACGATTGCATTGTATTACCGGGAGCTTATATAATTCGACTGGTAATGAAGTGAAATGTAAATGTGTATGGGGAGGAAGTTTCTGCCCACTAAAAGTTACCACAACAGTTTGTGTTGGAATCCATGATATACTACCGTTGGAATCTGTGGATTTGCGACACATACGACGAGCCTTGATAACGTCGCCATAGCCTGTAGGTACAGAACAATTTAGTGCAAATTCCTCCATTGAGATATCAATAGCAACACCTCTAACTATTCCCATACGAGACACATTATACGACGGAATGGAAGCAGAAAAGCCTGCATCAGTAAGGATTGAAGAATCCAAGAATTGTTAGCGTCATCTACATTTTTAAACTCAACAGAGACCCTATTTCTACCTATGCGCTTAACCCCACCAAGGGCAACTGTAGTAATATTTTTCTGAAATAGATAGCGGCCGAACTCCATTGGACGGATCTGACTACTTGAGTCTGTCTTGGAAACATGCACAACAAAAGGAGAGGAGTCATTATGGGAGTACTTACGTTTATTTAAAAATTCTGGTTTTGCGAATGTATACTGGTCGTTACGAGTATGGGTATTACCGGTTGAGGAAAAGGGGGGATTGTATATTGGTCTCTTGTTGGAAACATTTTCTGTGTCCACATCTGGGACAGTACTAAGACCATTCGGTGGCGTGACACAAACATAACTTCCACCGGGGTCCGGCGGATCGGTATCCATTTTACTATGTTAAAAGAACACTTACACACAAAAAAAAAAACAACCAACACAAAAAGTACAATAATAACAGGAAATCACAAAATCCGTCTCATACCTAGAGACCAATGATCCTCAATATGGCACAACTAGCTTCAATTATCAGTTGACGGAGCCCCGCTACGCGGGGCTCCTATTTCTGGGTGTTGTGGTCTACGTTCCAACCTAACCTAACCTACTTTTGGACTTTCTGGATTGTGTTTGTTTTTGTTTTGGCGGGGGGCTGCGCCCCCCGAGCCCCCCCCCCAACCATCACTACTATGACTGACTACCAACCCCTAAGGTTGGTAGTCAGTCATAGTAGTGATGGTAGTGACGTAAATTAACCCCCCCCCCCCCCCCCCCCTGCGGTATCCGTGGCTAAGTAGTTAAGTAAGACTGATGTTTTTGATCATTTTTCTGTCATTTGACAAAAGATGTTTGCCGACTTTTCTCATTTTATCATATGAATATTTGCTGTTTAAAATATTTATATTATTATCATTTAAAACAAATAACATGAAATATATTTATATACGTATTATAAGAATCATTAATAAATTATTACATTACCTACTTAAATTGTTGGGCATTATTGTAAACTTTAGCCTACTAACCTCAACTCTTCCGAGTAACAATGGATTCGCCTTCCCGATGAACCAGAAGGGGTTGCTGGCTCATGCAAGTCTTCAGATGATGTGGAAACTGGCATGACGAGATCTGCCATCCCACTAGGACCAGCGATCCCACTAGGACCAGCGATCCCACTAGGACCAGAGATCCCACTAGGACCAGCCATCCCACTAGGACCAGCCATCCCACTAGGACCAGCAGGCGAAGTAGGCACAAGCGGCTCACTAGAGTCCATCACTTGCGCACTACACAAAGGCACTGAAAAGGAGGCCGTAACAAGCGGCTCTGTTGAGTCCAACACTTGCACTTCACTCAACTTTTCAGGCGATTCAGCGGAACTCGAAGACTGGGGCTTCGGAGACGCCATGGTAGTCATACAAATGTAGCCAGACAGGAGTACGTGAAACGATCTCGACTGCAAGAGCAACAAACGATGACTGACATTTCCAGGCACACGACGCATAAAACAAAATGGCGTCGTTGCGTTTCGTTGTTGCACAGTAGAAAGTAGAAACACGATATTCCATTTAAAATTAAATTATTAATCTTTTCAATAAATTACACGTAAATACATAAAATTTTACATTTCAAATGTATTTACAACATAAATGCCCCAAAAAGACCCCAAAAATTTGTCTACATTGACTGCATAGAATTAACTTTCACGTAAATAAACGCAAATGACAGATCGTAGTTTTATAAGGTTGGTAGTCAGTCATAGTAGTGGTGGTAGTGACGTAAATTAATCAAAAATTTTGATCTAATTTTGAGATTTTTAATAATTTATTTCTCGAAAACTACTAGGTTGCTTCAAAAACCGACTTCACCGAAAGACTTCTTGCATTGTGTAGTTTCTAACAAATAAATATGAAACGCCAGACCGGCGTCCCGTAAAGTACAGTTTATCCCTATTTTTTTATAAATAAGTACTGAATTAAGTACTGAGTATTCAAGAATATTATTGATTAAACTAATATATTATGAAATAGTCCGCACTAATTTTAATTCTTACCTACACTAATAGCCCCAGTGAAAAAATGTAATATTTTTAAGAGGGTAGTTCGAAAAAAAATTGTCTGTACCTTTAGCAGCTGCTTCAATGATGTCTATATTCTGCAACGTCAGCGGCACCGGTTCCACGATCAAATTCAACTTCACATCACTTTGTTCCCGCAATTTCGCACTCAAAAATATAGCGTAAGTCCGTTTGCGAAGCGGACATCTTGGCGGCTGAGAATACTGCACTAGCACCGTCGCATCACTAAATCGTAGCGCCCGCGCCGCACCGAACCGAACTGTCGCCCCGATATCGTTCAGATCACCCTTCAACACGCGACGGATATTCACTTTGTACACCGTTACATCACTACAATTCACACTGTACACTCGGCCCGTAAAAATGTATTTTGACATTTCTGTCAAATGTTTCAAAGTTAACCGATCGTACGCGCAGCCGGCCGCACTCGCACAAATTAAATTTAGAATCACAAATACCGACCACATTTTGACTTAGACCACAGAATGATATTCTTAGACGGACACGGTAGACGGTTTTATTGGAATCGAATTACTCGCATTAAATGCGTGCGCGCAGGGCCGGGGCGGGTTGTAGGCTGTCATTTCTACGCTCACCCACTCACCCTAGATCGTTCACCTACCTCATACATTTACATACTGATTGGTGTCGCGGCAAATAACGCCCTTATGTAATAGGACACCAGGCGATCGCATCTATCTATCCTATCTGATTTGTAGCTGTTGATAAAAATTACGGATCGAGCCTGGCTTAGAATTTGGACAGTATGAAAATGTAAAAAAGCAATAAGTTGCACTCCAGAAAAGTGCACTCCCGCAGACGTGATCCAACGTTACATCAGGAGAAGGACCATTCTACAAAAAAATGTACAACGTCGTCGCTAGAAAAATTTTCATTTTAAAAAGACTGAGAATCTAACCCACCAACAGCCGCAAAAATCTAAAAAAAACTTTTTTGTCTTCTATATGTCGCGAAAAAAGGTCTTGGCGAAATTCAAATATAAATTAAATATTCGCATTAATTTTGCACACGCAACAGGAAAACAGAAAGAAGTAAAAAAATGCGTTTTTTGAGAGAGAAGACACAACAATTAAAAAACCTAACAAAAAATAAGTTTTCCTATCAAATCGTTTATAAAATATCCCACCAAAAACATACCTGTTAAAATGGGGCTAAGTTCCTATCGGCAAATTTTTGGTCTAAAAAAAGAGTTGAAATCCAATCCAATGCCAAGTTTAGATGCACTTCATCGATCGTTATCATTTTCATCAACAGCCTGATCCATAATACTTCTAATTTGAATGTGGCAGGTTAATTTAATTATATTATTATCTAATTATACAATAATAATCAAGAGTTACGTATAGCACGAAAACCTGCCAAGTTCAAATTTAGAAGTATTATGGATCAGGCTGTTGATGAAAATGATAACGATCGATGAAGTGCATCTAAACTTGGCATTGGATTGGATTTCAACTCTTTTTTTAGACCAAAAATTTGCCGATAGGAACTTGGCCCCATTTTAACAGGTAATGTTTTTGGTGGGATTTCAATACTTTTTTTCAAGAAATAATATTTATTTTTTTGTTTTTGTGCCACACCCGACTTAAACAATACCTTCGACATATGGCGCTAATTGTATTTGTTAAACTATCAATAGGACCGAAATTTTCAAGTAAGCAGTATTTATATTTAACCCTCAATTCACTAGGTGAAATTTACTAACGTAAATTTCACCTAGTGAACCTTCTATGAGTCCCTGGGACTCACATATTTTAAACGTATGTTTTTATGAAATGAAACAAATTTCATCAACATTTTGTTTAACAATCTTCTTAAGTACTTAGTAAATTATAAGAATAAATAACAAAACCAACGAAACTTCTGAGATCCTCTTGAAAATTAAAGAAAATGCACTTATCAGTCTTTTAAAACCATGATATTTTTAAGGTTTTTCTAAACTAACAAATATTCTAAAAATTAAAAAGAACTTAACGTTTTTAAATCAATAAAGGTACACAAAATAAAATAAAATAAACATGAATGTATGCTTCTATACAAAGAAAAAAACGTGCAGTGGGTTTCTCTCATTATCTAAAAGCTACGTTGGCATATCTTTTTTGAGCAAGTAAAACATATCGGCTTCAGACATTTTGTGCACAGATGAGCAGTTATTGTTCTCTATTTGTAGTGGCATAAATAGTAATACTTTCTCTCCTAGCTAACTTGTTTCAGGGTGGCTCACATCTTCAGGAATGTCATTTTTTCATCCAAATCTTCTTGAAGCCAGGCTTCCAGAATGGAATCTGCTCCGTGTTCTCTTAGACTGATAAAGTCATGTTTTTTAGAGCCATTCTACAATTGTACAATAGAAAAATAAAGCATACATAATTTAAATTAAAATAACTGTGAAAAATCAACATTTCAAAACTTTAATATATAAAAATAATCATAACGTAATTCACTAGTATGAGTCCCTGGGACTCACTCGGCGTAATAACTCACCAAATATGGAATGTACGCACTCATCCTCTCGGCACAATGTCGCTCGCGTCACTACATGAAGGTACTGAGACGTGGAGGAAAATAGCTGCTAAGACTTTTGAATTATGGCCGTTTCAAATTTTGATGTGAGTCCCTGGGACTCAGGAAGTGAATTAAGGGTTAACCTATATCAACTCCCAAGCAGTCGGATTCGACCGCGTAAACAATAGATTTCCAAGAATCCGCGATCGAAGGATTAATAAGCTATACAGTATGCATTATACATGATGACAATATATTAAACCAATACTTTTACTAATTTTTACCTATAGTTCGTAGAGGAGCCGACTCACGCTTGACCGATTTCTTCTTAAGTTTTTTATTAATCTACATGATATTATAACACACGACCTGAGTGTCAAATTTCATTACGTTAGGAAAATTGGAAGTGGTATCTGAAGTTCATAGATGAACCGACTCACACTTGACTGATTTCTGAAATTTCTCAAATTTTTTTAATCTACTGCTTAAGGCGACGCCTTGATAATTTGGCTGTAGCGATGCCGATTTTTCTCAGCAATGACTAAAGCTAAGAAATTGAAGTTCATTGTCAGTATTCATCATGTCTTTGTCTTTGAATTGCCCATAGCATAACACGATTGGACAACTTTTATAGCACAGAATAATCAATCGAAAAGACCTCTGTAAAAAAAGGGATTCCTATTTTTCCAACAGAGGAGAGTGATTTAAGGTTCCAAAATTTGTACATAAATTGGTTCAAGCATGCACTTTAATTTGTGCATAGCTTATATGAAATGTATTTATGGTTTTTAAATTATGCGACAAAAACCATTTTGTCGCTCACGCCCTTTCCATTTTTTGCTGTTCCATTGCTTGTTTTCTATGAGAGGCCGGGCCGGCCTCTCATAGAAAACAAGCAATCTAAAACGTATCCAACACGGTTTCTTACTTTAACGCTGCGTCACCTTAAAACACACGACCTGCGTGCCAAATTTCATAACGCTAGGACAATCAGAAGTGGCCTCTAAGGTTTGTACTTTGTAGGTGAACCGACTCACGCTTGACCGATTTCTTAAATTTCTCAATTTTTTGTTAATCTACATACAACACACGACCTGTGTGCCAAATTTCATAGCGCAAGGACAATTGGAAGTGGCCTAGAGGTTTTGATTACCGGTCAGTGAGTGAGTGAGTGCCAAAATTTGCTATTTTCACAGGGACATATTTCAGGATCTACCGCAGATATATCTATGAAATTTGGTACACTGCTTAAGTACTAGTACATTACGTAGGTATAATTTTATCTTTGCACTCGCAATAGGCACTGAGCTACAGGGGGGTCAAAAGTGCGTCGAAACGGTTCGTGTAAATAGTGCACGGCATGCGCGCGGCCTGCTGGAACTTGGCCGCGCACTCCGTGCGCTTTGATGTAACTACAAGTTTGTCTCGTAGAACTTTAATCAAGATAGTCTTATCTTCGAATCTACATGATTTCTAATCAACAAATATCAAAGTCGATAAATTTCAAAGTTTACATCTACCAAAGTCCACACTACACACAATATCGTGATTAAACCCAAAGGAATTTATTACTTTCCGACATTAGAGCTCAGACTTTCTTTAAAATTACTTTCAAATAAAAAACTTTGATTTATGCGCTGAACCTATATTAGTGTTTATAAAGCCTTGGCGACAACGATCGGATCAAGACTAAATCAATTTCTCACAGCGGACGAGTTTGCGATTATTTACAGAGTTATTATAAAATGGGTTTTTGTTGGCAAATGAGGCGGCAGACGTCTGAGAGAAACGGTGGAAGACATCAAAAATCAATTTGCGTGTTGCTTTTCATAAGTCGTTTGCCTTTAGAGATCCGTGCGAGGAATGTATGTCATCCATTCATACTAATATTATAATAGCAAAAGTGTGTCTGTCTGTTACTTCTTCACGCCCAAACCACTGAACCGATCTGACAATGACTGATATGTTTCACAACAAAAACTTTTTAAGAGTTACGCAATAATTTAAGATGCTAGAAAGCTAGATGCACCTTTATCATGTTTTAACCAAGACACACAGTTTTAATTTAACAATTACAATATAATGAATGCAAAATTGAATTTATAAGCGTTTGGACGAGGGTCGATACACATATAAGGGTCATTAAATTAAAATTCATGCCTACAAAGGCGCTCAAGTGGAGGTGCAATTAATATGAAAATCTCTGGACAATATTTATGACAGTGACAGGGAATTATGGCGGAGTTTAATATTTGCTGACGGCCCGTATTTCGCACGGCACGGGATTATGTGCGAAATTTGTGCGAATTTTGTGCGAATATGCACATCTATTTGACACTTAATCATTCAGGGTCTTATTGGTGTTAACTGTTAGGCTATATTTCACTGGGACGCCATGACACCGTTTATACCAGCGAAATATGTATAGTAGAACTATAGAAGTAAATAACGCGTGCAAGACTGTTGCGCTAAAATTCGTATAACGAATGTTAGGTGTTTTTCGTTACGGAATTTCTTGATTCGGTCTCCGCGCTCAAAGCACGCGATAAAAGCTATGCAATAGCTTAAAAAAATCTTTCAGCGCTGCTATCTTCATTCTTCACAGTAGACTATGTATGAGGGACACATCACACACACATTACACCTCCTAAAGTATTAACACTTTGTTTTGTTACACCTTGTAAGTTGCAGACCTTAACACCCGTATTCACAAACAATACTTTGCTAAGTTAGCTACCATTGCTATGCGAAGTAAGGGATTTCTCAGTGCGTTCCTTTGGACAAGCCTTTCAATTCATAAACAATACTTAAACGATACTTCGCTATGCGTACGCATAGCGTCGTATAGAGCTTTCTGATTGGTCCGTTTTTGTTGCGTAGTTCACTTCGTTGAAATGACACTTCATTTGACATTTATTATTCCATTGTTATTTTTTTCGAAACCCTTTTAACAATACCCCTGTACCTGACCATCTGTGAAAGAAACAGATATTGTATTTGGGACCTAATTTGTTTATATTATTTACTAAATAAATAAAAATAATAGCTAAGATAATAATTATATTGATCATTATGAATGGGCTGTACGCAATAAACAGTCGAATATAAAAATTAATTCTTCCTACCAATTAATAAATACCTTATCTGAAAACTACCAGAAGAATAAAATCTTAAAGCCACGAGCAATTGGTAAATGAATGACACTGGAAGACCTGTGCAGTTAATTCGTCCATGATACCATTGATTTATTTATCAAATTCCTCTTCGCTGCTATAATCCATAACTTTTTGACGTGAGCTCGACACTATGCGTTGCGTAATATAGCTAGCTGGCTACTTTATCTGTGCGTTCCTTGGAAAGGACGCATAGTGATGAACGCCACTCAAGTATTGTCTATGAATAGGCTTTTGGGATACTATGCGTCCGCTCGTACTGTGAGACCTCATAGTAATGTTTGTGAATACGGGTGTAAGTTACGCAGTAACCACAGACATAGATCAAGATAGATACCGCATGTCGCTCCATTTGTATGAAAACGAGCGTGTCCCTTTTTTCCTACCACTGTGCAGTACCGATGATAAGAAACGTGTCCATTGTCAAGGCCAACGTTTCTATTCGAATTTCTACAGCTCAATATGGCACTTTTAGGCATTTAGGCATTTTTAAAATTCCGATTGACGTCCGATTCCGATAGCAGACTAAAGAACATACTTTCGAAAGACGAGCATTGCTCGTCGTTTGGGAACGCGATATGGCACGCGAAGTAAGGACCCTGTACCATGTAAAGCCACTCTAACGGGAAAATACTTTTTATTCGATAACTAACTAAATAAATTAAGGAAACATTATTAAGTAATGCTTTGTTTTATCAGGTATCTTATTATAAATCACTTTTCAACCTAGCTTGAATACCCATTTAATAAACTTAAGTTTTGTTAAGCTCTTCCAAATGGCGTTGCAAGGAACACAGCACCAAACAAGGCCAATATTATACTGTATACATCACTCGTTTAACTTGAAAATAGAGTTATAAGTATTTATTTATCTGCTTTTACTAAAACGACATTATAATTTCTTTCAATTAAGCAACACATTAACTGCTCAATATATTTATATCATCTAAAAAAAGTATAACGAACATTGCTTGAACATCGTCTTATAACTAAGAATATATTAATGGAAATTCCTTAAAAATAGTAGTAATGAGTATCACATTGACACCTTATAACTAATTGCCAGTGTGTTTTATAATGCAATAAATTTTTTTAAAATCTCAAATGGCTTTCTTACGGGCCCGTTCTTTATAAGGCCAAAATGTTAAATATGCGAGTATAAGTTTAATAATCCTATTATGTAAAGATGTTATGAAAAACAACATTATTTGAATTGTTACGGTACGCATTTCTAACTAAAAAATAAGTGTTTATATGTATGTTAATAATTTTTAGATGTTCCTTGTAAAGTTCATGTTCCCTAGCAAGGCCAACTATCAAATCTTTGGGTGGGCCTTATAAGGAACCACTGGCCTTCCTAGGAACATTACCAATATTTTAACTTAAATCGAGGCATAAGTAGATTTTCTTTTATTAGTACTATACATATATCCCTATACGATAATGCTCTGTAGTAAAATTTGAGATAGATATAGGTTATATAACTGAAAAATAAAGTTTTTCAGGGTGCGGAAATTACAATTGTAGCTTCGACACCAAAGTCTACAAACAGTGAGATCGCACTGCCACAATTGTGACGCGATCAACTCGCCGCCGCATTTGTGGCCTTAAGTTTGATGGATCTAAGTGTGTAGTAGACGGAATATGTCTTACTATGACGATAACTACGACTTTTTAATAGTTGGCCTTCAAAGGAACGTGGCCTTCTATGGTGCAGGGTCGTTACATACACATGCGGTATCTATCTTGATCTATGTCTGTGGTAGTAACTATTTAGTATTTAGTAATACAGAGTGTCACAAAACTAAGTGATAATAATTTAGGGTGTGTATGTGTCCCGTGTATAGAGTTCACTGTAAAAGTAGCAGCACTGAAAGAGACAATTTTTTTTTACTTTTGTATGGGAAAACTCGTGAGTCGTAACGCTGCACTGGGGCGCTTGCCCATACAAATCACAAAAAAATTGTGTTTCAGGGCTTCTACTTTCACATTAATAATAATAATAGCTCCCACACCGGTTTCGGTGACGGTGGCCGGTTTCATTGAAACCAGGCCAGCTACGCAGAAGAAATTTTATAGTGCCCAAGTGTGTGCGCAGTACACAAGAGCACTCTCTATTCCTTTACTCGCATAACCCAGTGGAACGGACGACCGACACGACTGGCGAGAGATCAGGCGCAGGACCGACTTTTTACATGCCCATCCGACGCATGGATCATCTTACTTGTCAGACAATCAGGTGATCAGCCTGCGTTGTCCTAACCAAACTTGGAAATAACATGTTTCCAACGCGGGAATCGAACCCACGACCTCCGAGTCAAGAGCCGCGCTCTATACCACTAGACCACGAAGGCGTTACTTTACTACTACCTACTTTCACATTGGACTCTCTACAAGGAACACATACATGATACACACCCTAAAGTATTATCACTTAGTTTTGTTACACCCTGTATAATATGTGCGTCACAGACCGTGTACCTGCTGGTAACACCAGCCGTATAGGGAAATCAATGATTCCTTTCAATTTCAATTTAAACAGCAGATATATTACATGTACAAACAATAAAAAACCTGAATACCAATTACAAGCAGCAAAATGCCAGTAAAAAGTAAAAGGCCGTCATCCTAAATAACACCCTTTCCCAAAAGTTAACAATCCTTATCGTTACAAGTGTGACCCAAGCACATAATCGTAATAAATATTAATTATTTTGGTACAAATCTCGCATCTAAATTATATGTGAATTGCACTTTAGGGTTATGCGAGGTCCGGGAACAATGGGACGGCACATTAACCCTCCAACGGATGACAAAACATAACCACTTTTCTATACCTAATTGGGATATAGCCGACCTTTTTCTGTTTAATTTAGGCAAAGGTGGGTTGCGTTATTTTTTTAAACAATTCATACATTTCGTCTACCCTCTGACTAGTAAAATCATTTAGCACCTATCTACCCAGAATACAATATTCGCTTACGGCCGTTCCCAATATTCAATCTATCTCTGGTTTGACATACGACCGATCGCAGTTAACATTGAATTGACATAAAATATATGTCTCTAATGTCTAATGAGAGCTATTCCTATCTCTAGTAGGGCAAAACCAGAGATAGATCAAATATTGGGAACGGCCGTTAGTCAGTTATAGTGACTAGTGGCAGACTGCAGACAGCAGTAAGTACTTTGGAAAAGTCGCTTGACGGACAGTACAAAACATTGCATGTATGTCTAATGTTTATGGTAGGTACTATCAGGGAAGTTGATTCATAGGCAGATGGCGGACCAACGTAATTTGGTCTTATTATGTCAAACCCAGCCGATGGATTACGATCAACTGTGAATTAACATAATTTAACCAAATTGACATATAGTACGGGAGCCCTAGAACAAATTTTTTTTTGATTACTATCAAGCTAATTTCTTGTGAGTAGTTTCATTTTGATAAGATGTTAGACGAACAACATTTTTATCTGCGAAAAAAATCTTGAAAGTGGTAGCTAACAGAAATAGAAAGGATTTCATACTTTGATTTGATGGTCCTAAATTATGGATTGTTCTATTTGTAGGACAATGTTACTCTTACATTATATAACTATTAACCTATCAATGTACAGAATCAGCTTGTAAGGGTTCAAATCAGCTTGTTAGGGTTCCGTTTTAGGGTTCAGTAGTCAACCAAGTTTTGTTGATTACACAACCCTAAAACGGAACCCTAACGAGCTGATTTTTTGTATATTAATAGGTTATTAGTTAATTAGGTACGATGAATGCATGCCTATGAATCAATTTTTTCGATTGGTGATCATGAACCATGTAAGGCCACTGTGACGGGAAAATGCTTTTTATTCGTTTATTAACTAAATAAATTAAGAAAACAAATTATCAAGTAGTGCTCTGTTTTATAAGGTATCATAATAATATTATAAATCTCTTTTTAGCCTAGCTTCAATAGCCATTTAATAAACTTAAGTTTTGTTAAGCTCTTCCAAATGGCCTTGCAAGGAACACAGCTCCATACAAGGCCAATGTTATACATCAGTCGTTAAACTTGAAAATAGAGTTACAAGTATTTATTTATCTGCTTGTACTAAAACCACATTATAATTTCTTTCAATTAAGCAACACATTGAATGCTCAAAATATTTATATCATCTAAAAAAACTACAACGAACATTGCTTGAACATCATCTTATAACTAAGAATATATTGATGGAAATTCTTTAAAAATAGTAGTAATGAGTATCAAATTTACACCTTATAACTAATTGCCAATGCATTTTATAATGCAATCAAAAATTTTTTTAATCTTAAATGGCCTTCTTATGGGCCCGTTCTTTATAAGGCCAAAATGTTCAATATGCGTGTATAACTATAATAATTAAGTAAAGATGTTATAAAAAACAAAATTATTTAAATTGTTACGGTACGCATTTATAACTAAAAAATAACTGTTTGAATGTTAATGATTTTTAGTTGTTCCTTATAAAGTTCATGTTCCCTAGCAAGGCCAACTATCAAATCTTTGGTTGGGCCTTATAAGGAACCACCGGCCGGCCTTCCTAGGAACATTACCAATATTTTAAGTTAAATCGAGGCATAGGTAAGTAGATTTTCTTTTATTAGTACCATACACATATCCCTATACGCCTATACCCTGTAATAAAATGTGAGATAGATATAGGTTATGTAACTAAAAAAGGTTTTCAGGATGCGGAAATTACAATTGCAGCCTCGACAACCAAAGTCTACAGACAGTGAGATCTCACTGCCACAATAGCGCGATCGACTCGCCACTGCGTTTGTGGGCTTAAGTTTGATGGATCTAAGTGTGTAGTAGAAGGAATATGTCTTACCATGACGATAACTACGACTTTTTAATAGCTGGCCTTCTAAGGCACGTGGCCTTCTATGGTGCATGGTCGTTACGTAACATTTATAATCTGTATGCAATCTACACGCATTGAATTCACCTCTGGTCGCGTCGCGCCGCCCGCGTCGTCGACCATCCGGTGGTAAGTGGACGTTTCTTTGTACAGTTCGCGTATCGAAATCCCCTACAAACCGTTTAGTATTAGTATGTATTTTTCTTTTTTTTTTTTATTATATAGTCACTTGAATAAAATTATATTGGCGAAATACAAACAATAATTGAACCGATGAATTGAGATGAGTAAGTAACTTTCTGTTTAGTCGTTGTCAAAGGCGTGTTAGGTACACGCATTGAATTCACATCTGGTCACGTCGCAGACAGTCGTAATCGGACGTTTCTTTGGTCAGTTCGCGCATTAAAATCCCCTGTAGTGTGCGGCTCACCTCCCTGCTATTAGCTATATAAGATAATGTAATTAGTTTTTAAGTCAGTAATTAAACATCTTTCGCGAACAACTCTATCTTTCATTTAGTCTCCCAAGCCTGCAACATTGCATGGCGACCCTGCCAGTGCTGCCTTGCGGCAGCGCTGCGCAGCGGGTACAGGGAATGTGAATGAATATAGTTTTGTGATTTAAAAATAATAAGACTTTTAAGTGAAATATTAAAAAAAAATGACTGTAATCAAAAGTGAAATTTAATTGTGTTTGTGACTATGGACAAATTATAGTGGTAAAAATGACTTAACGGCCGTTAGTTAGTAAAATAAGCAATAATGTAGGATTAAAATTATTAATAAACAGTGTTATGTAGAGACTCAAATAAATACAAATCTGCCCTCGAACTCGATCACAAATTCTAGGAAATCTTTTGTTGTCGCGGCCCATATGGACCTTACGGTGCTTGAGGGATTAAAAGTGATAAAAATATCTAGAAAAAAAAAGACTCAGTGAAAAATAATAAACTAAAAGAAATATAAAAAAGTTGCAAGAATAATTTTACCGTTGCTTTAAAAAAAATATCTGTGGAAACAAAATCAAAATTTTGGTGTGGCGATGCAAAGCTGGCAGCCGGGAGTTGATGGTGTCAGATGAGTGGAATATGCAGGCAGCCGGGAGATGTTGGAATCGGATGAGAGGAATGTAGAGCAGGCGGCCGGGAGATGTTCGTGTCGGAAGTGGATGCAGCCGGGAGAACAGAGAGATGAGGATAGAAAAATGCGATTACACGTCTTGTTAATTTGTATTAATTTTTATGTAAAAAATAAATAACATGTCGTATTAGTAACTATAGCGGTATATATAAAATTAGTAATTATATAATTATGTTACAAGTTTTCCCAAACTAAAATTTTATGTTGATATAAAAATATCATAGCAAGTTCCGTTTAAATTATAATAGAATTTGAGTAAAGTAATAAAAGTCAGGTACTTAATTGTTCAGTACTTACCTAAAAGATACAAAATACATTTTCAGTTTAGTAAAAATATGGCAATTTCATATAATTTTGGATAAAAGTAATTAAACGGAAATAAAGCATTCGATAAAAGAAAGTAACCAAAGTGAAAAATTAACAGTTTAATACTTAAATAATTAGTAGAAAGTCAGATTGCTTTATAAAATTAATAAGTTTTCGCGAAATTTATAGTTAATATTGGTAACATTTTGATATATTATTATATTTTACAATATTTTACTTGCTGACTACTTATTGGAATTTTCTTTTTATTCAAATATTTTACAGTTGATTTATATTTTAAGACCTTTACTAGTATTTTTTTTTGTGTGCATGTTAATTTTGTTTTAATGGTTATATTAGATATTAATATCAAATTACGCTAAATTATTTTTGGAATAGATTTTCGGAGAATTACGTTTTGGCAATAATTAAGACGTATTTTGAATAAATAAAATATAATGGTATTATTCTGCAACTTAGCAACTTGCAAATTTTGTCGTATTGAAAGATAAGTTAATTAATTTAATAATGTGAAAAGAAAAATTGAATTGAAAGAAAATAATATTAATTGAAAAAGTATTCGGCAATAATAATTTTTAATTTAGAATGTGGATTTGATAAGTTGTTATTGTGCTGTCGTATCTAAGAAAAGTTAAAAATTTCAAACAGGGTGTTGACGATGAATTTTTAGGTGCAATAAGTTTCGGTATAAGCAGTACGAAAATATTTTGATTTAAAGTAAAGTGCAATATAAATATTGTGTGGTATGAGTTTTGACAAAATAATTATGAAAGTAAGTAGATAACTGTGAAAGGTAATTTTATAGAGTAAGGTAATTTTATAGAGTTGAATGATTTTAAATTTTGATATTTAAATTTTGATAGCGGAATACATAGCAACTCATAACTAATCGAATATTATGCGCAGTTGGTTAAATCAGGTAGGTAACAACTCAGGTAAGTTTCCACGGTATGCAACGCCTTTGTGGGAAAAGCGTCAAATGTCCGCGGTGCCAACTCAGCATTCGCGCAACGAAATGTAAGTAGATATAATATCTCTTGTAACCGACTTTACATAAATGATGAGGTTATTTGTTCGACTAAATATATTTATTCATAGGGTTGTACCAAGTATAATTTTTATTTAAATGATTTTGATCAACATAAATTCCTTAAAAAGGTATCTGATTTCGTAGCAAGTGCTTCTTTTATGAAAGATTTTAAAGATTTTAACTTTTCATATAATTTTTCGTTTTAAATAAATAATTGAACTAAAATAAGTTTATGTTTAATCATTTTTAAATTCAATAGTTACATTACTTTTCTTGTCTTTTGCGTGTAAACTGTAAATTTATTTTTCAAATTTTAGTAAAAGTAGTTAAAGTTTCAAATGGGTCACAAGAGTAAAAACTAAAATATTAAATTTATTTTGTTGTTATTTGTGAAAATACTTTTTTTTGTTATTTTGTGTCATGGTAGTAAAAAATTTAATTAATTAATATTTACAGTACAGTCTACAATATGGGTGGTCCAAAAGAGATCATCATAATATTTTGGTTTCGCATAACAAATATCAAAACATTTCGTGCATCATATTTGCTACAAAGAAACGTGATGCAATGAGTTTTAAATGCATCCAAATATGTCATGTAAGCGCAGTCCATATTTACGAGTATGTTTGAATATGATTCCAGTAATTTATTACCAGTAATTTGTTGCAAAACTTACAATCGTAATCAGCATGCATTCCAGGACATGAATTTTATTAAATTTTTGTAACTAATTATTGTTTAACAAGTATGTTTTTTAATAAGATATAAAATTAGTAATAGAATAAAATTAACTTTCTGCTACTACTAACTAAAGATACAACATTTAATTTGCTAAAATTATTTTTTTTTTGGTCGCTCTAAAAATTAAATACTACGTTACGCAGTTGATAAATTTACAATTAGGTAGTTAGAATTTTATTTTTGAAATTTTTATAAAATAAATTATAAACTCATTTTAAATAGTTTGATTTTTCAAAATTAATTAGGAAGTATGAATTACTTTTGAAATTTATTTTAAATAGTTATTAATAATCATACATTGGTTTATTTTTAGTTGTCAAATTATGACTTTTTCAAATTAGATAATAACTAAAAAAAAGCGCGCAATAACTTAATTAAATTTTAGGAATCAAATTTTGATATAAAAATTTTGGTATATACTGAATTTAAGCAATAATAATATTTTGAAATGTTTAGAATACAAGGCGTATTTGAAATAACTTTAAATAAATAAATAAATAATCTTTAATTCAGGTAATAGACCCATAAAATAACATATTTTAAATTAAAGATAAAATAAATAAAATAAAAGTTAAAAAGTTATAAAATTAAAATACATTTAAAATGTAAAAGTCTAAAATCTAAAATGTAATAATAGGAGCGTTAAATTAACGTAAATAAAAATTAATAAAAAAGTGATGATTTAATAAATGATTAACAAAAAAAATTTAAGTCGCTATGTATATTAATTCAATTTAATTCGACCTTAAAAGTTAATTACTAATTTTGTAATATAATAAATAAAAAAAATAATAAAGCAAAGAATAAGAATTAACTTTTATTTAAATTTTATTAATCGACAAAAGAGGCATTTTTAGAAGGAAGATAAATAGACAATAATTTTTAATTAATACAATATTAATAAAATAGGTGTTATAGGAATTTATCATAGAATGTTTTGTTGCTATGTATTCCAACCCAATTAGATTCAACAAGAAGATAGAAAGTTAGAGCTGAAATATTGATAATTTAAAATTGTTTTGATTCCATGGTTACTTTGTAGGTCGTATTGTAAAATAAATTAGAAAAGGTAGAGTGAGAAAAACAAAGAAAATAATATTTTATTACGTAAGAAGCGTGTCATAAAAGAAAGTTCAGTACGGTATATACTTAATATAAATTTTAACAAATTGAAAACTATGTTTTGAGTGAGTTAGAAATAGAGAAAAGGAGAGATAATTCTTGGAAATGTATTAAATTGTTTTTAACTACTTTATGTAAGTTGATCAGCTACATTTACTGAGAAATTACACTGGATATGACTTCTACGGATTTACTTAAAAATATTTACGTTCATGCGAAATATGACGTAATATTATTATGAGAAAAGATGTGTGTTTTCCACATAATATGTAGTAACTGGGTTGTAACATGTGTAGTAAAGTTACGTAATAATTAAACACTAACTTTGATAAATGTAAGTCACCAAATCCCAGTCATTCTAAAACTGTGTGTTGTGATAACTGCCAGTTTATAGTTTAATTAAAATTAAAAAAAACTTTTTGAAATGAAGGTTTTAATTAAACACTCTAAAATGTTGGCCTATTTTTGCTCTATAACGGTACGGAACCCTATGTACGTGAGTCCAACTGGCACTTAGCCGATTACTTAGTTATTTCTGGCTAGATTCCTTAGTCTGTTTGATTGTAGTTTGTGCTACGACGTATGCTCTGCATCTCCCAAATGGTATTTATTCCTGTATTGATACAGTGCAACCTTAATATAACGAACCTCAATATAACGACTTCCTCGATTTAACAAATTTTTCGTAATAACCTTGAGTTGTCCATATGAGTCAATATAAAATGTACCTTTACATTGCGAACATTTATGCGAACATCCTCTATATAACGAATTTTCAACCATCAAGAAAAAGTATAAATACCTCTAATTAACGAATTTTGTCAACCCAAAACCTTTATATAAAGTTTCCCCCAATGCAAATGTATGACATAGTATGTGATTCATGTCGCGACATATTTCTATACGCATATTTTTCATAAACAATCATTGTTGTTCGATGAAAAGTAATTGGTTAGTTTCGTAGTGCGAATCTTTGAAATTAACATTAAATTACCCACATACTTAATATATAATGAAATTAACATTAACGTACCCACCAAGATATGTAGGTACCTACTTTTACGGATTTCACTGCATTTAATTTTCATGTATGAAAAAAAATTGTACTAAACCTACTTAATTGTTTTTAAATAGAAAAATTATAACAAAAAATAATTTGATAAAAATGTGTTATCATTTATTAGTAAAAGTTATTCGCTTTATCAAAATGAGGACCTACGTAATGTTGACGTAAATTAAACTATTTTTTTACCTCTTTATAACGAATTTTCGTGAATTCAATGCGTGTAGGTACCTAACACGCAAAGACAACGACAAAACAGAACTAAAGTATTTCGCCAAATATCATTTTATTCAAGTGACTAAATAAGCATGTCACCATGGCAACGTCCATCGCTATCCCGTCAAAAAGTGATGAAAGACAATTTTTTTTTATTCAATATAAATTCAATGCGAGTACCGTACACGCAAAGTCTACGACAAAACAAAATAATAAATTCACACTATTACAAATGCGAAAATGTGCATTTGTGTGTCTGTCCGTCTAATAATTTGATTTTTTTAGGGTTCCGTACACAAAGGGTAAAAACGGAACTATATTACTAAGGCTTCGATGTCTGTCCTTCTGTCCTTCTATCCTTCTGTCCGTCTGTCTGTCTCCAGGCTACAGCCTGAGTTACAACTCAAGAACGGTAATAGTTGCCGCTGTAACAACAAACAGTAATTAACAAAAAATTAAAACCGACTTCCAGGGTAAAAACAATAATAATTTATAATGAACAAAAAAGTATCGCAGTGAGTGTGCAGTCGAAACCCTTACAATCGATTAAATTTTTAACCCATTTTTTATGAAAATCGATTTTTAAAAAATCGTTTTTTTTTTAATTAATCGAAACCCTTACAATCGAGTTCGAGTTCGAGTTTTTCTAAGTTATCACTTAGTTTTGTGACACCCTGTATAATATGCATATTGCAGTGTGAATCTTATTTTTAACCGACTTCCAAAAAGGAGGAGGCTATATGTTCGTCTGTTTATATATATATATATATATATATATATATATATATATATATATATATATATATATATATATTTGTATGTTCAACCATAACTTCGCCGTTTATGGACCGATTTTCATGATTCTTTTGTTGTTGTACAGGTTTGAATCCAAGGTTGGTACCATGTTCACAAAAGTGGTGATCTGATAATGGGATCCATGAGGAATCGAGGGGACTCCTTGTAATTTATATAGGGACATATAGTGATTTCGATTTTTTCTGAAGTATTTCAGGCATATACTACCAAAAAGTAAGATCTTGCACCAGGATATACCCTGGTTCTGAAGGTACCCAACAGAACTTTTGAATCCTTATAGATACAAGTTTGAGGATTTTGGCTTTATTTAAACTACTCCAAGCAAATCCTGCATTATTTGTCCTGAACATAGGCTAAATTTTATTTTGGAAAAATAGGGTTTCGTAAGATATTTGGGTTTTTCGGACGCCAGGTGAAAAAATCAACCAGAAAAGTTACTTATTTTGCGTACGCTGCCGAAACTATAAAAGATAGAACCATAAAATGTTTTAAGTATTGTAGATCTTATAAATATCTACAAAAAAGTCCGCGACATACTATACTTATCTATGTCGAGTGAGGCACAATAACCATTTTTTTATTTAAAAATCTTGAATTTTTTGGTCAACATTTAAACGCGTTTATTTTACTTGTGCCATTAATCCTTATCAATATAAAATTTGGTCTTTGAATGATTAAAATTGGACGTTTGGTTTTGAAATTATGGCGAAATTAAAATATTACGATAGTGGGCGTCACCAAGCGGGATGCGCTTGCGGATAATGACTGCGTCCGCGTCGTCGATGTCAGTGTCGGAGTCTGTGAATTGACCTGGGAATCATTTTGCTGACCGAGTCTTTCCTGGGTAGGCTTTTTGCAGCCGTAACCGACATCCACGCGGGCAGAGCTGCAGGCGACCGCTAGTAATATTTACAACTCTAAGACAACAAGCTATAATATAATATTATTGCCTTGTCGTCTCATATTATGTAACTAAAAAGGGTAAAAATTATTATTTTTTAACAAAAAATTAAAACCGACTTCCAAGGTAAAAACAAAAGTAATACTTAATCTTAATCTAAAAAGAATCAAATAATTCTTATTCCTTATTATAGTGGCGTCTTCAGACTTCGCCTAAACCTCAACTATTTCTGTACTCAATCTTCATGCTTTTGAAGTCGGTACCAGCCCGGAAAAGTTCTGAGATCCTTGACATAGCAATTACGCTAAGGTAAGCTGGTACCGACTTCAAAAGCATGAAGATTGAGTACAGAAATAGTTGAGGTTTAGGCGAAGTCTGAAGACGCCACTACAATAAGGAATAAGAATTATTTGATTCTTTTTAGATTAAGAATAAGTATTACTTTTGTTTTTACCTTGGAAGTCGGTTTTAATTTTTTGTTAAAAAATAATAATTTACTTCAAGGGTAATGAATATTATGCTCAATTTTCACAAAAATAAACATTTAAACGCTCCACTTTATGACCTGCCCTGCCCCCCCCCCCCCCCCCCCCATGACATCTTATAGCAGTATTACTTTAATATTACTTTCAGATTTCGCACAAACAAAAAACATAGCTATGTTTATATAAATAGAGATCATGTTTGTTTATGCGAAATTTTAAAGTAATATTAAAATAATACTGCTATAAGAGCTCATGGTAAGGCCCCTGCACTTAACCACATGAAAACCCCATAAAAGTGCATAATATTATGAAAAAAATATTCCGCAATTGAACGCGGAATTACGCATTCTGTGTGTCACAAATGTACACAGGATAACTGTGTTCGCGATTACTTCCACAACTGCCACCGTGCCAGTGATATATTATGAGCATACGGTTTCAAATCCTCTCCGCTCTCCATCCGCAAACGTGTACGCAATTCGCGACTCGATCATTAGTGCTAAATGCCCAGTTTTTAAGGTTTTGACATGAGTTTTTAATAACGTTGACAAGAGTATTCAATAACGTTGTTGATTGGTTAACTTGACGTTAGCCAACGCCTGCTACTGTATCAAAGTAAATCAGCAAAAGATTCGTCTTTAAAATCAGTTATTGATTGGAAACTCCAATTTGATAAAAGCGTGATGATCTCCTGTGAGTTTCGAAGTTACAATTTTGTAGGTAGGATTAGGTATTGTCGCGTCGCGTCTCCTTTCGATGAATTTGATCATAAAACTTTGATCAAATTCATCGAAAAAAATTGGTAACAAAAGTAAGTGATGATACTTTAAGGTGTGTATAATTATATAATATATTGTTTAGTATAGAGTTTAATGTGAAAGTAACAGCGCTGAAAGAGCAAACATTTTTTTGATTTGTATGGGTAAGCGCCCCAGCGACATACTGTGTTTGCCCATACAAAACTTTAAAAAATTTACTCTTTCAGAGCTGCTACTTTCACAGTAAACTCTATATAGGAGACCCATACACACCCTAAAGTATTATCACTTAGTTTTGTTACAACCTGTATAATATAACCCATGTTTTGTCTATATATTATAATATTACACATTAACCACCTACAGCGCTCATCAATTTCATGTTCCCATCGCCAACTGCGTACTAGCACCATTAAAGGACTCCGCGTATAATTTTCCCACAAAACCTCATAAATAATCTCAGCTAATTCCGAAATCTGTAAGTTATAAACCGGAGTTTTGTTTGTGTTACCTGTTGAGTCCATCAACTCTGATTAGTTTACTGCCGTTTATTAACTTTGGTTTACATTTTGAAAGTCGAAATTTCTGTGCTCTGTTTAAATTAATTTTGATCTACACTTAATTGTTTTTTTTTTTTTATTTAGCAATATTTAATCAAAAAATATATATAATTAAGACGCTTCCGGTACTAAATAAGAATTCAGATCTCTGAAACTCAGCTCTGAAACTTTAACTGCCGCACTCAGAGTGGAACATTAATTACTTAAATGTAATTAATTCAAAATTTTGACATAAGCCCCATACATTACCTGTCAAACCTTTCATTAAATTGAAGCTTAATCATAATTAAATATCTCTGAGTACGGCGGTTAGTTACCTACATAACATCTAAACACGCGGTAAAGTCACAATATATATTAGTAGTACCAAGTAGAGTATTCAGTCAAGTTCAAGTACTTATACAATACAATTTTCAACAATCTGCGATAACTTTTCTAAAGTTTTGTATTTGTATCACTCCAGCTTAGCCAAGCAGGGTTAGCTGTGTGTTAAAAATGTTAGAATGGGCATTGTCCATTTTTTTTAAATTTTGCTCATTACAAAAACATTTCGAGGAATAAGGTCAGTGATCGTTTTTCTGTATAAAAACGAAAAAAATACCCATTAGTTACTCATATTTTTGAACAAATATGTTTAACCTTAGTTTGACCTTCAATGGCGTTAAATTAGCAATAAATTCGACCAACATTACGTTTCGAACTTTTGGTAAGCTTCTCGTATCAGCTTTCACATAATGAGAACTTGCATTTGACGAACCAGCCATTATAAATAAGATTGAAAGGAAAAAAAACATACTGCAGAGGTCAATTGGCCGCCGATGATGACGTCAGAGCGAAACTTTAAAAATTTATTGAGAAAAAACTAGCCAATGAATTTAAAAATTATTTAATTTATATTCTTAATATACCCTATTTTAACGAAAAAAAAATAAAAACTACATGTGATTTTTTTGGGCAATGCCCATAAGCAATCCATACTAATTACGTAACTCTTCTTATTTTCCTTCTCAAAAAAAAACAGTCTGTGTAAATTATTATGAAACAATGTCAGTGGAATACCTCGTCATACCTGAAATGTGTTTAAAATGACATGAAATATAAATAGTTGTAAACTTAAACACATGCGACATAGCGGCCTCCGTAATTAAACATTCCTGTACCTTATAACGGGGGTTCCCAAAGTGTGCGCCGCGGCGCCCTGGTGCCAAAGCAAGAGGGGCGCCGGGAGTCAATCCTCCGTCATTATCCACAACCACAAATATTATAAAATTAAATTATAACATTTATTATTTAAAGCCGGTAGATGATTAAATATTTGTTTATTACTATTTACCTGCTTAACCTAACTATAATCATTTAAAGGAATTTATGTATAGGGTTGCCACTTGCCAGGCGTCTGGAACCCGGAACCGGACACAGTCAGGCTTTTTGATTGCGTGTCCGGCCAAAATTATGAGGAGTCCGGCTTTTTAGAGCTTTGAATCAATAATTTTATATGAAAATCTACTAATTTTAGATGGTTTTACACCTAATAAAATGTAAAATTGTATGTTACATTGTTTTAAAACAGAGAATTACGAACATATTCCTACACTAAGGGCGACTTTTACCAAGCGGTTTAAAATTTAAACATCTTAAAAATTTTATTTAAGCACAAAATTCTGTTTAACTACACAAGTTGTCTTGCACCACAAGTTAAACATGATTATTGATCTGTCAAATTTAAACAGCCAAATATCGCTGTTTAAGCTGCTAAACGTATTTAACAGTTGAAGTTGAGGTTAGATTTTTTTTTTTGGTCGAGAATAATTTTCGTAGAATTTGAGTGTGAAAAGAATATTAATGTGTTTGTTTGAGTTTCTTTTTGATGAGATTGACGACGACGACGAAGAAATTGTCAACTATATGAACAGGCCTCGAGATGGCAGGGTTATTGAGGCAAGATCAAATTTGTTTGAAACCCTGACGGAGAAAAAGTTCTTTCGAAGATTTCGCCTATCAAAGAAGACGACGATGATTTTGCTAGAAATAATTGAATCTAGATTATTGTTTAAAGCGGAAAAGTTACGGGGGCCACTTTTTACCTATATCACTCATAATTATTTGTCGATTACTCTATTACTCTACTAACAGAACACCTGAACGAGTCTGTACAACAACCTAAAGTATGTGAAACAAAACAACATATTGTGTACAAGTGCAACAATACAAACAAACCATCAGACTACTAAGGGATACTACCTGCGGCCTGCGCCCGCCGCGTCTGAGGCATTCATTGATAGATATAAAACAAACCAAATTTCGTCAAACAACCGTGAAATAACGCTATTTGTAACGATACTGCTCAAATCGTAAAATGGAACGCACAAGACAAGACAAACTTAAAAAAGTTTAAATTAATTGTGTTTACGAATGAAAACATATTTAACTAAATGCGTTTTAACTTATTTTAAATAAGGTTTGGTAAAAGCCGCCCTTAGAGTTCAGATTTTAAGTATTTGATAGCAGGACTTTTTTGTACAAATGTCCGGCCACGCTGGCTGCTTTGTCCGGCTTTTCGGTTTAGCGACCTGGCAACCCTATTTATGTATGTATCTTTTTCTAATAGCTAGGTAGAGTAGGGCGCCGTGACAAAATGTTGTGACTGCGCCGCAGGCTGAAAAAGATTGGGAACCCCTAGGCCAGTGGTTCCCAACCTTTTTAGAGCTGTTACCCCTATGGCCTGTTAGAGAAACTGATTTTACCCCCCCCAAGAGGTGGTATTTTAGGTACCACCTCTGTTACCCCTTTAGAATAGCTATTTTACCCCCGCGGGGGTAATTACCCCCAGGTTGGGAACCGCTGCCCTAGGCCTTATAACGTTGGAAAATGCCAACGGCGCGTATATGAAAACTAGAGTATTTAGCGTTGTCGACTGGTGTTGGAATATTCCCACACCATATCTAATATCGTGTTGGGGGCTATGAGGCTCCACAAACTTATTAGTTGACTCTTCTGCTGTACTTTATCTATACTAATTACTTATTATAGAAAAATTGCTGTTTGTACCGAATAGGCTCCGTTTTTGAGCTGACTCTACATCTGCTTTATACTAAATATTTATTACAGAGAAAAGGTTTGTTTGCATCGAATAAGATTTAACACTGCAGTACACGCGTGGACTACCATGGTAGACCAGGGTCACTTTTTCAGCGATATTTTTTTCAGTAAAGCTCGCTAGAAACTTGCCATTCCAGGTAATCCTCGTTTGATAAATTTGACAAAACCTCAGTACCTCCTGTAACCTGATAGTCGATTGAAATTATAGATATGTGAGTGGTTGACCAAAAAGGGACTTCAGGTCTCTCAGGACTCAGATCAGGATTGGAAACGGTTTTTTTATTTTTTTAATCCGTGGTCTTTTAGCTTTGTTTTGGTCTAACCAGAATATTTTAAGGTGCCGTAGTTTTTTTTTTATGAATTTTTGTGTGAACCGCGCACGAGTCGGAACACGAAACTTCAAACGCATTTTACTCAAAATCAAATTATTTACCTTCAGGTCCCTTTTTGGTCAACCACTCACATATTTAGCATCAAAAACGCTGGACTACCATAGTAGTCCGCGCGAGTATTGGTGTACTAAATTCAACCATGTATGTTTTTTTTAATTATTGATTTATAACGTTTTTATAGTTTATGATTGTATATTTAATGCATTCATACTAAAATACATTAATGATAATTTGAATATAAACACTAAAATTTAATTTTTAATAAGATATAGTGACCTGTACAAATTGACGTCTTATCATATTATGACTAACCAGAAACATAGGAAATCTCACCAAATTTTAAAAAAGTAATTAGAAAATTAGAAAAAAATTGCATATTTAATTAGTGTTAAGTATTTAATTACTCAATAAATAAACTGTTTTGTAGTTTTCACAATGAAAACTTAGCGCCATCAGTGCCGGTTGTCTAATTTCCTCGTCAGGCTTTTGATGTGAATTTTGAAATAGAAAATTGTGATCTAAGTTGGCTTCCGTAACTAAATAAGCGATCAAGAGTAATACAAGTGACAAATATTGTCCAGTTTTGTAAACTCCAGTCTAGGAGTCACAAATGTATGAAAATGAGCTGATCCGGTGACTTCTGAAGTTTAGGGTCGTTTATTGATAGAAAGAAATTATCAAAATGTAAAAAATTGAGTTTGTAAATAAAAGAAATAACTTCTAAGTATTTAATGTAGTACAATTCAGGATTTTTTAAGAATTCAACACGATTTAGCCCCACTGATAAGACGTATGGGGCAATGTCAACGCTGCATATTAGCCCAAATTTGATCGCCAAGAAAGTGGTGATAGATTTGTCATTTCTGGTTTTATTCTAACCTGTAAGTAAGATCGAATCTCGAATAATATAAAACAAACAAAAGTCTAACTTATTTTAGTTTCACGTAAGGAATACACATGTTTGATTTCAACAGTACGATTTTTGTCACATTTTCATAGAAATTCACAAATTTGTTGATTTTTCAGTAATTTAATAATTAAATAAATAGTTTTTGATTACAAAAGTAAGTTAATTTTTTATTTATTTATTTAATAAGTACTACCACATCATGTACATTATCACCTTAAAACTAAAATCTCATACGGTATTACGTCTAATGCACATGTACAACAACGGTGTACATAGCATTTCCATAAAAATGTGTCTTACATTTAACTTAAAATAATTATTAATGATTCCTTAAAATTACATAAAATAATCTATTATTTTTTTGGTATAAGCATTATAATTATCGTGATAAACATCGAGATCTGCAATTTCACTATTTATTTTGTTATATTCGTTCAGAATTTTAGACATCGGAGAACATAGCCCAAGGTTTGTTTTGTACGGGGTTATATAAAACGTTTTAGTGATCTTGTGTCTGGGATATTTGAAAGGTACATGTAAGCCTATACGATCGTGAAGATTGCTGCTTTTAATTGATCCATGAATAATTGTATGTAGGAAACACATGTCTTGAAGTATTCTTCTGTTACGTAGGGTCATCATGCCAAATTTTCGCAAACGTTGTTCGTAAGGCTGCCTGTATGAGAAATTATGAGTGCCGAAAGCTAGATATTTAGTGAATGCTCGCTGTATGCTTTCCACGCGCTGGGAATGGATTGTATAAAAAGGACTCCAAACTATGCTGCCATATTCGAGGTGGCTACGGACTAGAGCGTTATATAATAAGGTTATGGTTTCCGGCTGCTTAAATTTTGTGGAGTTTCTTTTTATAAAATCGAGCATGCGTGCAGCTTTAGTTACAACAGCATCAATCTGTTAAATTTTAATCTACTGTCGATAGTAACGCCTAGATCTTTAACAACTTCAACCTCTTTTAATGCAATGCCGTCGATTTTGTACTCGGAAGGTATGGGTTTTAATTTGCGAGTATATTTTATATGACAACATTTGTTAACGTTAAGCACCATGCAGTTCGAGTCGCACCAGGATTTTATTGCGTCTAAGTCTTTTGACGTGATAACGTCTTATAATTTTTAACATTTAAATTTTTAATTTTAAGATTAAAAAACATGACAGTTCATGCGGCGTTACCTCGCTGACAGCTCTGAGGCGTTCCATTTACACTTTCAAGTCTCTCAACAACCGTAAGGCCCACCTGGGCCGCGCTCTTTGTTTCGATTATATTACGTATTTCGATGACTTAGAGAATACTTTTGTATGAAGAAGTTTGGTTAGTTATGACCTTTGATACATTGACCACACTCTGAATGAAAAATAAATAAACAAACTGTGAGTTATTAGTATTATTTCGGCTATTCAAAATTGTGCTCTATTTCCTACGTGTCACGTGGTATGACTTAATATATGAAGAATAAAATATTCGTTTATTTCTTCTGAACAAGTCACTAATTATAGTTTCGAAAGTTTATAATTGAGAAACTAATATCACATCGGACTAAATACTATAATTATGATGGCTTGATAGATAGAAAATTTAACATATATTATAATGTAGTTCACACAAACATAAAATATGGATTATATGTAAGGATATTTCATATTACATTAATTTTCCAAAGAGGGTAGGCCGGGCGCCATTTTTTTTTTTTTGCACATTGACCTGCCAACTTTTTTGCATAGGTTTTTCCCGGAACTGAGGGGTTAAGGCTATGACGTTGTCACGTTCAACTATCGTCAGTAAACCGACTTTACAGACAACCGATTTTTTTGGATTAAGGCAACATCAGAAAAGTTTTTGATTATCTTATAGATTTTCAGATCGTCTGCGTACAAGGATTTATAGCAATATTTAATGCGTAACGTGATATCGTTTATGAACAGTAGAAAGAGGACGGGACCTAGGTGAGAGCCTTGTGGGACGCCTGACTCAGCATAATATGTACGTGATTCAAAGCCATTAATAGCTACGCTCTGCAGTCGATCCCGGAGGTATGATTCGAACCACCGTAGAAAGGCGCCAGTGAAGTCAAGCGTCCTGAGTTTATTCAGCAGTAGACGATGATTTACTTTGTCGAACGCGCTACTGAAATCGGTATATATGGCGTCAATTTGTGCGCCGTTGTCTACATGCTGGCATAAGTCAGAGATGAATGGTACGAGGATAGTCGATCTACCAGTTCGAAAGCCGTGCTGATGATCCATTAGGTCTAGTTCAGTGAAATAATTTGGAAAAGCAGGAAAGTATAGAAATGGGCCTATGGTTAGATATATCAGATTGGTCGCCCTTTTTGTAGACTGGCACAATTCGAGCCTTTTTCCATTGCTACGGGAAAGTTCCTTCTTCTAGTGAGCGGTTAAAAATAGTTGTCAACGGTAGTGCTAGGGCTCGTCCACAGCGTTTAACCAATATTGGAGGAATGGAATCAGGTCCGGCCCCTTTATGATTGTTGATTTTTTTTAATTTTATCTAAAACGTCACTCTGCTTTAGTTTGAAAGATGAAAGAGATTGACAAGAGATAATACTATCATGAGAACTGTAATCGATTGTGCTAGGTGGAAGTGCTGTATTAAATACTGATTGAAAGTGTTGAGCAAATAGTTCCGCGATAGAGACACCAGAGTTAGCTACTGCATTGTTTAGATGCATTTCTGCGGGTATTGTGGAATGACCACCACGCTTATTTTTAATAAAACTCCAAAGAGCCTTAGAGTTTTTAGGTAGTTGACTTTCAATTTGATTTATGTAGTTAGCGTAACATTCATTATATAGTTTATGACAACGTGATCGAAGCAGATCAAATTCAATTTTGTCTCGAGGGTTACCAAATTTGCGATATTTTCTACGAATTTTATCTTTTTCTGCTAAGAGCTTGCAAAGATTATTAGTAAACCAGGAGGGAGTCTTTTTACTTCTTATTTTATGCTTGGGCACATGTTCTTCAATTGCTTTGTTTAATACACAATATAATTCAGTTACCATATCATCGACACATTCACATTCTGAGAACAAAATATTCCAGTTAACACAATTGAGATCACGTAGTATGCAGCTGCAGTCAGCTTTATAAAAATTATATCTATCATTATTAATATTTGGACGAAGATAATTACTTTGGCTAGTATACTTAATACTAAAAAATAGGTTTGGATGGTTATCATAAATCTTACAAAGGTTGCTTAACGGTCTAGAAACTGTAGAATTAGGTAGATTACATAAAATTAAGTCTAAAAATTTGTTATCACAGTTACTTATTGGATTTATTTGGCGCAAGTTATGTATTGCAAGAAAATCTACAAAATGGGCAACATTACATAAGGGTGAGCTATAATTAGAAGGGTACATGTGGTTATCAGGGCCGGCGGTCCAGTCAATAAAGGGAAGATTAAAGTCTCCTAGAATTATAAGATCGTCTATTTCGTTAATAACTTTTTCAACTCTAGCTAAAAATCGAGTTAGTAATTCCAGTTTTACAGGAGGTGGCATATACGTTACACAGATTGCAATTTTTTTGATAGGTTGATTTACAGTTAATTCAAGTTTAATCCATAAGTTTTCGTCATCCGTTTCCCATTTACGTACGCGAACTGAGGGTATGCGTTTATCAACTGCTAGTAGCACGCCACCTCCATCTTTCTTCTTACTATTAGTACATTCTCTGTCTTTTCGATATACATTATATCTATAATCAGGAATTTCTTTATCGGAAATGTTAGAATTTAACCAGGTTTCTGTGAAAGCGACTATCTTATAATTACTGCAAGCCAGTGGCGAAGCCTCCATAGAATACGATTCCTACCGGCTTACCTTGGCCAATTTTAATATATACATTTTTTATTATTAATAATTATAGCTTACCCCGCTTCCTACAATTTCATAAAAATAATTCGCCATGTATTTAAAATCACGCAAACGCACACATACCCGTTTTTACGATCGCACTCAGAACGCGTACGTACTGCTCCATAGTGTGCGGCGGCCGCGCGGTGGCCGGGGAACTCGCTCAAAACATCGGGAATCCAAACATTTGAAATGTATGAAATTCACGCACACATACACATTACTACTACATGCAAACGACTCGTCGATATTGTCGAACAACAAGCCGATCCCACATAGCCTACCTAGTCTTTATTTGTCATGTGTTAAGGTTTAGTTTCGCATGTTTCGCTTTAAAAGATTTCGTCCAATCACAACAGAGCTAATTGCAGCGGCCGACCGGCGCGTGCTGTCATTTCAATTCACTTAAACAATTATATTACGCGCTTATTTGCACTCATTTTGTACTGTTATTATTGTAATATGTAAAATTTTGTTTATTAAGTTAGTGGGCTAGCTTGATTGTAATATTATATAGTTTAAAAGAATCGAAAGTAGTGAAATTTTACTTGCCAAGTGTTGTGTTGTGTTTTTGTTTGTTACATCGTAAAGGTTGGTTTGTTTTACTTACTTTGTAATTTGTCGTGACACGGTTAGGTGAGAAATGGCAGCATTAGTACAAATTGACTGTTGTCTTACGGATTACCTATTAAATGACTTAAATTCGTTCTCAAAACAATCGATTTAATCGTTATCATTAAACGAGGGCGGGCGCGTCCCGATATGAAAATTGATTATAGGCGTAAGGATGGGTTTTTCAAACATTTTCACAGTTCAGTGTATGATAAATATAATTGGATAGCGGGCAGTTGCAAATTAAATAAGTTATTTTGTTTTCCATGTTTGCTGTTTTCCGATACAAATAGTGCTTGGAATAAAACGGGTTTCTCAGACATCAATAATTTGACCAATTCGGCTAGGAAACATACTCAAACCGAAAAACATTTACGCAGTTGTATATTATTACACAATTTTGGAAATAGTAGAATAGAAACATTTCTCGGAAATAATTATGAATCCCATAATCGAAAAGTGGAACGTAATCGAAACTTAATGAAACTTTTAATAGACACTGTTGTTCTTCTTGGAAAACAGGAGTTATCTTTCCGCGGGCATAGTGAAAACGTTAATTCAGACAATCGTGGCAATTATATAGAAACATTATTTTATTTAAGTAAGTACGATAGCGTTATAGACTCCCATCTTGAACAATGCTCATCTACTTCACACTCGTGTTTACCGGTCTATCGGGAGACATTCAAAATAATCTTATACAATGCACCGCGGCGGTAATTTTAGACGAGATTAGACGTGAGATTAGCCATGCCAAATTCGTTTCAGTTATGATTGACGAAACCCCAGATGTCAGTCATAGAGAACAGTTGTCTGTTATATTTCGTTATTTGTCCGAAAATGGTCTGGAAGAAAGATTTGTAGGTTTTTACGACGTTAGCGAAAGCCGGACTGCGACTGTATTAGCGACTCAGTTGCTCGATATTCTTGAACAATATCGATGCAAAGACAAACTGATCGGTCAGACATATGACGGTGCCGCCGTTATGTCAGGTGAACGTGGAGGCGTTCAAGCACTAGTACGGGGTCAATGCCCTCTCGCGCGTTTCGTACCGTGTTATGCTCATATTCTTAATTTGGTTTTAAGTAAATCTTTAGAAAATATTTCAGAATTAAAATCATTTTTCGGCCATATCAATGGAATTGTCAGGTTTTTCAACAAATCGTCGAAACGGTCAAATCTTTTAAAACAGTTTTCCGATCGTCGTATGCCTGGAGTAGCCGAAACACGGTGGCATTATCATTCGCGCATTATTAATGTTATATTTAATTGCAGGTTAGATATGATTGAAACCTTTAATCATATAGTAGATAATCCCCAATCCTGGGATGTTGATTCTATATCCATGTCGGAGTCGTTTGTAACTAAATTAGAAGATATGCAGTTTTGTTTCCTTTTGCATATTTTTTCAGAGATTTTTGCCAGAACTGACATTTTGTTTGCTTTGCTTCAAAGCAAACAAGTCGACATCGAAATCTCAATCAGAGAAATTGGTGCATTTCAATCTTGGTTATCAGAAGAGTTTTTAAAACAATTTGATTTTATTTTCAATAGTATTCAGGAATATTGTGAACCACCACGACAGCGCCGGCGGATGGATACAGAAATTGACTTGAAAACACAATACAAGCGTTTATTCGTTGAAATAATAGATAACATCAAAAGCCAAATAAACTCCCGTTATTCATCGTTTCAAAACTAAACTTTTCTTGATTTAGTCAATAAGTCTAAATACGCGAGTTACCGTAGTAGTTTTCCCGAGGAAAGTGTGTCTGCATTAATATCCGAATTCCCGAATATATTTCATTTTCACGCATTAAAAAACGAATTAAAAGTTTTATACAGTACTTCAACATTTAATAATTTAGATATCTATGAACTTTATTTACATCTTTTTAAATCCGCGTTGAGTGAAGCTTTTCCTCAGCTTTTAATGTTATCTCAAATTGTTTTGACTCTTCCTGTATCGGTGGCTTCCGCTGAAAGGTCGTTTTCGGCATTGAAGCGAATTCATACCTATACACGAAACAGCCAAAGTGAGGCTAGATTGTCAAATCTCGGTGTAATTTCAATTGAAAAACATGTATTATTAAAATTGCATCAAAAAAGCGACTTTTATGATAATGTTTTGGCACATTTCGTAAAGAAAAACCGTAGAATTATGTTAGAATATAAATAATAATTCTTAGGTAATTTTTCAGGTTGTAGAATAGGAATATTAAATAACGACGACAGACGACAAATAACAAAATTAAACATTTAGGTACGTATTTCTGCTGATATTTCTTTGCTACTAGCTTTTGCCCGCGATTTCGTCTGCGTGGACTTCAGACAGGTAGCCTATGTTCCTTTCCATGTTTGACATGGGATGCATGCAAAATTTCATCTAAATCCAGTTTTTGCATGATTGAGTAACAAACATCTACACTGGCAAGTCAGGATTCACTTATTTTTGGTGTGTGAGTGTGAGTGACGTGTGCTTAAAACGGCTTTTTTTAAAGCCACTTTTATCATACTCGACATGCACTGTTCATATAATACCAGTAATGTCATATATGGTGAAGGTGGTGAATACTAACAACACTAACACTGCATGCAACGCACACAATGCAAGCAAAGCACCCTAGTAGTTATGGAAAAGGTAAACTAACACACTTAATACAGGTATGTAATTTATTGCACGTTTTTTTTACAAGAATTGAAATTTTGCTTATTCACGAGTTAGCCGTTTTTTGGTCCGGCTTTACCTTTATTTTTTTTCACGCCACGCCACTGCTGCAAGCGATATTTTTAAACAAATCAATAGTTTTAGTTCTTAGACCCTAGACATTCTGATAATATATATCAAGCATTTTAACAATTAATTCCAAAACATTCACACATAAAATAACATTCTTACTAATTATTATTACTATTCAGATTTTCGAGACACTCTAAGTTTTTAATTAAAAGCGCCTGGCTATTCTCATCTTTACGAATAAAAATACGCCCATTGCGGACCCACACAAATTCATAGCCTATTTCTTTTATTTTTTTACGTGTCGCAGGCCGCAGCGTGTAGGTGTTTACCAGCTGGTGTTAGGTGTTCCGAAACGAATACCGGTGATTGAGTTCCTCCAATTCCGAGATGTTGAGAATTTAATTTATTTTGAGGATTTTTTTTGTTAAACATTGTAACAGCTGCCAAAATAGTGTCGCGGACTCGGGGACTACGTAGTTTAACGATTGCTGATCTAGGTCTATTGTTTTCATTAGAGATCTTGGCTACTCTAGTTACATGTAGGATGTCTTCCTTCTCTATGGGACTGTCAACTGTTTTGGCAAGTTGAATGGCGGTGTCATATAGGTTTTCTGACCTGTGCTCGGGGATACCATTAATTTCGACATTTGACTCCCGCATGTGTAGTTCTACGGTGTTCAGTCGTGAGGTAAGTTTATTGACAGTAGTTTTGAGTTTTTCGTTGTCTTTTGTAAGATTCGCAATAGTTGTAGTCGAGTGCTCTAGGTTTGTCTTCATACTTTCAAATTGTGCATTGAAAAAATTCAGAGCTTCTTGGAAGCTGGACACTTTTTCGTTTATACTTTTAAGCTCAGATGTCACAAGTTGATTTATAGTGGTCTTCATTGCCGTGGATAACTCTCGTTGTAATATTTCGCACAGTCGAGCTTCGTTCACATAGTTATGACGGGCCATCGGCGGCGATTTAGCTCGTAAGGTAACGTCAGAGCTTTCACCATCAATCGAACTATCTGACAAAGTGTCCGAGGTACTTGATTGGTTTAGTTGTTTTACGTCAGTGCACTCCGAACACTTCCAAGTATTTTTAATCGAGTGTTCCATAGCATTAAAGTGTTTCCTCGAAAATCCGGCGCATTTAATATCATATTTTTGCTTGCATATAGAACAATTCAAAAACTCACGCTTTGGTAAAGTAGAGAAACAGCTAGCGCATTCTTTATCCGTCGTTATTTTACGCAAATCGTTGCTAAGCGAGGATTTAATAATATTATACCTGCGGCCCGTGCGGGACTAGTGGTCGGTGGTCCCACAACTATTGAATGCGGTCGAACGCAGGTCAATAATTAGGCTGCGCGCTAAAATCGACGTACGCGTCCCGGGATAAGAGCTTGCGCTTTCTCCACGGAGCTCCTCTGTGTTTTTGCTCCGTGACTTTCTCGCACTCACTCGATTGACGATTCGCTTGTCCTTGAGCTTGAAAATAATGTCGATAGAATTTGTTTTTGCACTTTATGTAATTATAGTCACTGTATATTGCACTACGAATAGTTATATGGCAGCACTGTATGATAAGAAAACTTTTTATACGTGAATTGTTGAAAGGTTTAAGGTTTATACCACTTTTTTCACACTGTTGACACGACGCGCGCGAGACTAATTAATTACATAGGTCGACAAAAAAGTACTTTTTTCTTATGCCTGTTACTTTATGGCTATTATCCGATTGTTTGCATTGAAAATTAACCAGAAACACAAATTTCAAAAATGAAATTTTGCTTTTATAGTCCAGGCGACGACCAATAAAAATATAAGATTTTTGCAAAATTCTTAGACTAAACTCTCGCCGTAACCAAGATAAAGGGGTTCGGGGGATATTAGAGTTGAAAGGGGAAGTGTGTCACTGGCACTCACTGTGCGTATTCAATTTTTAGAGAAATTACTAGTTTTACATACTTTAAAGCGTAAAAATATCTGGAAAAATATGTAAAATGCACGTGAAAAGTTTTTGCTATATTTTCGGAAAATTTATTGAAGTAAGAGCAAAAAAGTTACTTGCATCAAAAAATAGTAGTATTTATCAAGCCTTCGAAATATATTTTAAACTTCCTATTAAAAGCCAAAAAAATATGGGCCCACATATCTCACGTACCTGCTAACTAAAGAGGCATGCTACAAGCGATGTTTAGAGTGTGCCACCTAAATACAAAAAATATCAATTTTTAAACCTACTTTCTATATTTTTTCCTTCTTGGGGAATGTCAATAGTGATATAAATGTAATAAATAAATATGTTTTATTCTATTAATACCAAACTAAAAGAAATCAAATACAAGCGGCACCTGCCTATTCTACAAAATATACTAGAAAAGTTTTTGCTACATTTGCGGAGAATTTATTGAAATGAGAATTAAAAAGATAAGTTACATCAACAAAATAAAGACTTTGTCAAGTTTATGAAATAATTTTAGAGTTCCCATTTAATACTAGAAAATAAATGGGAGCGCCACATATCTATACCGAAGCACACAGCAAGATGTATTTAGGGTATGCTCACCTAGATACAAAAAATATTAATTTTTAAACCTAAATTACATATTTTATCCATTTTAATTTCATTTTGGGGATATAAGCAACGATATTAATAAGAAAATTAATCATATATTTTATTATTTTAATACATAACTGAAAGAAGAAAATTCAGGTTTTCTTCAAAATTTGAAAGTTCAAAAGTTCTCTGTTTCTATAAAAGCAAACTTTTTGAGTTAAAATCACTGATTCTATAATTAATTAGGTGTAATACATCCTAATAGGGTACATAGAACTCAGGCACAAAAATCGTGTCGACTAGTGTTATGTGTTTGATTTTATATGTCATTTTAATAAAATAATAATTATTATGAAAACAATTAAGATTTTTAGATGGCCTACCATGGTAGGCCACGCGAGTACTCGTGTAAAAAAAAGGGCGCGTGTACTGCAGTGTTAAATGCACTGTAACGATTTTGATGAAAAGCATAGAGTAGACCAAGATAGGCTACTTTTACACGTACAGATTCGCAGGATTTTTAGAAATACTGTGAAATAAATTAATTACGGATGATTAAACCATTTAAAAGTCAAAAACATTCTTGAGAGTCGGTTGCACGAACTAACTTTGACTTTAACTTTAACTATAACCGGACAGATGTCGTATGAGCATATGGGGTGTTTGGACGCCATATTTAACTTTAACTTTAACCACGCCTCTGGTGCAACGCAGCGTTAGTTTTTATGAAAGTAAAAAAATTTGCAACAACATAGATTCACTTACAATTTCCTTATCAAAGAGCACAGCCTGTTACATTAACGGTGAACTCCTTAATAGGTACTCGCTAAAAGATTGCCTTTCAGAACAAATTGATTTACGTCATACTTTATCTCGCCTTGAGCTCCGATCCTACGAAAGCTCATTACTTATTATACCATAGCAATTATCCGATTTCCTACTCGGCGTACTAAGTATGCTTATAAGGGGAGTTCTACAGGGCCCTCTAACAAAATAATAGCTTTAAATTTAAAGCCCCGGCTTTTACGAAGTCAGATAAGAAGGATTATAAAGGGAGGGGAGGGCGAAGTGTAGATAAGGCGTAATGGGACGTCGAAAAGTGAAGAAAATGACGTACTTATCTCCCGACGCCAAAGGTTCAAATTAATACGCCGCTTCCGTTACATTTGTTTATTCGAAAATACATATAATATTTACAAAAGTGTGAAAACTCTTTACACGATTATCACGAAATTGTTTTACAACGAGATATGTGAATAACAATCTAAATACAATATTTAAAGATTAACCCCGTTCCTAATAAAATAGTTACGCTATCGATACACTTTACAAAAATGTATCCTTGCCTTTCAAGCAAATTTTCCAACGTATTAGACGTAGACAAAACATTTTATAGTGTACCTATACATTGTGTAAATACTTTTAATAGAGTGGGGGTAATTATTTACTATGAGACTTTTTAGTAGGTTATTCGAGAGAATTTTTGAACTAATACACACTTCAAACTTTAGTAAGATGATTGAAATGATTAGAAAGAGTAGTTAATATTGATTTCTTCCTAAACCTAGTAAAGGCGGCTCTACACTATCACCGTTCACTCATATTTCAGTCCCTTTTCCTAGCCTGTTCGCAGTTTTTCCAACAAAACCTATTAATATTCTTAATAACAATTTATTTTTAATTTAAATTCAAAATATTTTAACTGACTTTTGTGTTGATTCATAGAAATGGCGAGCACGCCAAGGATATCATTTTTGATCTACACGAATTTCTGACTACATCTGATAATGCATAAAAGGGATCTTCACTTGCATCAAATGGGGTAGTTCTGATTTTTTTATATGTTGTATGTGATGAGGTGGTAATGTCAAATATAATTTTTCCACCTCGAAATCCTTCCGGAACATTGGAAAATTCATGAGAAACCATTAATTTTTTGATCAGTTTTCAGTTTTTGCCATTTTTTACCACCAAGGACCTGTTTAATGGTAGAAGTTATCAGGAATTACTTTAAAGTAGACAAAATTTTCAACAAAATGAGAATAGTTAGGTCTCGATAAACTGAATAGTTTCAAAGATACAGCTGTTCAAATGTTTGTAAATTTTCCGAAAAAAACATTTATTTTTCGAGTTTTTACGAGTTCTCGTCAATGTGGTCAATTATTCATCTATTTGACGGCATAAATTAATATACGTTATTAAAGAAGACAAATTTTTCAACAAAACGAGACCAATTTGGTCTATTAAAATCTGATAGTTCCCTAGCTACAGCTGCTCAAAGTCGCTGAGGTGAGCAAACAAAATGAAATAATATGACTTACTAGACGTTACGCGCGGCTTCGCCCGCCTAAATTAGATATTTCACAGACAAATTAGTCCACAAAAATAGCCTATGAACCTTTACGTGCTCTACTTCTTATCTGTGCCAAATAACAGAAAAATTGCTCCAGTAGTTCGTGAGATAAGCCCTTTCAAATAATTTGCCCCGTTTTTTCCACATTTTCCTTATTTCTTCGCTTTTATTAGTCGTAGCGTGATAAAATATAGCTTATAGCCTTTCTAGATAAATGAGCTATCTATCACTGAAATAATTTTTCAAATCGGACCAATAGTTCCTGAGATTAGCGCGTTCAAATAAGCCCTTTCAAATAATTTAACCCGTTTTTTCAACATTTTCCTCTATTTCTTCGTTTCTTCGTTTCTATTAGTCTTAGCGTAACAAAATATAGCCTATAGCTTTTCTCGATAAATGGACTATCTAACACTGAAAGAATTTTAAAATCGGATCAATAGTTCCTGAGATTAGCGCGTTCAAACAAACAAACAAACTCTTCCGCTTTTTTTTTTATTATTAAATAAGGGGGCAAACGAGCAAACGGGTCACCTGATGGTAAGCAACTACCGTCGCGAATGGACACTCGCAACATCAGAAGAGCTGCAGGTGCGTTGCCGGCCCTTTAAGAGGGAATACGCTCTTTTCTTGAAGGTTTGCAGGTCGTATAGGTCCGGAAATACTGCTGGTGACAGTTCGTTCCAGAGTTTTACAGTGCGCGGCAGAAAGTTACGCGAAAAACGCACTGTATTTATATTATACATAATATTAAGTATAGATGAAATAAGCATTATAATATTTTATAAAATGAAATAATGTATACTAATCTATACTAATCGATACTAATATTATAAAGCTGAAGAGTTTGTTTGTTTGTTTCATTGTTTGTTTGTTTGTTTGAACGCGCATTAGCGCGTTTTTAGAATTTTTCAAATTGGACCAGTAGTTCCTGAGATTACTCAGGAACCACTGATCCGATTTGAAAAATTCTTTCAGTATTAGATAGCCCATTTATCGAGGAAGGCTGGAGGCTATAATAACATTACGCTGTGACTTTTAGGAGCGGTGAAACAGAGGAAAATGTGGAAAAAGCAAGGAAAATTATTCATCTTTGAGAGCTTCCGTTGCGTGCGCTGCAGAAACGGCCCAAGATGCCCAAAAATATGTATGGAAGAATTATTCCTCTTTAATGATCTAAAAAATGTCCGTGATAGTACGTGTCTATCTTTTAAGATTAACTCAAAATAATCGTTTTTATATTATGGTCTAAGAATCGTTGGTCGAAATGAATGCATTAATGAAATAGACGCAGACGAAGCCGTCGATAACAGCTATAATTTATAAAGCTGAGGAAGTTGTTCGCCAAAATAAATATAATGCCCATAATTACTATTCCACGCGAACGAAGTCGCGGGCACAGCTAATTAGAGTTTAAAAATTCAAAGTCTGTGTTATACGTATTAACTTTGCATGTGGCGGCGTCACAGGAGTTTTGTTATAGTATTTATAGTGGACATCTGCTCCACAAAGTTGTGTGGCCTTGGAATGTGTCTTTTGGAGAAAATGGTGCCAGATATGTCCAATACTTGAGAAGTCACTACGGCTCCTATATTATAATCGTGGTTTTCGACGGGTATCCATTATGACGCTTCAGGAAAAAACACCACAAGCTCTGAACGTCTCCATAGAGTTGGAGCAAAGTCCTCCCTGTTATCTTTGACGAGACAACCATTGTTTCAGTTGCTCAGGATAAGTTCCTATTGAATGACAGGAACAAGGTTAGATTCATCATCATGCTGAACATGCAACTGGAGAGGAACAATATTCTTACACTACAAGCAGAGGAGGATGCTGACCGACTAATAGTAGCTACAGCCATTTCCAATATTATGTTTTCTACATACGACGTAGTGAATTTTAATTATTTTTTTGAGATTTTGCAAACATTTGATAAGCTGTATCTTTGAAACTATTCAGTTTATCGAGACCCAACTATTCTCATTTTGTTGCAAATTTAGTCTACTTTAAAGTGATTTCTGGTGACTTCTACCATTAAACAGGTCCTTGGTGGTAAAAAATGGCAAAAACTGAAAACTGATCAAAAATTTAATGGTTTCTCATGAATTTTCCAATGTTCCGGAAGGATTTCGAGGTGAAAAAATTATATTTGACATTACAACCTCATCACATACAACATATAAAAAAATCAGAACTACCCCATTTGATGCAAACCAAAATGTACCAATTCCATGTACTATAAGGGAAATTACGCATCTTTTATGTATAATGGCTTAGTTCTTATGAAGACAAATAATTTATCTGCTGACCCTTTATACCACTAAAAGTATAAAATAATATTATAGCCAACTTTCGTTTTCATACGATTTTTTGATAATTTTAAGAGTATTATTAAAATTGACTCGCACCGCATAACGCATTTCGCTTAAATATTTGTTTGATTTTCTTTCAAGCATGATACTCAGACAAAAATTAAGTAGATCATCATCATCATCAAATTTTAAGCATATCATTTACAAGATAATGGTAGATTCACACTTGCCAATGATACGTGTAAATATTTAATTTATTTCATAGCTTGTAAAGTGTTTGTCTTATTTCTGTATTTATACATCATGTAGTTAGGACAGTGAATATCTAACAATATATTTTGTCCGTAAGCGGGGCCCCGGGCGATCAATTTTAGTGTGCAATATTACGTATTGTGCAATATTTTTGACTGTCTACTATCTAGGGTTAATATATAACGCGCCCGTCTTATAATCTTGTTGTCAAATAAATTATTATTCGATAATATTATTGTTCAATATTGTTATTGCACATAAAAGTTGATATAGTCTAGGGACCCACTAACACATTGATTTACCACTGAATAAATCAGAAAACAAAATTTTGTCGTTGGTATGCCAATGGTTGGCGTCTAGCTGGGTCCTATTCTGTCATTTAATAACCAATAATGAAATATAATGTGAAAGACGCCAAAAACAACAACAATCAGAGCGTTTAAATCCTATAGGGAAGATGCATAATATCATAAAATATCTCATTATTTTGCAACTACACTGTAAGTAGAACATAAAAGAACACGCATTGTAATGTTTTCTAGTCAATCAACATAGAATTAAAAAAAAAAGTAAGTCAGCTCCGACGCACGACTGGAGTTTACTCCTTAAGTACGAGTATAGCAATATAAATACATAGAAACAAACAAGCCCAATAACATATAGTATATAGGTATAGTCGCCTATACAGCATACCATATGTACGTCTTAATCATAAAGTTAATATACCTATCGGAATATAATATTATATAATAATATAAAAAAACTCAAAAAAAAATATAATTATATAATAATATAATTATATCATAATATAATAATATAATATAATATTCCGATAGGTATATTACCTTTATGGTCATAATACACTCACAGCCAAATTAGAAAGTTGCGCACTAAAGGTGCGCACCAAAAACGTGACACGATTTTTCGTTACTTGTTAGTAGGTTTTACCCCTCAGATTTTTCTCATACCGGGCGCCTTATATATAAAAATCGATTCTTAAGGAGTAAACTCCAAAAAATAACAATTTGAAAAAATCGGCCAAGTGCGAGTCGGACTCGCATACGAAGGGTTCCGTACCGTTATAGAGCAAAAATAAGCCAAAAATTGTGTTTTTTGTATGGGAGCCCCCCTTAAATTTTTATTTTATTTAAATACTGTAACTAATTATTAATGTGCACATATAATTAAGGCTTTTGTGAAAATTTCAAGTGCCTACCGTTGTTATAATTGATACCGAGCAAAAAGTTTTTGTAAAATCACGTTTGTTGTATGGGAGCCCCCCTTAAATATTAAATTTATTTTGTTTTTAGTATTTGTTGTTATAGCGGCAACAGAAATACATAATCTGTAAAAATTTCAACTCTACCTATTACCGTTCTTGAGTTACAGCCTGGAGGCAAGACGGACAGACGGACAGACGGAGAGACGGACAGACATCGAAGTCTCAGTAATAGGGTCCCGTTTTTACCCTTTGGGTACGGAACCCTAAAAACGTGGATCGGAACGTTTTTAAAAACACAAAGTTACGTCACGTAGCGACAGCGATGTAAAATTTTGCATTACTTACTTAAATGTTTTCTTACACGAAATCTATTAAAAGCCATAATAAAAAAATACCGCATCTTCCCTATTTATTTTCATAATATACACAACAGTTTTATTAAGGCGAGACTGCACAAAGCGACACTACGCGGCAGTGACGCGACGCTTCACGCGACACTACGTTCCATAAAATTAACGTTATGTAAAACGTAGACTTGACGTTTGAAATGTCAAAGTGAAGTGTCGCATATGCATCGCGCCGCTGCCGCGTAATGTCGTTTAGGGTCAATTCAGACCGCAACGCGACGCGTAGAATAAGTAGATGCATTTCTAAATTTGTATGGATATTGATGTCTGTCAATCAATTGCGTAAGACGTCATGCAAGTCTGTCAATTCAATACAAATGCATCTACGCGTCGCGTAACGCGTTGCAGTCTGAATTGACACTTAGTTGTCGGTCTCTCCTTTACTCAAATATGGTCAAAAGTACCAGTACTAGGGACACACGACTTTGGCGACGTTGTAGGCGGTGCAGGGTTTGACGCCGTAGGAGACCACGGAGACGCCGCGTGCTGGTGGGATGATGTCGCGGCCGCTCACACGTAGCCGGTGTACGCAGCCCACGAAGCCTGAGAGCGAGTGGGAGCCAGACCTGGGGAATACCAGAGTATTAGAACATTGTAGAGAGTAACAGGATATCAGGCAGGGTTCTTTAAAATAGTATAACTAGGTAAATGGGACCAAGAGTTTGTCCCAAAAGAGACAAAAAATCAGCATCCGGTTTTCTGTACTTATTATCATTTATCACTTCATGTAAGTAGTGACTGTCCCTCACGAATGAGCTACATCACAACAGTGGAGATCAATACAAACCCAGAACATCATTTGAGAGCTTTATAATTATTATTTGATTAACAAGAAAATATATATTTTATGATAAAATTAAGTGCACAACCAAACCACATGCGACTTTTGTCAGACAAAAACAAGTAGACTGCATAGCCCATAGGTTACATTATATTTTTTTTTATTTATCAACTAATTACTTTTTCTAGTATCTGGTCTTATAATAGTTAAACACTATTATAAGACTAGATGCTACCCGCAACTTCGTTGTCAAAATTAAGTTATAGTGAAAGAGCCGTACATTTTAAGACGCTTTATAATGCTATGTTCCTGTTTGATACTTTGAAACAACAGTTTGATAGACATTAGGAGAAAACATAGTACAACTTATTCGTTGCATACATTTTTATTACCCACAGGGTATAGTTATTATTATTACTTACATGTTCTTCGTGACATTTCCAGGTGGGTGGCCGATGTAAATGAAGGGGTCGACATCGAGCGAGCTCATGCGGCCGCGCGTGGAGCCGCGCGCGACGGACGAGCCCAGCTTCAACATGGCGTCCTTCTTGTACCGCCGCGCCGATATCTTCGACTTAACATCGACTCGGACCTTTCCCGAGCGCAACTCTAGAGGGCCACTCCCCGCATCCCACTTCAGGACCGCGCGGTCCTCCATGAACCCCACCCATAAATAGTCTCGGACGCCCGCGGCGCTTATCAAAGTCCCCTTATCGCACACGGGCGACACCTCCGCCCAGATATCGAACCTCTTTGCTGGCAATCTCATGCGAGCAGTCATACGTGCCAAACCGTCGAACAAAGGCGCAGTATACACCTCGTTTTCGTTTTCATACAGGTAGTCGTCGTACGCGGGGTAGCTCTCCTCGACCTCGTTGAGATCGTATGACTCCTCTATTTCATTGGTGGGACGCTTTACGCACCCGCTCCTCGGCTCCTTAGCGGCTCTATGGCTATGCTCTGCGAATCAACCATCGAGTGTGAAACAAAATTACAACAAAATGGTGCGAACTAGCGGTACTAGCGGTACTCTACCGGCGGCGGGACTTCGATGCACGTTAGCTCTACGGGACTGTCGGGTTTGCCACTGTCGCTGGTGTCTACGGAGGCCGCGGGCGGGTCCGATATGTGTTTGGAGCTGTCGGGTTTGCCACTATTGTTGTCTACGTGAGCGGTGCGGGGGCCGGTGGAGCGACTACCTCGAACGAGGGGGGTCTCGCAGGGGCCGAAGGCCTGGACGACGACATCGGCCTGGGAGCGGCAGGCGTGTGCTCGGAGGTGGCAGGTGGAGGGGTAAGTGCGACCGTCGCTGCCGCAGACGGTGGGGCCGGGGCCGCACTCGGTTGAGCTACACTCGCACGTGGCGAGCCCGCTCCGTAACACGCAGTACGCGCCGAAGTAGCACGTCATGCGCTCGCAGTCTGTCGCCGGCAACTGAGTCGACTCCGCTGTTGACAACGTCACCATTTATTTTATTTATTTATATGCATAGTTATATTATTAACCTAATAAGATAAGGCAAATTAAAAGTTTTTACAGATAGCAATAGGAAATAACTAAATAATAATAAACAAACAGAAAACAAAAATAAATCATATGAAAATCTTAAAAAATGCAAACCCGAAACATAATTATTTAGGGGATGAAGCAACAAACTACTATAATAACTAATCTACACTACCAGAAACTAGATTCAAACATTTTAAATTACTTACTAATAATGTAATTATTTAATTCTGCGACTGTTACATTTATTACTAAAAGTTTAAATAAGTAAGTCATTTAATTAATGGGAGTAAAAATACTTTTATATCGGACGAAACACGATCCTTCATTATTGGTGATAATTATTATAAAAAAGAAGTTGAATATAAGGCGCCATCCATTTATAAAGTATAATATGTGTCACCTAAATGTCGACGAAGTGTGACATTGTGTGAAAAGGAAGGAGGAGGGGTCCTAAGTTTTGTGACATAGCATTTTAAATTTAATAAATTCAATTGCGATAATATTCAGGCGGTTTTAATTTTTAGATGTATAATTGTAAATTTGTGACGTCACAGGGAGGGCGACGTCACAAATGTGACCACCTGGACAAGGGGGGAGGGGTCTAAAAATCATGAAAATAGTGTGACGTTCTTTATGGACGGTCCCTAATGAGCCTAAACTTACGATCATAACAGCCGTTCGGTCCCAAGGTGTGCTCGTGGTTGGAGCAGACGGTGCACTTCTGTCCCTGTATGCCGGCCTTGCACACGCACCGTCCGGTCATCTGCTCACAGTCCTCGCGGACCGAACCGAACGCCGAACAACCGCATGCTGTAACATAATATAATATTAAATTAAGAAAAAATTTGCCCATTTCAATACTATATTATTTAATATAGTTTCATTCCTTTGTCAGCAGTCAGAATGTGGAAGCGATAAAATTACTGGAAGTCACTTAAAACTTTTCATGAAATAAGCCCAAATTTTTTCAGTAATGAGCGGGTAAGATGATAAACTATTGCTAAAAACACCCTAGATCATGTCAACTTTCATACAAACAAAAACTTGATCAAAATCGGTCCACCGGTTTGGATACGATGTCACAGACCGACAGAAAGACAAACACGTCAAACTTATAATACCCCTCTTTTTGTCGGGGGTTAAGAATATTTACATATAAATAAAACGTGCAATATACGTTATTGCATATTGGTAGTCGGATAAAAACACCCCGTGTGTCCAGTACCGATGCGCGGCAGGCCCCAGTAGCCACAGGGCTCCAGCGATCACACTTGAGTCCGCCGACGCCAGGCCGGCACGAGCACTGTCCGGCTTCATCACACAACTCCGACGACGCGCCGAGTCTATGGCAGCCGCACTACCCGGAACCTTGGCAGCCGTGACACCATTGGTTATTGTAAGTTAACACTACTCACGTATACACCCCGTGTGTCCAGTACCGATGCGCGGCAGGCCCCAGTAGCCACAGGGCTCCAGCGATCACACTTGAGTCCGCCGACGCCAGGCCGGCACGAGCACTGTCCGGCTTCATCACACAACTCCGACGACGCGCCGAGTCTATGGCAGCCGCACTACCCGGAACCTTGGCAGCCGTGACACCATTGGTTATTGTAAGTTAACACTACTCACGTATACACCCCGTGTGTCCAGTACCGATGCGCGGCAGGCCCCAGTAGCCACAGGGCTCCAGCGATCACACTTGAGTCCGCCGACGCCAGGCCGGCACGAGCACTGTCCGGCTTCATCACACAACTCCGACGACGCGCCGAGTCTATGGCAGCCGCACTACCCGGAACCTTGGCAGCCGTGACACCATTGGTTATTGTAAGTTAACACTACTCACGTATACACCCCGTGTGTCCAGTACCGATGCGCGGCAGGCCCCAGTAGCCACAGGGCTCCAGCGATCACACTTGAGTCCGCCGACGCCAGGCCGGCACGAGCACTGTCCGGCTTCATCACACAACTCCGACGACGCGCCGAGTCTATGGCAGCCGCACTACCCGGAACCTTGGCAGCCGTGACACCATTGGTTATTGTAAGTTAACACTACTCACGTATACACCCCGTGTGTCCAGTACCGATGCGCGGCAGGCCCCAGTAGCCACAGGGCTCCAGCGATCACACTTGAGTCCGCCGACGCCAGGCCGGCACGAGCACTGTCCGGCTTCATCACACAACTCCGACGACGCGCCGAGTCTATGGCAGCCGCACTACCCGGAACCTTGGCAGCCGTGACACCATTGGTTATTGTAAGTTAACACTACTCACGTATACACCCCGTGTGTCCAGTACCGATGCGCGGCAGGCCCCAGTAGCCACAGGGCTCCAGCGATCACACTTGAGTCCGCCGACGCCAGGCCGGCACGAGCACTGTCCGGCTTCATCACACAACTCCGACGACGCGCCGAGTCTATGGCAGCCGCACTACCCGGAACCTTGGCAGCCGTGACACCATTGGTTATTGTAAGTTAACACTACTCACGTATACACCCCGTGTGTCCAGTACCGATGCGCGGCAGGCCCCAGTAGCCACAGGGCTCCAGCGATCACACTTGAGTCCGCCGACGCCAGGCCGGCACGAGCACTGTCCGGCTTCATCACACAACTCCGACGACGCGCCGAGTCTATGGCAGCCGCACTACCCGGAACCTTGGCAGCCGTGACACCATTGGTTATTGTAAGTTAACACTACTCACGTATACACCCCGTGTGTCCAGTACCGATGCGCGGCAGGCCCCAGTAGCCACAGGGCTCCAGCGATCACACTTGAGTCCGCCGACGCCAGGCCGGCACGAGCACTGTCCGGCTTCATCACACAACTCCGACGACGCGCCGAGTCTATGGCAGCCGCACTACCCGGAACCTTGGCAGCCGTGACACCATTGGTTATTGTAAGTTAACACTACTCACGTATACACCCCGTGTGTCCAGTACCGATGCGCGGCAGGCCCCAGTAGCCACAGGGCTCCAGCGATCACACTTGAGTCCGCCGACGCCAGGCCGGCACGAGCACTGTCCGGCTTCATCACACAACTCCGACGACGCGCCGAGTCTATGGCAGCCGCACTACCCGGAACCTTGGCAGCCGTGACACCATTGGTTATTGTAAGTTAACACTACTCACGTATACACCCCGTGTGTCCAGTACCGATGCGCGGCAGGCCCCAGTAGCCACAGGGCTCCAGCGATCACACTTGAGTCCGCCGACGCCAGGCCGGCACGAGCACTGTCCGGCTTCATCACACAACTCCGACGACGCGCCGAGTCTATGGCAGCCGCACTACCCGGAACCTTGGCAGCCGTGACACCATTGGTTATTGTAAGTTAACACTACTCACGTATACACCCCGTGTGTCCAGTACCGATGCGCGGCAGGCCCCAGTAGCCACAGGGCTCCAGCGATCACACTTGAGTCCGCCGACGCCAGGCCGGCACGAGCACTGTCCGGCTTCATCACACAACTCCGACGACGCGCCGAGTCTATGGCAGCCGCACTACCCGGAACCTTGGCAGCCGTGACACCATTGGTTATTGTAAGTTAACACTACTCACGTATACACCCCGTGTGTCCAGTACCGATGCGCGGCAGGCCCCAGTAGCCACAGGGCTCCAGCGATCACACTTGAGTCCGCCGACGCCAGGCCGGCACGAGCACTGTCCGGCTTCATCACACAACTCCGACGACGCGCCGAGTCTATGGCAGCCGCACTACCCGGAACCTTGGCAGCCGTGACACCATTGGTTATTGTAAGTTAACACTACTCACGTATACACCCCGTGTGTCCAGTACCGATGCGCGGCAGGCCCCAGTAGCCACAGGGCTCCAGCGATCACACTTGAGTCCGCCGACGCCAGGCCGGCACGAGCACTGTCCGGCTTCATCACACAACTCCGACGACGCGCCGAGTCTATGGCAGCCGCACTACCCGGAACCTTGGCAGCCGTGACACCATTGGTTATTGTAAGTTAACACTACTCACGTATACACCCCGTGTGTCCAGTACCGATGCGCGGCAGGCCCCAGTATCCGGGCTCACAGCGGTCACACTTGAGACCACCCACGCCGGGCCGACACGAACACTGTCCGGCTTCATCACACAGCTCCGAAGACGCACCGAGTCGATGGCAGCCGCACTGCGACGGGCAGCCCCCACCGCCCGGACCCTTGGCAGCCGTGACGCCGTCAGCGCAGCACCCGTACCACGATTCTTGACAGTCCTTCTTGTCTTCCACAGTTTTGTCTGCAAACAAAAATGAACCGTACATTAATTATTATATTATGTCATAAGAACAATCATTCCTTTCTTTATTAAGAAGTAAGAAGTTTAAGAACCATTGATTTCAGCACTAAAAAGCAAAGTCAGTTTAAGCGTAAAAAGGTAATAAGACTGACAGGCAGCTGGTGGACAGTAATTAGTTTTTCTATTATACCGTTTCGATGAAGTCGCTAATATGGCTACAAGACTTTTGAGTTATGAGTTATGACTTATGAGTTATGACATAACCAGCGTATTAGTCAACTGTCGAGTAACAGCACAGTAAAAGTGGCTTTCGGATATTTACCACGAGCGACAGCGACAGGTAAAAATTCAAATAAAATGCTACTTGATATGACAGAGTAGAAAATGATACTTATATTCTAAAGTATTATTTTTTACTCGCGGTCGCTCGCGGCAAAGATCAGAAAGCCACCTTAAGAGTTGATTCAGATTTCAGACCGCAACGCGACGCGTAGATGCATTTCTAAATTTGTATGGCTTTGACAGATTTCCGTCTTGCGAATCTGTAAAATCCATATTAATTTAGAAATGCATCTACGACTACGTGTCGCGTTGCGGTCTGAATCAACCCTCAGTGTCTAAACACATCATGCCGAAGTTACGCGGCCGAAGTTCGGCATGATTACGTCAGCAATGAGCGCATTGCGTAGCGACGCATACACGACGTAATTTTGGGCATGGTGTGTACTGTGTCACCGGTAATTTAAAATAAATTGCAGGCGTAATCATGCCGAACTTCGGCCGCGCATTTTCGGCCTAGTGTGTTTAGATACTTAGAGTCACTAAACAAAAACTACTTGCGACTTCGCGTGCGAGCTCTGACTCAGAGCCTCTGAGGATTTATCAAACACATATTTTGTACCTAGCGTTCAATTATGACAAATTCTTGTATTTTGTCATGGTGGAGCGCGGCCCAGCGCACGCCTGCCCTTAGTTAGTAAAACTCTTACCCTTTTTACAACATCTCGCTGCCTTGGCAGTGTGATGGCAGTAACTGCCGGCCGGACAGTCCTTTCTGTGCGGCCCACCGCCGCAGTCCATCGGCCGACCGTCAGCGTCCGTTATTGGCTCATCGTCCCCACAAGGCTTGAACTGTAAAACATATTGTGGTGTATAGCTTAACATTACAACATTAAAAAAGTAACAGAAAAAAATCTTATTAAATTGCTATTACAAAGTTGTTATTACAAAGCTATCTTATACATCACCTTAAGTCACCGGCTACACGGTCAATTTTTCATCAATCTGATCCATCAATCTGGTACGGATTGACGAAAATTTGATCGTGTACGCCACTGATTGATGGATTGATCGTATTTTTAATATGAAATTTTTATAACCGTCAATATTCCGTCAATCAGATTGATGAAAATTTGACCGTGTAGCATGTGACTGTGATAGTTATCAATCAACTAAGTTGGCCACAACAAATATTAAAGATCATCTGTAGCGCTAGCACGGCGACCAGCGGAAATGCGAAAGTATGAACAAACTGTGGAAATAAACCTAAGGTGCCGTTCCGATCTTTTTTCGTTCCGAAAATTCAATTAAAATGCCACTTTATGACAGACTATAGTCACAAACTGTAAAGATAAACTTAAGGTGCCGTTCCGATCTTTTTTAGTTCCGAAAAATTCAATTAAAAAGCCACTTTATGACAGACTATAGTTCTAAAAATTCAAACAATATCCTACATTATGACATATACTATAGTGTGTCATAAAGTGGCATTTTATTTTGAATTTTTGTCGGTCGCGATTAGCCGCGGTAAAGATCGGAACGGCACCTTATGTTTATTTCCACAGTTTGTCTATACTTTCGCATTTCCGCTGGTCGCCGTGCTAGCGCTAGTGTAATATCTACTGACAATGGCAAAAGAAACTGCAGATCAATCTTTAGTCTGTATATTCCAATTGTATAAGCTTAATTCCAGAGTTCTATATTAATCTAAAAACAAAACATACCCCTTATCCCCGACAAAGAGCTAACGGCCTTAAACTCAAGTCCTCTTGCCGTCGACACGCCTTGAGCTTCGTATGACAGTGCAGCCGCCGCCGCAGCCGTCCAGTCGAAGCTTAGTTTTTTTTTTTTTTTTTTAATAAAACTTACCTCTAATCCCCGGCACAGAGCTAACGGCCTCAATCTCAAGTCCTCTTGCCGTCGACACGCCTCTAGTTTCATATGACACAACGTCGGATACATGCGCATATCAGACGCGCATACGGGCGCCGACTGCGCCGCAGCCGCCGCCGCGCAGTCAAACAGGCACGCGCATCGCGGCTGGCCGCTAGCATCGACCGAACATGTGGCTTCATACGCGCACTGTACGCGCGCGCACACAGCACTGCCCGTGCCCGAGTCGGTCGTCTCGTCTCTGATTTCGTTGCCGCGGTCCAAACTTTTGTTGCCTGTAAAAATGTTTGTAGGTTTAAATTTTTTGGTATAGTTTAAAGACAACTCGTAAAGGAGGGGAAATAAATCTTGTATTTGTAAGTAAATTGAAAATGACATGAGACCATGTTTTCACTTAAAAGCCGTACACACGATCGGTCCCAACCACCAACAGAGGTCACCTTGGTAGGATTGGAACAAAAATCAACCGTGTAGACGGTTGTTTTTGGTTGACCAACCAAATAACCTTCAATTACCTTGGTAGTGAGCGCATCCCTCACTACCAATGTCAAATAGAGAACATTGAGTTGAAACGCGACCGTGTAGACGCTTGTTGGCGCTCAGTCGCACATTGATCCATAGTGATTATATTCTGTATTGTTTGTTTCTCTATGATATTCTCTTTGCATTGAAAATGGCGGCGCCGGCGCGCAATGAACGCGAAATATTAACTGAATTTATAGAAATTTATAGGAATTTGCCTACATTATGGGATATTGGTTCCGATTTTTATAAAGATCGGGACAAAAAGAGTCAAGCGTGGCAGTTGCTTGTAGAAAAATTAAAGGAATATGACCCTGAGGCTGATATGTCGATGGCAAAAAAGAAAATTGAACACATGAGAACGGCGTAGGTAAGTCTTAAAGTTCGTATTAATATTTTTAAAACTGGTTTAAAATTTAATTTAATATCATGTGAAAAGTACAATGTACTTAGACATGATTAACACTATGCATTTTTATTTTGTAATTTGTACCTAATGGTTGGGCAATTCTGTGATATACTTATCTTAAAAACAATTTACTTACTACCTACAATAAGTTCAATACAGAATCAGAAAACTAACCTACAAGAGATAAGAATTAATTTAGTTTGTTTAAATTCCCGGTTGGACTAGGAAACGGCACTATGGAAAAAAGACTTAGAAAAATTTTTCGTCTTTTTTCCATAGTGCTCCGTTTCCTTCAGTCCAACCACGTGATTAATTAACAAACAAACATCCAAACTTTCGAATTTATTATATTAGTGTGAAAAAAGTAATTTAAGTTTAAATAAAAAACACTGTAATGAAGTCAGCAAAATTTAATAATTCACAATGTAACTATATCAACCATTTTGTCTTGAAATGTAACTTTACCAGCATTATTGAAATATTCCAACAAGGTATTTCTAACTCGTTGTCCCTCATTTTATGCCTTTCCTGAGTTTCGTCAAGTGGCGTCAATGGGTTTAAGTTACGCCATTCTCCATCCCGAAATGTGTAATTTTGTATATCTTCGTGATCAACGCACGTAGGCGTCAAATAAGTTTTTGATTTCTGTCTTAAAAAATTGTGTAGCACACAACTAGCCATTATAACTGCATCTACGTTTTCGAGTTTAAGAGCTAAAGGATGTCTGAATACTCTAAAACGAGCAGCAAGAAAGCCAAACGCATTTTCTACAACCCTTCTAGCCCGACACAATCGATAATTAAATATCCTTTTTTCTTTTGAAATATTTTTTCTGGGGAAATGGTTTCATTATATTTGTATCAAGTGCGAATGCACTATCACCGAGAAAAACATACGGTACAGATTCATTTGTACCTGGCAAAAAACAAGGTTCAGGCAAATTCAATTCGTTATCAATAAGTTTTCTATAGAACTTCGTCTTCTTAAGAATTCCTCCATCAGACATACTTCCATTTGAACCCGCATGAATGTAAACAAATTCGTAGTTTGCGTTCACGATAGCAAATAAAACTACACTAAATGTGCCTTTGTAATTATAAAATTAAGATCCACTTCTGGTTGGTTTTTCAATTATAATATGCTTTCCATCCATTCAACCTACGCAGTTATTAAATTGCCACTGTTCTTGAAAAAGTTTCGCTGCATTTTTCCATTCGTTTTCCGTTGAAGGAAGCTGAAATCATTGAAAAATATTAATAAATTATTCTTACATTACTTTCAGGACTCAACTCAAGCAAAGAAATACAAAGAACGTGGTTTGGAGCTAAGCAAACGCAAACTAATTGAAACGGCCCAAGAACTTTTAAAAAAGGATGATAAAAAGGTCAATTCCTTTGGAATATACGTAGGGGAACAATTAGAAGAGCTTGACACGTTTCAACGCCAAGTTGCTGAAAAACTTATTTCCGAAGTAATATTTCTGGCCAAAACAGGAAACCTTAACTACAACTCTAAAATTGAAACGTCCTATAATAGAGCTCCTCCATCATTTACTTCTAATAATTTTAATTATTCGCCATCTCAATCACCACAATACTCTGACTCATCTCCTTCACCTCAACTGCTGCCATCTCCATCACCTCAATTTATCTTCCCGCCATCTCCATCACCTCAATACGATGTCTCGCCAAGTCCAACACCTCAATACACAGTACCGCCATCTGCATTACCTCAACACACTGTACCGCCATCACCATCCCCATCACTTCAAAACACTTTACCGCCATCTCCGTCGCCGCATTACACTGCGCTGCCATCTCCGCCTCATCAAAACAGTTACTCATCAAAATCATTAACTCCTCGTTTAGTTATTTCATCTAATAAGCTCATTCGTTCAAAATTCTTCTCACCTCGTTATATTGTGCAATCTTTAACCTCTCAATATAGTCGATCATCATCATCACCATCACCCAGTAACATTAAATATAGGAACACACCTTCAACACAATCTACGCAATTTATTACACCTACGAATACCTACAAGTGTCAGACCTGTCATTACAACAAAACTACACTAATAACATAAATAAAGAAAACTTGCAATTCACGTCGAATACTGCACCAAGTTTTTGAGTTTGAAGAAAACCAAGAACAAACTGTACAAGAAGGCTGTTCTAGTTCACATTTAAGAGAATTTTTAATTGTAAAAAAGAAATAAATAAAATAATATAAAAATTACCACAATTCTATTCTTTAAAACCTCATATATTGCGCGACAGGTTTCAGGTATAATTTTTGAGAGAAATTGGTGCGAGGTAACTGTACTAAATCTGAGATCTTTATATTCCCTCCCAGTAGCCAAAAATATTAACGTTGCTATTAATCGTTCTTCCACAGACACAGCTTTTCGCATCACAGTGTCTTGTTTTGTAATTAAGGGTCGCACCATTTTTAATAATTCGTTGAAAGTATTTTCGTCCATTCTGAGATAATTGAGAAAATCATCAGAGTCCAATATTTTTAAAATATTTAAATGGCTCAATGTTTTCCTTTCTTTTAACCACCGCTTCATCCACAACCGTCTTTTTTTACGTTTTTTTTTCATCACATATAGCTATACAAGCCAGCGCTATTCCGGCCTTTTGGGGTTTAGATAGTGGTCCCATTGTTCACTTGCCACAGCCTAGCCAAAACTGACGAGTTGATTTACGTGTAGACAGAGATTCAACTTTGTTGACCCAACCAAGGTGACCTCTGTTGGTGGTTGGGACCGATCGTGTATACGGCTTTTTAAGTACCATAGTACCACGTCCAATGCCTCCACTATCGAGTCTCGATGTGACTTTAAAATATCTTAACATGATATAATTATAAGACCAGCCGGCCTATGATGCGCAAACGAGAAAATCTCGAGATATCTCATTCTCGTGTGTAGTTATATTGTCGATAACGACATAATGTCAAAATCATTTTTTGACATTATGTCGATAGATTTTGACGACAGATCTACACGAGAAAAAATATATGTCATGTTAGGGTCAAAAGAGATGAAGAGAAAAGCCATCAAACATCGAGAAAACGTGTAGACAAAATTTTCTCGTTGGCGTATGCTAGAGGGGCAGCTGACTACAACCAATTCTCTGTTCTCGAAAGTGACAAAGATGTTGCTGGGGGGAATGCCAGATTATCTTCAAAGATCAGTGATGTTCCGCTCTACAGCTTCAGATTCCACGGAGCTGGCGCAAAGTCAAACAGAAGGATGAACTAACCAGCAACAGTCATATTCCCGTCGTAGTTATCCGTGCATTCGCCGTAGTAGCTCAGTCGCGGCGGGGGTTCCCCGCGCAGTTTGGCCTCGCACGCAGCACGGCGCAGCGCACACTCGCTAGGGAAGGTAATGCCGCGCGCACACACGGGCTCGCGCGCCGTACACACACTAGCGCACGAACACTCGCCGCGCGCACACGTGCCCGCTTCGCACTCTACGCCACCGCAAGATTCTGGAAGCGGGAGAATGTTTTTTTTAATAAATATTTTTTTATTGAGTATAAATAGTATTTTATTCATCTCAAAGCTTTATCACATAATTTTTTAACCATGTTACAACCATGCCAACTTGAACTTAACTGAGGTGCATTGCGAGAAAAGAGTTTTAAGGTAAAAAGAATCACTGCCCTATGCGAGGTCAGGCAAATGAAGCGATCATTTGGTCATCACAAAACACATTCATCGTAGAGTTTAGCTAAGCTCCAATGGAAATTAATCCTTAAATAGGATTTGACCTACGAATAATAATAACTAAGGAAACGTAACTCCTGTACTTCAACCGTTTTAAAGGCTCCTTTTCGAACACTAAAATATGACAATTCAGATTCTCGCCAAGGTCGTTTCCCAGGTAACGTATCATAATATTGCGCGCCCGACGACAGCCTGCGCGATTATTGTCATAGTTATGAAACAAAGCCGTGGACAATAAATAATTATTGTCAAAAGCGGATAGTATCATGCAGTATACACCAAGCACATCTATTATCACGAATAAATTAAGGAGCACATATTAATTATTATTTTATAATCAAACATTTTTCTCTGATCCTTAAGTCATCTATACTTATATGTCCTGACTGATTCATCATCGCTGAGCAAAAACTGTTAAAGTTACAGCCAGGAAATTTGGTGAGTAGGGTTGTTTTATTAAGTAGGCACCCACTAAGGAAGGAATTTTGAAAATTTTACCCCGAAGGGGGTGAAATAGGGGTTGAAAGTTTGAATGAAAGTCCGTCATTTCTTGAGTTAGAAACATGAAACTTTATTTTTGGGTTACTGATTAAAAATGAATGGATACGTATTCAAGCGTTTATGGAAATTCTACCCCCAAAGGGGTGAAATTGGGGTTGAAAGTTTGAATGAAAGTCCGTTATTTCTTAAGTTAGAAACTTGAAATTTTATGTTTGGGCTACTGATTAAAAATGATTGGATATGTGTTTAAGCGTTTTTTTAAATTGTACCCCCAAGGGGGTGAAATTGGAGTTGAAAGTTTGAATGAAAGTCCGTCATTTCTTGAGTTAGAAACCTGAAAGTTTATTGACATTTGCGTTTTACGTTTGCTTATATAGGGTCCCGTTTTTACCCTTTGTATAAGGAACCACAAAAAGGGGAAAATTATCCATCTTTATTATTATACTATGTTAACGCGGACGAAGTCGCGGGAAACAGCTAGTCGATAATAAAAATATATACTTAATAATTTTTAATAAACCTTGTACGACTTGGACGTATTTAAAACTGTCCAGAGCACCTAGACAAGACGTTTATAGATTACAAAAATCTATGTGCTAAATTATTACAGAATTGAAATAAAAAACTTACTATAAACTAAACTTATAGGCAATGCAGATTTTCGTAATCTCTTTAATTTTCGATCATTACTTTAAATACAAATATCATGACTATTAAAGTGTATGCTACATAAACGAGTAATCTGGCTCGGCATCCAACTCGGTTCATTTCTTTCTAAACGAACGGCACACAGTGGATCGAAAATCGAGTTTCATGGACATAGTAACTTAAGTTTCCAGATGTAATTTTTTTGGGCTGAAATATGTTCTCCTAGTTGTTATTACATAACAAAATGTAAAAAGACTCAGCTACGGGTCATAATAAGGGAGCTATAATTTTTTTAAGAAAATTTTGTATGGAGCCGACAGGAAAAATGAGCATATCTCTGGAATCACATGGCTGGCCGTTATATCCTCACACACTATTATAGTACTAATTATTACTCACATTTTGGCATATTTTATATTACGGTACCATTTGCGATTTTTATTCTAAAATTCATCAAAATTAAAAATATTTATTCTATTTGTATTTGTTGCAAAAGTTTATGTTGTGGTTAAATGAGGTCTCTTTCATAATATTTTAATACCATAGGATCACATAATTGGCCAAGTGCGAGTCGGACTCGCGCACGAAGGGTTCCGTACCAGTATAAAGCAAAATTAGGCCATAAATGGTGTATTTTCTATGAGAGTCCCACTTAATTTAATATTTTAGTATAATATTATAATTAAATATTAAAGTACACATATAATTAAGGATTGTGTACAAAATTCAACAACCTATCTGTTGCCATTATTGATATCTAAGAGCAAAAAAGCCCAAAAAATCACGTTTGTTGTATGGGAGCCTCCCTTAAATATTAATTTTATTTTGTTTTTAACCGACTTCCAAAAAGGAGGAGGTTATATGTTCGTCTGTTTATATATTATTTTTTTGTATGTTCAACCATAACTTCGCCGTTTCTGGACCGATTTTCATGATTCTTTTGTTGTTGTACAGGGTTGAATCCGAGATTGGTACCATGTTCACAAAAGTGGTGATCTAAAGATGGGATCCTTGAGGAATCGAGGGGACTCCTTGAAATTTGTATGGAAACATATAGTGATTTTGATTTTTTGTAAAGCATTCGAGGTAAATGCTACCAAAAAGTAAGACTTCGCACCAGGCTATACCCTGGATCCGAAGGTACCGAGCAGAACTTTGGAATCCTTATAGATACAGGTTCGGGGATTTCGGCGTTGTTTTAACAACTGAAAGCATAAGCCAACACATCAATTTGATTGATCATCATCATCACAACCATAATTATACCACGGGTCATCACACTATGACCCAATTATTGGTACTTTTCGTGATATTTTACATCGAAGCAGATGTTTTCGATGATTATTTCGCTGTTTGTGGACCGATTTTAAAAATTCTCGTGTTGTCGTATAGGACATAATCTTAATTTTGTATAACAATCACGACAGTGGTGAGCTGATGATAGGATCTATGGGCAATCGAGGGAAATCCTTGAAATTTATCAAAACACTCATAGTGGTTAAAAATGTTGTTTTTAGTAACTTAAACATATATTACGAATAAGAGAAATTTCATACGAAGGTGTCTCTTGGTCCAAGGGCACTGAACAGAACTCCTGAACCTTTGAAGATAAATGTTTGAAAATTGCAGCATTGCTTAGACAACTCCAAGCATTTGCCACAATTCGCTTACAGTAATATATAGAGTTAATATTCATGATTCTATGAGTAAAATTATAATTTTTTAACAAAAATTGAACCCGACTTTCAAGGAAAAAACAAAATTTTTAAAACAACCTTAAAAGTATGAAATAATTCTTATTCTTCATTAGTGCCTTTTTCAAAATTCGACTAAATCTCAACGAATTCTGTACTCAATTTTCATTCGTTTGAAGTCGGTACTGGCTAAGTTCTGTGTCAAGTATCTCAGTTCTGGGCTGGTACCGACTTCAAACGAATGAAAATTGAGTACAGAATTCGTCGAGATTTAGTCGAATTTTGAAAAAGGCACTAATGAAGAATAAGAATTATTTCATACTTTTTAGGTTGTTTTAAAAATTTTGTTTTTTCCTTGGAAGTCGGGTTCATTAGTACTTGTTGTTGTAGCGGAAATAAATATTACATAATCTGCGTCCTGCGAAAATTTCAACTATCTTGCTATCTTACACTCAAAGAGTAGATGATTAAGAAAGAGCTAAGTACAGTGTTGTTGATCGTTTAAACTTTAAACTATTTATTAGGGTTCCGTACCCAAAGGGTAAAAACGGGACCCTATTACTAAGACTTCGTTGTCTGTCCGTCTGTCTATCTCTGTAACTCAAGAACGGTAATATAGCTGGATAGTTGAAATTTTCGTAGGACGCAGATTATGTAATATCTATTTCCATCACAGAAACAAAATATACTAAAAAACCGGCCAAGTGCGTGTCAGGCCACGCGCAATAAAGTGTTCCGTAGTACCGCTAATTTTTGAAAATGTTTGTATGGTCAATGAACGTACATTTATAACGTGTTTTACACTACTAACAACATCATCTCAGTTACTTTCAAAGGAATTTGAACGAAAAGTTCATTTATACTTCGCCGAATACCTTTTTTTTAGTTGATCGACTATTACATACTCAATAACTTATGAAGTATTTTTAGCCGTGATAGTTTCCCTTTTAAATTCAGCATATTTCCTACTCCCGTAAATTTTTTCACATTTTCAGAAGCAACCGTTTAGCTGGTAGAAGGGGGACACAGGACTCTAACGTTTTTTTCTACTTTAAAACTGAATATTTAACAAACGGATCCCTAAATCGGAAAATGATCTATGAATATTCATTATATTTTTAAAAAACCTATCCAACGACACTCCACACGATGGAGTGGACGCGAAAAAAAATTTCATCCCCGCTTGATGTGTAGGGAAGGTACCCTAAATAGTATTTTTTAAGATTTCATGTACCATTTTGTCGGCATCAATTCATGCTAAATGGGGGCTACCGCGTGTGAAATTTCCGCTAGAGGCACTAGTGTCGCGCGAGGTCCAAAAACGTCTATTTTGTACTAGTTTTAGCGGTTTTCGCGACATAAATTATTATATTATTTTATACAATTTACCTGTTGAAAAACGATCTCATGATGCTGAAACTTCCCCGATTTTGTAGTGCGTCCGAGATGTTCGCACAAGCGAGGACGGATGGTTTCCGGGCACTCATGCGCAAGAAAGCTGCATCTCTAATTAATCGCGTAAGGGGAAGTGAAAACAGCATCCTGAAGATTGTGGCAGATGATCCGCATGCACCTTTATTGAAGAACTATGTGCGGATAATGAATGAATTCGAGAGCAGACCTCCAGGATACATCCGCTCATAGTTCTGATTGGGTGCATGATAGAATTTAGACTTAGTTTTTAGATTTAGTATTAGAGTATTTTTTTTTTAACTAACCCTAAAAATAATTTTAATGTATGTAATACTAACCAATGGACCATAGTAGTCTGCAATAAAGATATTTGTATTTGTATATTTCAGCCCAAAAAAATGACATCTGGAAACTCAAGTTCCTATGTCCATGAAACTCGATTTTCGATCCACTGTGCGGCAGTATAAAATCTGTCAAAATAAAATAAGTACTCCATAGGTACTAATGTCAGCCAGACTCTAAAATTTCGTTTATAATTAAATTGTTAGATCTTGCATAACACTGTCCATGGCGACTTTGTAAAAGTTTTGTAATTATCATAATTATAATATTATTTTTTGATTATTGTACTTTTACAATAACATGTAAACTTAATAAGACAAACACAAAGAGACCAGCTTAATTTTACTCAAACGCCCTAGCATCCAACTTAAATAAACAATCTTATTGGGTATGTTTTTGGGTCGGAAAAAATACAAGAACTTTAAGCATTATAATTTTAAAAAATTCACTTACAGATGAAACTTGAAAGGTTATTCCTGTACTAGCTGTTGCCCGCGACTTCGTCCGCGTGGACTTCAGTTTATAGCGCGCGGTGTCAACAAAATTGGTGTCAAATTTAAAAGCTTTTTAAAACCCTGGTACCCCTCAAATCAAAATATCCAAAAACAGCTGTGCAGTGTGCACATAATATTTCATTTTTGAAGTGAAAACTTCTTTAGCGGCGTTGAGCACTTTTGTGGGATGGGTAAAAACTGTGAAACTCGCGCCAGATTTTCGTGTTGATCGAAAAACCATAGAAAACGCGTAAGACGGTTGGAGAGTAGTGTTTTGTGTCGAACTCGAACTCGAACGAAATGTAGTCGGGGAAATGAGTTGTTTAGCAGAAATGTACAGTCGGGGAAAATTGTGCTAAGCAGAAATGTACAGTCGGGGAAATGAGTTGTTTAGCAGAAATGTACAGTCGGGGAAAATTGTGCTAAGCAGAACTGTACAGTCGGGGAAATGAGTTGTTTAGCAGAAATGTACAGTCGGGGAAATGAGTTCTTTAGCAGACGAGCTGATTAAGGCCGCGTTTCCACCTGCAAGACAATTGTCGCGAGAAGTGTCTGACAGTCTGTCTGACAGCAGCTTTTTTTTTTCGATTGTCGATATTTTTAATCGATTGTAAGGGTTTCGATTAATTAATTAAAACGATCGTTTTTTTTAATCGATTTTCATAAAAAATGGGTTAAAAAAATAATGCACAACGTTAATAATCAAGTTTTCACTTCTGCCGGCACTCCCGGAGTGTAACCAGTCTTTTTTTTAATTAAGTAAACTTTATTTCTACCAAATTTAAAGCTTATTTAGCCCCCCATTACACAACTTCAGCTTTACCCATAAACTATTTATCAATGGTAGGTTTAAGGTTACGTCACTGCATAGATAAAGTACTGAGTAGTGAGTTATTTAATAACGTGTATAACAATCGAAAGAATCGAAAAACCTAACTCAATATGGTGCCACCTCTTATAGAAAGACTTATGAGCTAGCGATAGCGAGATGTAGGCGACTCTTAGCGCCATCTTTACGTAACGCCAAATTAGCCTCGAAGAAGCTTGGTGTTCTTAGCAGAGCGAGACAGTACTTCAGTCCGGACCAACGCCTACAACTCTACAAGGCGCAGGTTCGACCTCATATGGAATATTGTTCTCATCTCTGGGCAGGGGCGCCAAAATACCAACTGCTCCCTCTGGATCGTATCCAACGAAGGGCCGCTCGAATTTTTGACTGCATTAGTGTTTCAAACAGCTTGGACCCCTTGGAATTACGCCGAGATGTAGCTTCACTCTGCATCCTCTATCGGTTGTATCACGGGGAGTGCTCTGAGGAATTGTTCGGAATCATACCACCTGCAACTTTTCGCCATCGTCCCACGCGAAAAACATACCATCCTCATCACCTTGATGAGTGGCAGTCTTCCACAGTGCGTTTTTCGCGTAATTTTCTGCCGCGCACTGTAAAACTCTGGAACGAACTGTCACCAGCAGTTTTTCCGGACCTATACGACCTGCAAACCTTCAAGAAAAGAGCTTATTCCCTCTTAAAATGCCGGCAACGCACCTGCAGCTCTTCTGATGTTGCGAGTGTCCATGGGCGACGGTAGTTGCTTACCATCAGGTAACCCGTTTGCTCGTTTGCCCCTTATTTAATTTTAAAAAAAAGACAGACAGACAGAGATACTTTCGCATTCATAATATTAGTATAGATTAAAAGTCGTATCTGTATAACTTCCACACCATTTCACAGGGCATTTAGGCATTTTAACAACGAAAATGTAAAAAGTTACGTAAAAAGTAAGTAAACAAACTGTAAAATGAGTTTGACAATAATTATCATGTCAACCTGGTTGAATGTCACTCGAGTATATATACACGAAAAATGTGTACCGAACATGCACCGAGCATAAATATGCATGTATTCGGGTCACATTTTGTAGCCTTTTGGTGCACTTTTTCTTGACGGAGTTACTCTTCCTTAGTTTTTATTATATAAATATGCATGTATTCGGCTCACATTTTGTAGCCTTTTGGTGCACTTTTTTTTGACGGAGTTACTCTTCCTTAGTTTTTATTATATAAATATGCATGTATTCGGCTCACATTTTGTAGCCTTTTGGTGCACTTTTTTTGACGGAGTTACTCTTCCTTAGTTTTTATTATTCGTAGGATTTGACTGAAAAGTTGGAAGCTCAAAATTTAAATAAGCAGTAGTTTACAGTAGCTTTATGAAATAAAGAGTATATGTATTCAGGCACTATTCATAAAAATATTATTTCACAATAAGAGCCAGTCCACACGGCGCGTTGCGTCAGCGTTGCGTCGACGCAGCGCTGCCGTTGCGTTGTTTTACATACAAATAACCAAAATGTTCACACGGTGCGCTGCGTCGTGACAGCAGCGCGCAACGCACACATGACGGACAGCAGCCCCCGCAGCAGCAGACGAAGCGGGAACGTGTTGACGTTAAGACTGCTTCGTAATAACGCTGCGACGACGCAGCGCGCCGTGTGAACTGGCTCTAACGTAGCTTACCACAGGATCCCATATGTTTGACGTGCAGTCTCTTCTTTTCGCGGCAAGCGACGTTCCTCAACGAACACATACTGCTGTACGTTTTATTGTCACTACCGCAAACCTCTTCAGTTTCCTGAAATAAGGATGATGACAAGGTCAAAGATTAGCGAATTTTGTTAATAAAATAAAGAAATCACGGTAAAAAATAAATGTTCTCAAAATTTCAACTCGATAGCATTTGTATTTTATTTATTTTTTTGTTATGCGCCTTCAAAGAATAATCAAGTCGATTTTTTTTTTCAATTAAATTTCTTAATATTTGTATACCATTCGATATATTATGCAATTTAAAGCAACTTTTGTTATGAAACCACTTTCATAAACGCAATATTTAATATACCTATCGAACAAAGTTCTCTCCCGATCCATACAAACTACGAAAGAGTGACGTCAGTCTTTCGTAGCACTTTGTATGGAGCGTTTCGGGCAGGTCTATTTTATGAGATGTTTGAATTGTAATATCTTGGTGAATTTTTAAGCTATCAGAGTCATTCTTTCAGCGATGTTTTTATTTTTAAGGGTCTTTCAATTACCAATAAGAAAAAAAATAGTCATCAAGCCTATTGTATTTTCTTTAATTAATCTCGTTTAAAATGTATTAAAGGTCTTGTCGAAAGAACGTGTGAAATGAAAGTTTTTTGAGACACAAAAGCTGGTTATTAGATAAAAAAAAATACATAATATTGATATGACATGGAAAAATCTAACAAAAGAGCAAGAATATCATCTACGGTCCAAAGTGAACAGCTAGTTCAAATAAACTAGATTTTTTACTAAGATATTAAATATATTTATTATGAAATTTTCTGTTACAATATTCAGAATAGATACTCACTGTGCCCTCTTCACAATGTTTTGGGCAGACGCAGCTAGCTTCTGAAATGCCATCACTCTCGCATACCGCGTAGAATTCGCATTTTTTGTTCTCGCAACCATCTGTAAAAATAACAATTTTATTATTAACTACATTGTACAACACCACCACTACAACGGGTGCGAACTCGTTGGAGCAGCGCGGGCAGCGGCACACGCCCCGCCCACTTACTGACACGCAATAATATACAACTTACTGCACGGTCCGTCGTACAGAACAGTGACGTCACGGCGATGCCGGCACGCCTCCAGCTGCAGCTTGCAGCGGTTGCCGTACGAGATGCCGTCGGAGCCGCAGACGGGCGCGAACTCGTTGGAGCAGCGCGGGCAGCGGCACACACCCCGCCCACCAGCTGATACGCACTCGCCCCCATGCGGACACACGCGTCCTGCGCACACGCCGTTTGAACCTGGAAATTACAGCAAAGTTACAGCAATTTTAATAAACATAGTCTGTGGTTAATGGAAATTACATCAGTCAATTTTGAGTATAGTTGTGTATAGGATATCTGTGGTCAGTGCAAAACTGTACGTAAGAATCGCCGCATCAGGAACTAGCAAGGCCGCGAATACATTAAGAGCGCTTAGTTAAATTGGAAGCGCAGTGCACGGTGGTTCTATTTAGGTATATTTGCACTTATACTGTGATCAGGAGATTTGTATATCGTAATCAAAAAGTATTACGTTATTAGTTGCTACTGTCGGCTGCTATTGATGTACTTAATATTTAGCGATTGCCCCCTTCTTGTTTTTTTTTTCAATTTTGCGCGGCCTACAATCACACAACACATAACAATCTATATTTCTGTTACTCACCACAAGCACCCGCGTACACGACAATTAGCTCCCTGCCTGATCAGACAGGGGGCGCAGCGCACTCAGACAGCTAACTCTCGCTGTTACGTGCGTCGGAGCCGCACACAAGCAGCATCAAATCAATGACAATATTATTATGTCGTAACTCACCACAAGCGCCGGCGTGCACGACTTTCAGCTCGCGGCCTAGTAGACAGCCAGCGCGGCGCAGTTCACACTCGCTGTCGTGCGTGCGCGCATCGGAGCCGCACACGGGCCGCAGCACGGGCTCGCACGCCGGCGGGCACGCACACACCGCCCCGCCCCCCTCCACGCGACACTCCGCTCCGTGACGACATTCCACCTCAGCGCACGGGTTCAGTCCTGATAAAATTTGAATTAGTTAGGCATGAAGTTAAAATAACAAAAAACTCAGAAAATCCTACTATTGTATTAGAAAATTCTGTGGTGTCGTGAGGTAGATAATATTATGTAAGATTTTCCATCTACCAATTTCCGTAATTTTCACATTTTCACTTGACGTGAGTGCTAATAAAAGCTCGAGGATAATCAAATAAATCATAATTATTGCGGGGAGAGTGAGGAGTACTTTTTTATTCCTTCCTTCCTAGTCGTATCCTCATGGCTGAGGGACGTGACCACCAAAATTAGCTTTCTGGGATAGGGCTCTCCACTTGTCTCTGTTTTTGGCCTGATGAAATGCCTCCTGGAACGTGCAGTCAGCAGCCTTGACAATTGCGTCTGTCCATCGTGTGGCCACTCTGCCTCTGCCTTTTTTCCCCTCTAATTGCCCAGCTAGTATGAGACTCTCAAGATTATTAGGCTCCCGGCGGGCTACGTGGCCAAAAAAGGCGAGTGATCGTCGTAAACAAAGCGTGGACAGGCGGGTGGTATTTTGAGTTGCTGAAGTATAGACGTGTTTGTCCGGTGTGCGGTCCAAGGGATGCCGAGCATTTTGCGCCAGCACCACATTTCAAAAGCGTCGATCTTGGCTCAATTACGAGCTTTTAGTGTCCATTGCTTTTAACTTTTTTATAGGTAACATGAAACTCGACTGATCCTGAGTCTAAAATTGCTTAGAGCTCGTGTGCGAAGTATAGTGTACACCTTAGTACAAACGTAAGTTGCAGAATGATAATAATACGATAAAATCTTCAGTCAACTTGCATTAAAATACGCACCAGAACTGCACTGTCCTTTAAATATGATTTTCAATTGTTTCCTTGCTCGACATGACTCTCTGTGCATCTGACACTCGTTGGAGTAAGTTTTTCCGTCGGAGGCACAAACCGGCGAGAATTCTAGCGGACAGGGCTCCGCGCACCGACAGGACGGCTGGCGTTTGTCGTCCAGCTGACAGACCTCTGGATCTGGGCAGGTTACCCCTGCACAAGGATCTGGAAACAAAAATTATTTTTTAGGACGTAGACACAAATACATGAATCACCAAACAGAGGGAGAAGAAGTCCTAATGCCACTAGAAGTTTACGAACGGCAAAGGATAAAAAAACAAATAGTACCCATAGGCTTTATTGAAAAGTTGTGTAGTTTTTATAATATTTCGTCTCCTCCTCAAAGGTCAAAACTATTACATAGTTTCGCCCTTTGAGGCGCCCGAGTTCTGACTCCTGGCCGATGGATGTGGTCTACCGGAGCTAGGCAGACTCCGGAACGAAGCGCGTCATGTAGCCGTAACACGTGACAAAGTGTAGTTTTTAAGTATATAATAATAATATTATGTATGTTAGTCTTTAAGGTATTTATTATAATATGAATATGTATGTTAGTGTGTAAGGTATTTGTATTATGGGCCTAGATGCCTGAAATAAATGGTAAAATAAAATAAATAAAAAAACGGTTGTCTGTAAAGTCGGTTTACTGACGATAGTTGAACGTGACAACGTGCCTCTTTGTCGCTCGTTCCGCGCTCTCGCTTGCACTTCAAGCCTTAAATAGAACGCCTCAGAGCGAGGTAACGCCGCATGAGTCATGTTTTTTCGTGCGTGCAGCCGGCTCCATCGAATTATAAGACGTTGTCACGTCAAAACTCATTTCCCCGACTGTACATTTCTGCTTAGCACAATTTTCCCCGACTGTACATTTCTGCTAAACAACTCATTTCCCCGACTGTACATTTCTGCTTAAAAACTCATTTCCCCGACTGTACATTTCTGCTAAACAACTCATTTCCCCGACTGTATATTTCTGCTTAGCACAATTTTCCCCGACTGTACATTTCTGCTAAACAACTCATTTCCCCGACTGTACATTTCTGCTTAGCACAATTTTCCCCGACTGTACATTTCTGCTAAACAACTAATGAGTTGTCCCCGACTGTACATTTCTGCTAAACAACTCATTTCCCCGACTGTACATTTCTGCTAAACAACTCATTTCCCCGACTGTACATTTCTGCTTAGCACAATTTTCCCCGACTGTACATTTCTGCTAAACAACTCATTTCCCCGACTGTACATTTCTGCTAAACAACTCATTGCCCCGACTGTACATTTCTGCTTAGCACAATTTTCCCCGACTGTACATTTCTGCTAAACAACTCATTTCCCCGACTGTACATTTCTGATTAGCACAATTTTCCCCGACTGTACATTTCTGCTAAACAACTCATTTCCCCGACTGTACATTTCTGCTTAGCACAATTTTCCCCGACTGTACATTTCTGCTAAACAACTCATTTCCCGACTGTACATTTCTGCTTAGCACAATTTTCCCCGACTGTACGGTGCTCTGTGCGGTGTACCTACTGACGATAGTTGAACGTGACAACGTCATAGCCTTAAATGGAACGCCTCAGAGCGAGGTAACGCCGCATATTGCGTCATGTTTTTTCGTGCGCGCAGGCCCCATCGAATTATAAGACGTTCTCACGTCAATAAAATATTTAACTGTGAACTAAGTTGCTGGCAAAAATGCATTTTAATGAAACATGATTGACAAACTTTTTAAAAACTGCCACCCGAACTTGGCAAACACACTGCTATGTAAGCTATGAACATAAAACTTGATGAGTAGGGGAAGAAAAGTGCAGCACTTCATTGGCTCTTGGCCAATAAAGTCAAAAAGATTGCACTGTCCCAGACATAAGACCCCTTCAGATTACAACGGTCAGCACCTGTTTTAACTGGAGTGCCCTTACCATAATTTATGGGTAAAATCCATTTTACAATCTTGAACTAAGCCCAAGATTGAAGATGGTATACTTAAAAGGTGATTGTTGATAATGGTTTAAAAAATACAGGGTGTAACAAAACTTTGTGATAAATGATAAATGATAAATGATAATACATACTTCGGGGCGTGTATGTGTCCCTTATAATATAGAGTTCACTGCACAGACATAGATCAAGATAGATACCGCATGTGTATGTACTTCGCGTGCCTTATCGCGTTCCCAAATCCCAAACGACGAGCAATGCTCGTCTTTCAAAAGTCTGTTCTTTAGTCTGCTTTCGCAATCGGACGTCAATCGGAATTTTAAAAATGCCTAAATGCCTAATTGTGCCGTATTGAGCTGTAGAAATTCGAATAGAAACGTTGGCCTAGAATGCCTAGATAACGGACACGTTTCTTATCATCGTCGGTACGTCACAGACCACAGTAGGTAGGAAAAAAGTGGCACGCTCGTTTTCATACAAATGAAGGGACATGCGGTATCTATCTTGATCGATGTGTGTGGTTCACTGTTAAAGTAGCAGCGCTGAAAGACCAATTTTTTTTTCACTTTTGTATGGAGAAACTCGTGACGCTAGGGCGCTTGCCCATACAAAAGTGAAAAAAATGGTCTATTAGCGCTGCTACTTTCACAGTGAACTGTCTACAAGAAACACATACACACCCTAAAGTAATATCATTTGTTACACCCAGTATAAGTAATTCTGCTTATATTTCGACAAATGTAGGCAGGATTCACTGCCTTCTTAGAGCAAAAATAGTTAAATTAAATATAATGTAGCATGGATTAGTGTGCAATGTGTAGGTATTTAATTCTCTGTGTAGCTTGTATTTAACTATGTATATTCAAATAATCAAAATACACCATGTACTCACCACACTTGCCGTAATACTTGAAAGTTATATTAGCGTTCGTCTCGCAAGCGGCCCTTCGCATCTCACACACGTTGGGGTAGTCCTTGGCGTCGCTGGCGCACAGCGGCCTGGAGCCCTCGTGGTCGCCATAGCTGGGGCATGAGGCGGGGCATTCGCAGATGTAGTCGCGGGCGTCGGCCGTGGGCCGGCAGAGCTCGCCGGGGCCGCAGATCACACCGCGACACGGGTCCGGTACGTCTGACAATACACACACACTGTAACAATAGAAACGTAATCTACCATACGACGAGTTTTCTACGTGTGAGGTAGGTATGCTCGGGATTTATGTATAGGCAGTATACTGTATAGGGCAGTGGTCCCCAACCTTTTTTTGTTGCGGGCCACAAACATATTTTGGTCTTGGTGTCGCGGGCCGCAATAAAACATGTTTAGGGTTAAAAAATAACAATCTTAAAAATTTACGATTTAAAAGTGGAATATATTTAACGACTATCACGTAGACTTAACGTTATTTTGCCGGTGGGCGCGAATTTCAAAATTGTTTAACATCACGCGGGCCACAAATAAAGTCCCGGCGGGCCGCGGGTTTGGGATAGCGGGTATAGGGCATAGGCCATGGCCTATGGGCGGCAGCGTCCTATGGCGTCCGAGGGGAGGCGGCAGCGTCCTGGGATGGCGGCAGAGTTCGTACTATCAGAGAAGTTGATTACTATGCAGATGGGGGACCTACGTAGTTTGGTCGCATTACGTCAAACTCAGCCGACAGATCACAATTAACATTGAATTGACGTGATCGACCAAATGACGTTGGTCTCTCAACTGCATAGGAATCAATTTCCTCGATGGTACATTGGTTTGCTATACTCATAAAAATATTATAAATCCGGCCCTGGCATGCTCTCCTTGTATGTATAGTATTCGTTGGGTATGCTTGTGGAATTTGGATACCAAAATATCGGGGGTGGGTTGAGACGATGAAGCACCTTGTAATCTACCATACGACAGGTTTTTCTAAGTGTTCCGAGGTATGCTTATTGCTTTTGGAATATCAAAATTTCGGGGAGTTAAGACTCAAGTCCTCATTTTGTTTGTGTATGTGGAGAAGCAAGTTACCATATCATTTATCTCGATTGGAAAAGATTAATTCCATAGCCCCAATGTCAAGCATTTAATTGTGTTAATAAGATTAAATCACAGCACCGTAATGTTGAGATTTGGCATATTTCTATTTGAAAAAAATTATTTTATACCCATTTATCCCCAAGCCCAAGCGGCATCGGTAGCCGGCTCCCGCAGAACAATTGAAAATCTATTGTGTCTGCGATACCCACGATGGAGGTGTTAAAAACAAACAGGATATTTACCGCTAGGAAACACGTAGCATCCAGAAGCGCAGGCAAAAATAAGCGCTGATACTATAGCAGACTCCAATAAAAAGGATTTTGTCATATCGCGATCCTGCAACAAAAACTTCAAATGACCCCTGAACTTTTCTAATCCCAGTTTATAATAGAAACCCACGTAAGAACCTTTAAATGTCTAGTATGTAAATATAAAGGAGTCTAGCTATTTTTTATGATAACTTACATACCTTTAAAGGTTGACTTGTAAAATTTTACGAAAGGTTATTTTATTATTAAAAATCAATACGAAACTCACCAAATTAAGTAGCGTAGTAGTTTATAAATGGATTAGCAAATCGTTTCTTTGCAGATAAAAGCTCCTAGCCCAACCCACGAACACATCGTACTGACTGAAGTGCGAAGATGTGAAGCCTCCAAAGCGTTAACCATTGGTAAGGAGCATGCGCGAACATTTTCTGTTTATAAGGACACTTGCTGCAATTATGGATTGGTAAATGCAAAATTCCTTATTAATAATTTGAGTCATGTTGTGTTGCTCTTCTGCTTTAATAAAATAGTATTCTATTATTTTCTTTATGTCGTCGTAAATATAATAGTCGTGTATAAAATGCGCAGGCACTATGTTCTATCATGTACTGTTTATATCCTCTTTGAGCTCGAGATTTTTAATTAGCAGAGCTACAGATATTTTGTAAAATTACTGGAATTGGTTTTGTTATCAATACGAATAACTTTAGTGTGACTTTAGTAAGCATTTCCTAGGGCCATTTTTGTTTCTATTACACACAATACCTATTTGATATTAGCGAGTAATATCATCTACTGATAGCTAATAAATACGCAAAGGAGCAGGAATTAAGGTAAAGGCACTAATGCTAGACACTGAACTAATAGATGACACTTACGACAAAAATACCATAAAAATAAGAATTACTCTAATTATTTCTCAACACTGTAAATTTTATAAGCTTCTTAAGCTATCTGTTGATGTGAAAAAATATATTAGGGACGCCTTCGGGAACAAAATTTTAAAATGGGATCAGTTTTCGTAAACAATGTGACCGTGTCAACACGCGCTCGGCAATTTCTTAGCAAATAAGTTAAGGAAGGCGAAATTTTGCACGCAAGTTTTGAATACATTTGTTTGATTTTTTGTAATTTCTATTGATTTGATTTGTCATGTTGTATACACTAATTAATGTTTATTTATGATTTTTTATCCATTTTCCCTAACAATATAAAGGGTGTCTACTATTAGTTCTTGAAAATGTAAAAAACCCAATAGATGACATGGATCTCATCGTTTAGTTTTGCAATACATACTTAAGTTATTTTGTAGTTTATTCTACTGCAAAAATTATAATTCTATTAACAAACTAACAACTTAGAACTTCTTTCCCTAAAAATGGACATGGTGTCTTATATTAGACCTTGTACTGATCTAAAAATCGATTGCTTTAGTTTTTTAGCAGTAAAAAGAAGAAAAAGGAGAGCTGAGAAAAAAAGAAGAAAAAAGAAGAGGCAAGAGAAGCATAGAGACTAAAGACTGAAAAATTTGCTAGGAAAAAAATATGAAAAATAAAAATAAAAGGAAAGATATTTTAAGTTTCAGTTATAAGTTTCAACTTTCAGCATGGAAGAAGAATGGATAGAATCTGGAGACAACGTGGATAATATTTCTGATGCATGTAGTTATTATGATGAAGTTAATGAAATCTTTTGAAAAACGGCAAATAAAGACCTAATAATATGAAAAATGTAAAATGTGATTTAATTTTCTATGTCAACTATTAGTTCATATTGGTGTCTACTATTAGTGATGTTCGTTTTTTGTGATGTCATCTATTAGCTCTTTTGACTAAGTTTACAAAAAGACCAATAATATTTTATTTTATTGATTTGTCAGAGAATAATTATAATAGTTTTATTTTGTAAGAGTTACTAAAGACACGGAAGAAGTTACTAATCCTTTATTCTCATAAATATATATTTTATAACATTCAAATGTTTCATGTTTCCTTAAAGTGTCTGCCATTAGGTCTTTTCCCTTAAGTTGACTTACAACATCATAAGTGGTGTGCTTTATCCTTGCCTGTATATTTATTTGTAGCCCACAGGAATCTCTCGTCTATATTTGCATTTTTATGACACCGACAAATTAATTACTACTGTCATGTGCAAGACATACTTCGTAATAGTAAATTCATTTGATTATATCGATATTGGATAAAGTGTCTCAATTTTTATTCACTTGTTTTACTTTCCAAAAGAATTACCTTCCGCCCTTCCATGAAAATGTTTGTTTAACCTGAAATGAAAGGATATAGCCCAGTTGTGGATGATGCATAAAAAGAACCAAAATCAATTTAATAATATGTTTATTATCATGGTATACACCATTTAAGATGCTTTTCACCCTCATTACATACTCTCGCAGTTTGTAACAGAGCAGAAGACTATACAATACATAAATGTATAAAAATAGGACTGTACGAGGCCTATTTGGACTCGTAAAATGCATATTATATAATGAGAAAGAAAATACAAATTATATTCTTCCGTAATAAACACTGCTAAAATGCAATGACCAAAGTAATGTGCCCTGCATCATGCTACACTTACATGATACTCAAATTGCACATGATTTATTTATGCAAATCTACACAATCAATATTTTGTACAACTACCAGTTACATAATAATATATACTATATCACCATATTCCGACCCAAGAATAATTGGAAATACAAATAAATAGTACATACAGCTATCAAAGATGAGAATTCAATTTAATCCGGTAATATTTGACAACAAAATTGAAACAATATAAAAATTATAGGTAATTTATCTAAAAATCTGTACAACAACAACTAATCGACAGACTCGGCAATAAATAAATTCACTGTACAATCGCACTTATAAAATAGTCATATTATTAACATATCCCTCATTTTATCGTTCTACTCTTATCACAAGGACAAATCCACAGCACTACTCGTCACTTCCACTTAGCACTGTAATAAAACCTTTAAATCCGGCGTCAACGGTAAGTTATCCGAGCTATATACATTTACGAACGAAAAACTAATCTATATTTACACTGCGTCCCAGCCGCCGCCCGGCGACTAAGTCTGTGGCGCGCGGCGGTCATAGTCTCTCCTGTACACTTCTCGCTCGTACTCGCGGTCGTCGTAGGGGTAGTCGGGTTGCGCGTAGCCGCGCCAGTCCTCGGGGTAGGGCCGCACGGGCGGGAAGCCCATGCCCCCCGCCATCGGCGACCCCTCGTACGACACGTATCCCGGGTACGGCGCGCCGCCCATTGCGTAGCTCCCAAACCTACTAAATGTCCAATTTTAAGTAACCAAGTTTAGAAAAATTGAAAAAAAACAGCCTTATTCCTTACTAATGTTAGAAATAGTCGTGTGCGTACAAGACAAAAAAACGAGGAATACGGCTTTTGCTGAACCAAAGATTTCCTTTGGTAGGATTGATCTTTATATCCCTAAGATGGGTTTACGATGTGGAGCCACCTAAATATTTAATGCAGGTGGGGGAGGGGGTTTTTTTTAGCTTTAACAAGGTATGAGGTCAATAACTGGGTGGGATTTAGGTATATAGTCGAGTTTGGTATCATTTTCGATTGAATCGAATGTTTAAATGCCAATTTTGGAATAATATTTAGATAAAAGATAGTAAAAATAAAATAAAAAATGTAGAATATATGATTTTCAACCAACGAAAATGCTGTTGACAGGGCTTAATTAACATAAGGAGGCTGATAGCCGCATTTTTCTGCATGCTAAAGACATGGTGATGTATGGAGCAATAAACATATTAATTAATACTAGACGTTCCGCGCGGCTTCGTCCGCGTAAATCTGAAATTTCACGGAAACCGTATATTTTTCACGAATTAATAACCCATGTCTCACGTAGTCTACTATATATTCGTGTCAAATAACATAAAAATTGCTCCAGTAGTCTGTGGAATATTAGCCCTTTCAAATATTTTTTTCCGTTTTTTTACATTTTCCTCTGTATCTTTGCTCTTATTGGTCAGCGTGATAAAATATAGCTTATAGCCTTTATTGATAAATAGGCTATCAAACACTGAAAGATTTTTTCAAATCGGGCCAGTAGTAGTTCTTGAAATTAGCGCGTTCAAACTAACCAACAAACTCTTCAGCTTTATTTTCACATTTTCCTCTGTATCTTTACTCCTATTAGTCTTATCGTGATAAAATATAGGCTATAGCCTTCCTCGATAAATAGGCTATCAAACACTGAAATGTTCTTTCAAATCGGATGAGTAGCTCCTGAGATTAGCGCGTTCAAACAAACTCTTCAGCTTTATAATATTACTAGACGTTCCCCACTGCTTCGCCCGCATAAATTAAATATTTCACAGACATTACACAGACAGACATCACACAAATTAGTCCACAATAAATAGCCTATGATCCTTCACGTTCCTACTTTTTATCTGTGCCAAATAACAGAAAAGTTCGTGAAATAAGCCCTTTCACATTTCCCCCGTTTTTTCCACATTTTCCTCTATTTCTTCGCTTATATTAGTCTTAGCGTAATAAAATATAGCCTATAACCTTCCTTGATAAATGGGCTATCTAACACTGAAAGAATTTTTCAAATCGGACCAGTAATTACTGACTCTTTCTTTCTTTTTCTTCTTTTTTGGCAACTTGACACAAAGGATGTGTATGTTGTGCCACAGACAAGGTAAAAAGGTAAGGAATATGGCGGGAAAACCATATTCCTCCTATTATAATTTTCATCATCGTTTTCATGTATCGTCAGGTCTAAAGTCTAGTCAAAGTCTAAGTAAAAGTCAATACAGTCACAGGAGTCAAGTCGGTCGATTCAGTAAAGTGGTAGACGCCTTACTGAAACTTTCGATGGAGTTTTGGAGGGAACACAAAATAGCACGTTTCTGGATATTACATCACTTTCCTACACTTGTGCATGAACACGAATATCTAATGGTTAATATTCTACCAATATTACACATTAAAAACCCAGCTAACACAATTTTAGGAAAATAATACAAAAACACAACAGCACTCTTTCACATGCCCCCCAAAACTCCAAATTACTGACTCATACTAATATAAGCGCGTTTAAATAATGCTTCTTCTTCTTCTTCTTTTTACGTTGTTTAACATCTTTATCGTGCAAATATGAGTCCTAAAATGAATTAAGCATTCTTAATCTTTCAGGCCCCGCGCGAGCACCGGTGATCGCGAGAACAAAAGAATACAATGGGAATTCCTAGAACCTCCGATCGAAGGATTAAGTCATCCGAATATGGTACCGAACTTGGAATAGTACCATAATTAATGCCTCTATACAGATTGAGACTCTATTTTTCTCCAGAGCAGAAGCTGCTAAAATTAAAAAAAAATAACATCAAAAATCGCGGTGGCTCCACATCTTAAATCCATCATTGGACCATAAGGACCAATCCTACCAAAGGAAATCTTTGGTTCAGCAATAGCCGTATAATTTACCGTACACACGCAACTAAAATGCAAAAATGAAATGTGTTCGTCAGTCTGTGGATTACCTCTTCACGCTTAAACGGTTGGACCGATTTAGATGTTTGGTATGTTTTGGAATGGAAATACTTTGAGAGGCAGAAAAGGAAGTTTTTTTCGCGCACTATAAAGTGGGCGTCATCTAGTGGGGCGTTCCACGCCAAGCGGACAGGAAAAAATAGTCGATGTCTCCGATTTTGATAATATTTGGATATGTTATACCTACACGTGTTATTAATACGTGTGCCAAATATTTTTGTAATATAATGGCTAGATTAAAAATGATGGGACTTTGAAATGTGACTTTTCTATTTGACACTCGGTGCTTCAAAGCCGATTATAGATTTAAAAAATATATATTAGAATAACTAAACCACTGAAGTTGTTACTTCATTTAATGAGCTCTTTAACTGCATTTTTGAAAACAAAAAAAAATTTTTTTTCTTTGAAAAAAATGGAAATTAATTTTTTTTTTCTTGATTTTCTCAAAGAGGGACCGTTGTGATTTTTTTTATATTTTTTGCGTAAATAGCTTATATTCTATAGAACATTCCTGCACAACTTCTATAATGGGCCGGGAAGTGGATTAGGAGCTAGACTGAAAATACTTCCGAAAGGTGGCGTCCAGCGCCATACTGTACTATGGGCAGAGATCGATACATAGTGGAAATTGGCAAATAACATCAATTTTGATGTAGTGAAAAGTAACATTCAATAGATTTTTGAAAGAGAAACAGACAAAAAAAGGTTTACAAGAAAAAAAAATTTCGTAAAAAAAAATTTTTTTGTCAAAAAAAAATATATTTCTAATTTTTTTTAATTATGTTACTCTTTAAAAAAAACTTATCTAAGAGTACATTTCTCCACATCAAAATCGAAGTTTTTTGGCAATTTCCACTACTTTGCGTTTTCTGCCCATAGTACAGTATGGCGCTGGACGCCACCCTTCGGAAGTACAGTGGGTGGCCAAATTAATATACTCAGTGTGAGATTTTTACATAGATTTGTATTGGTTGATTGTTTAGCCATTTTGTGTTGTTAGTTTTAGTTTTTTCTTTTATTTTTTGTTACTTTAGGCTGTCTTCTACATTTTGTGAGTCAGTAACATTTATTATTCAATAATAATCTTCTAATAATAACACTATTTAGTACGACAGTCACTATTGCCATATTTTCCTGTGCGAAGTGCGTGCCTCCTAATAACAAAACTCCCTATTGAGTTAGACACAGGCGCTAAAAATGTTTTTTGCGTGAAACGTGTTATAAAAAGCAACACTTGAGACTTATCTATTTTATTATAATGTATAAATAATAGGTATTAACACATGATTCTAGTGTTTCTTGGTTATTTTTTGTGATAATGTAATTTTAAGTTAAAATAATGAAAGATGTAGCCATGGGAAAGAATTCAGATATTTCAGCTAGAAATAAATCTCTAGAAATAAATCTAAAATTTAGACACCTTCGAGTCATATCAATCATACCCGGAGAGAAATTGCGAGATTAGTAGGCCCAGTCTACACTTTGAAATATAAAAAAGTGATGAACCTAAAAAAATCTTTGTCCCCATAGCGAGATGATAAATGTGGTAGAAAACGTCTTTCGACTGCTTGAACAGGAGAGGAAACAAGGCGTTTTATTGTTGAGAACAGAAGAAAACCCCTGAAAGTCATAAAAGTTTTGTTAGATGATGCTGGCGTAGCTTTACCTAACAGAATGCTAAGGCGAAACTGAAGAAACTGAATTTCAGTTGTTTTCGTCCTTCGAAAAACCTAAGTTTACCCCAGATGCATGCATGCTAAGCGATTGGCGTTTGCTACAATCAGAGTAGATAGAATTATAGAGTATGTCGACTTAGAACTGATGTTGAAATTTTTAAATTTGACGTATTATGGCGAAAATCGTCGCTAGGGTTGTTAACTAGTTACCTACGAATTTAAAACTATGACATATTCGCTGGACGTGTTCCTTTTTGGTCGTATTGTTGTTTGTGTTTTGGCACATGCGATTAAAATTGTCAAAATCCAATTTTGAAATCTTTATTTTAAATATTTAAAAATAAATTATATCAGCCAGCGTGAAGCACATTCCGTTCATAATCCTAGTGAAACCCGACGAATTTGACAGATATTGAAACCTGTCCGTTTCTTTGCAGTCGAACTACTGGTAGTTATGTCTATTGTGCTACAATGTAAAAACACTGGCTGAGGAATACTGAAAGGAGGAAAACAAGTTATTTTAATTTCATTTTTTTTAATTATGAAGAAAAAGGCGTGACCTATGACCCAATTGATTCAGATCCTCCAGGACAATCCCTAGTTTGTTCACCGAAGGCGACATGAATTTTTTTATAAAAACTGTGTTATTGAACGAGTGAAACCTCCTTCATCGGTTACGACATGGGACGAGATTAGCTCAAACGGGAATGGTCTACTACACGTGGTTGAAGGAACCATGCGTTAAGACCAATATCTGCTAGTTTTACAAAGTCATCTCCATCCCCAGATGGATGAATAGCAGCCAGACGGGACCTGCATATGCACGCAGGACTCTGCACCTTACCATAAGGCTAAAAAAATTATTAACTTTTTTAAAGATAAAAATTTTTCCTTATGAGGCACAAAAACGTATTGTTTTTCAAGTGAGTATAATAATTTGGCCACCGACGGTATTTTCAATCTAACTCCTAATCCACTTCCCGGCCCATTATAAAAGTTGTGCAGGAATGTTCTATAGAATATTAACTATTTACAAAAAAAAAAAATAATATAAATCAAATTTTTTAAATTAAAAAATCAAATCTTTGAGAAAATCAAGAAAAAAAATTAATTTGCATTTTTTTCAAAGAAAAAAAAATTTTTTTTGTTTTCAAAAATGCAGTTAATCTTTCAGGCCCCGCGCGAGCACCGGTGATCGCGAGAACAAAAGAATACAATGGGAATTCCTAGAACCTCCGATCGAAGGATTAAAGAGCTCATTAAATGAAGTCACAACTTCAGTGGTTTAGTTATTCTAATATATATTTTTTAAATCTATAATCTGCTTTGAAGCACCGAGTGTCGAATAGAAAAGTCACGTTTCAAAGTCCCATCATTTTTAATCTAGCCATTATAGTACAAAAATATTTGGCACACATATTAATAACACGTGTAGGTATAACATATCCAAATATTATCAAAATCGGAGACATCGACTATTTTTTCCTGTCCGCTTGGCGTGGAACGCCCCTATAGTACAGTTAATGAAGGCAAAAATCAGGTGCAACCTCCGATTTCGTTGAACCTCCATCGATTTGGATGAAAATTTGGGATTAAGTACTTTAAACCCTCTACTTTAAAAGTGACATACGCTCGTATCGCGGATTTTTTATTTTAGGGGTGAAATCCACCCCTTTTGTTGAAAATAGAAAAAATCCAGATTTAACCATTCTGGCTTAACTAATTGTGTTTAATTTGATAAAATAAATGTTTTTAATGTTTTATTCGTGATTTATGATTATTGATTACATTATAATTAATTTTTCAAGCCTTTTAGCAACCATTCCTTTAATCGTGAAAAAAACATTTTTTGTATTTCTTTGCTTTAAAATCGTATATTTACATTACATAAAGAGTTTGTTTAGTATTTATTATATGATTTTAGGATAAGACTGAAATATAAACCCCTAAAAGTACCCCTTTATTGCGGAATAACGGTAAAACTTGGGTTCAAAAAACATAATAGGTTTAGGTTTTTAAACCCAACTTTTTCAGTTTATTTACTTAGTATTAATTTCTTATTGAGTTTTTTTGCGAAAATTTTGCACCCCTGTAAACTACCCAATGTCTGAATAATAAGCTTTAAGTTTTTATTTTAAGTTTTTTATCAGCTTTAATAAGTTCGAATATTTTTTCATAGTTAAGATAAATTTTATTAATATAATATTTCAAACATTGATATTATTTAGTCCAAAATATTCAAACAACGATTTCAAACTACTCTCTGTGCAAAAAATTTACGCAAAGGCTGAATCTGCTAGACTGAAATATTTAAAAGACGCACATCATTATAAAAAGCCCCACTCTTTTATCTAATAGACATTTGCCGTTTCGTTTACTTTCTGATTATTGAAAGACTTGAAAATATTAATGTATATTTAGTATGGATTAGATGACGCCTGCAATCGCACTGCAACTGTACATGTTTTCGGGATAAAAAGTATCCTATGTCCATATCCATTCCCAAGACTCAAAGTATTTTCATACTAAATTTCAGCAAAATCGGTTGAACCGTTTGGGTGTTAAGAGGTAACAGGTAGACAAAAACACTTTAGTATTTATAATATTAGTATAGATGTACCTATTGACAGGGTTTCCTACAATATTTGCATCCCAAATCTCTGCTTCAAAATTGTTTTCAAAAAAAAATTTTTCGTTAATGTCACAATAGCTCTGTTAATTTTTAAGTTATCGGGTTTATTTATGTACCATTTTAAAGGTAATTTAAAGAGCTTTAAGATTGACTTGAAAAATACTTTTTAAAGCCCTTGATTGAAAAAAAAATTAGGGTTAAAAGGTCCCGGTTTCATGGTTCTCGCAGTAAAAGTTAGGCTTTAAACGTCTCCATCCTTGTTTTTTTTTTCATCCTATAAAAATCAAAAGAACATCAAAAGATTTCTTAAAAAAAGGACACAAATTTTGTTCCTTATAATTTTTACGACGGTTCAATATTTTTGAAGTTATATTCAAAACAAAATGATATTTACCAAAATTTGAATAATTTCTATTTTACTAAATCATTCTTTTTTTCAAAACTAAGCATTCTAAACTAAGAAAATTTTTTGAGGTCATTACTTATGCTAAAATAAAGAAAAGCCTTTGGGGATAACCAACCATAAATTTGAATTATTGTAGAAATGGTCAACGTTTTATTTTTCGATTTTTCCAAAAAAATTTGAAAGGGTCATCTTATTTTTGTCATAACTTGGTCAATTTTGATGCTATTAATTTTTTAAAATGCTTATTAGAAAGGTACTTTTAAGTACTTTAAAAAGTTTAAAGGAAGTATATGTCATAAAATGCATCGGTTTACCGTTATTTAAGTTTGAATGCTTAGACTTAGGTACTCGCCGAAAGAAAATATATTTACAATCACCTATAGCTCACTTTGAATGAATAAAGGAAGGTATTGCAGAGTAGAAATTAGTTTGTTTTTTTATTGGCTTTAATTTTGGTAATCACACATTTTTCGTAAAAACCTATAGTTTCTTATTTAATTATGAAAAACCGCTTTAAGACGTGTATTTTTCTCACGCAAAAACATGATCTTTGATCTTTAATAACTCCGAAAGTATTGATTAAATCAAAAAACTTTATTTTACAAATTTTGTTTAGAATTTGTGTGTCTATTGATTCCTGGGGTTATTTTTATTAAAAAAAATTCACCCCCCGAGAAGGGTTGGCATCCACCCCCAGGGCAAAAGCGCAAGTTGGCACTATGTCACTTTTGTTATCGGAGGTGAAAACCTTCACTGCCTCCACTACTATTAATTTATAATTCATCGAAATCATAGTACCTTCTCTTATCGTGCGGGCGCGGGTTCCGGTCGCCGCGGTATGAGCGCGGGCCGGGGTAGGCGGGCGGCGTCCAGGCGGGGTGGGGTGGGTGGGCGTGGTCGTGCACGGCGTACGGTGGGCGCGCGCGCGTCGGCCCCGCGCCGCCGCTGTCCCGCCGCGTGCGCGACCGCTCCCGCGCCCGCTCCCTATCGCGGTCCCGCTCTCGCCCGCGGTCGCGGTCCCTATCGCGGTCCCGCTCCCTCTCCCGCTCCGTCCGACTCCGATCTCTGTACAAGAAATCGTCCCGCTTCAAGCTCCCGTCCCTATCCTTCCGACTCTTGTGCTTGTGTTTACTTCTGCAGGTATGGAAGAAGCGACATGGTAATGAGCGAGGAAATGTTAGCGATGACGATGGTCCTTAATAAAGAAAGATGAAATAAATGATGAAAAAAATTGGAAGTTAAGGATAAAATAAGTATAGAATAAAAGTTGGTGGTTGTTAATAATAAAGGGGGAAAAAATATACAAGCAAAGAAAAAGTAATGGATATGAAAGCGTGTCTGGTGGCTTGTTATGTAATTTGATATAATTACCTCTCGTGTCGTTTGTTATCATTGGACTCTGGGTCACACTCGCCGTCTTCCAATTTTCGTTTTACTCCCGACGGATGTGCATTCTTATCATTTGGCTTGTCCGATTTATCCTTATCGATCTTTGGCCTTTTCTCCTTGCGATCGTTACTATCTTGTCTGGATTCTTTTTTATGCTTCACATGATTATTTGAATTATTGATATTGTTCTTCGAATTAGCCTAAAATATAGAACATGAAAATGTATTATCGCCTGACTAAAAAATATTGGAGCCCAGAAGAAGAAAATAATTAAAGACTAACCTTAACATTTTCTTTATGTTTTACATTTTTTGATTTAGGTTCTTTTGTCTTTTTGAGACCGTATTTGTATAGCCTATACAGTTGCTTGGCATCAAAATTTGTGAATTTTGACACAAAATACCAGAGATTACTTCTCCACTCCACTTTCTTTTCAGGATCTGGATAAGCCTCCAGGCATATGTCTATTTGATTACCTATTTGTGACAGACATGCCCTTGTTCTTGTTACTTGTTCTGATTCAGATAAAGCTTGATCAGGATTATCTAAAGCCCTTAAAGCTTTCTTCACAGGCCTCATTTTTTCTTTACACTAAAAAAGAAGGGACAAATTATACTTTAATATTTACGATAAACAAATAGAGAGTTGGACATTAGAAATAAAAAATAAGATTTAAACATAAGTTTAAAAGAATTTTTATATCAATTACCTCTTCAAACACAGAGGGATCTAAATCACCCAAAACTTCCAATGCTCTTGGCTCGTTATTGGCAGTAAAATGCATAGGGCCAGCAGGTTTCTTTCTACTTTTCGACTTTTCATTTTTGGGTCGATCTTTCCCTTCTTTCTTTGTGCGTTTTTTATCCTTCTCCTTTCTGTCGTTCGAAGTTTCATCATGCGTTGATACTTCCTCGATTTTTAATTTGCCCTAGAAACAAAAAAAAAATTATAGTCATAGGTTTGAGATACATTTAATGCATACAGGTCAAATATCGTCGTTGCCAAAACAAAACCTCTTATGTAACGTTCTGGACGAAAATGACTTTTTTACACCATATTGTAGAGAATTAAATTCTCCACCTTGTACAAAAACTCACACGTCAATATCTAATATATTCGCAGAGATACAGATGAAAAGGAGGCGAAAAAAAACTCCCATGTGAAACTCAATAATAATTTCATAATCAAAATATCTCATGTGCGCAACTGAGTTTGTTTGTTTGTTTGAACGCGCTAATCTCAGGAACTACTGATCCGATTTGAAAAATTATTTCAGTGTTATATAGTCCATTTATCGAGAAAGGCTATAGGCTATATTTTATCACGCTAAGACTAATAGGGGCGAAGAAATAAACGGAAAAAAACGGGGGGAAATTATTTGAAAGAGCTTATTTGAACGCGCTTATCTCAGGAACTACTGGTCCGATTTGAAAAATTATTTCAGTGTTAGATAGCAAATTTATCGAGGAAGACTATAAGCTACACTTTATCACGCTAGGACTAATAGGAGCGAAGATATAGAGGAAAGTGTGGAAAAAGCGGGGGAAATTATTTGAAAGGGCTTATCTCACGATAGTAGAGCAATTTTTCTGTTATTTGGGTCAGATAAGAAGTAGACCACGTGAAGGATCGTAGGCTATTTTTTGTGGACTAATTATTTGTCTGTGAAATATCTAATATACGGGGGCGAAGCCGCGCGGAACGTCTAGTCAGTCATAGACAGGGATTATCATCATTTTTATGATACTCTTACTTTCGTGCCTGGAACTTAAAACTAATTAAGAATATTTCTATAAATGTTAACAATAACTAATTATTTTGTACTTTGGTTAAAAAAACGTGATATTAATGAGGCTGATTTCGTACTGAAGTCTTTTTTTCTAGTTTCATATTTTACGTCCATGGTTTCATAAAACCTCTTATGTTGCTAAATTTAGCAATCAAAACCTCTTATGTGCAGCAGTAGTGATAAAAAAATTAAAAACGAGGTATATTGACGAGATATCGATACCGCAATAAATATAAAAAATGTCTGAAATATAGATACATACTTAAAAAAAATTAACTAGTATGCCTACGTACATTTTTTTTTCACGAGGAAGTTTTTTTTAGTTTTTACAAAACTTGCATCTTTGCACATAAGAGGTCTTGTTTTGGCAACGACGATATAGCACTTGTATTACAGTATTACCTTTTCTGGTTTTTCATTTTTGGTTTGTTTATTTCCTTTTTTGGCGTCTTCTCCTGAACTATTATCATCCTCTACTATATCTTTCGTTACAGGTTCTTTCGCACCTTTTTTCACCCTCGGCTTTCTTTGTCTCTGTTTCCCATTTTTTTGGTCAAGCAATTTCTTTATAAGTTTTAGCAAATATTCGGCTCTAGACTGTAAATGTTTCGCTTGAGGTTTTTTATCCTCGTTTGTTAGTATTTTATCACAAATGCAAAAGGAAGAATCCATTTTGATAGCTTCCCAGGAACCCATTCCATATTGGTAGATTCCAGCTAGCAACTTGGAGTCATCTTCGACACCCCATTCGACATCGAAATTAGCAGGCCTTGTCCTAAAAGGCAAGAATAATATTTATTGTTATCGTTACATAATATGGAAAAATACATAAGAGTAGTATATTGACCAATACTTAAACATTAAAATTGTGACTTATATACCTGAAATCTAATTGCCATTTCAGCCTCTCTTCTTTTGTCTGCGGCAAAAACTCATCCAAGGGAGCAAGCTCGTCCAAGCACGCAACCATTGTCTTTGCATTGACAGGTACTCCACCAAGTTTAAAACTCTTTCTAGCATTCTTTTTGCCTTCATTTTGATCATCTTTAAATAAATATTGACATTATTTTCGATTGTTCTACTAACACACTGGAAACGTTAAAAGATTTAGTTTCAACTTACTTTGTTCAGCTGTATTATTCATGACAGCTTTACATCTTTCTTGAAGAGTTTCTGCTAACTTTTTCAGATCTGCCAGTGGCTTCTCCTGGAGTTCTGCATCACACGCTATACTATCGAGATGTTTTAGAGGCGCAGAAAACTTTTTGTAACTCTTGACAAATCTTCTAATCTGTAATAAAAAAAAACTTTAAACACTTAATTTGTAGAGGAATTTTTGTTTTCTACAACCAATATTATTAAAAGCTTGTGCAATGATATAATAATATGAAACTGACATCGACGTAGACCACAATTATTATATTTGTATGTCGTTAGTTCGCATTTGCGAAGTAATCGATTTTTAGAACTCTTTTGGGAGTTAAGAAGTACATGTGTGCAGCAGCGGATACTTTAAATCTTACGTTATTGGTAAATCATAATGTATGAAATGCATAATTGGTAGATTATGCGATCGGTCGGTGATAACAGGATAACTGATACCTAATTAGTAGTTATTGAAATGAACTAAAATATAAAATGGCTGTGATCAATGATCATATAGCTGTGGTTAGGTTAGTTGTTGTGAGTGCGTCGTTTCGTCGATCTCAGCGTGATGAAGCGTTTTAGTTAGTAAAAACATACGTGCATACAAACATACATACATACAACATACATACACTTGAAATTTGGCACATTTGTTCAGACGCTGATATAGACTAACATATACGAAAATTGGGCACTTCTGGAAATATAACATACATACGCGTCGAATTGATAACCTCCTTTTTATGAAATCGGTTAAAAAACACCCACCTCTTGATCAGTGAATCCCTTGATCTTCTCTCTGTGCGAGGCGGGCGGGCGGCCGCGCTTGCGGGGTCTGTCGTCGCCGTCGCTGTCACCGTCACTCGCGTCACTCTCGGCGTCACCCTCGGCGTCCTCGCCGTCAGCCTCGCCGTCCGCGTCGCCGCCCCGCCCGCGACGAGACCTTCCACCCTCTGTAAAATATTACGCTCAGTTGTCGATCTAAGGGCCTGGCCACATGTTCACGTTACGACGTCGTCAACGTGGAACGGTGCGGTAACGTGGCACGGAAATCTATGGACGCTTCACACCACGTCAGTCTGGCGGTCTGGCCCCATGCTAAGTACCTGAAGGACTTGTGTTACGGGTACCAGACAACGGAAATATGTATATTTAATACTTTTATACTAAACAATAAACATAATATTTAAGATTTTTATTAAATCACAAGCTGTCTACAAACCAAAGCCGCCGGCCCGGCGGTAACAACCCGGCGGGTTAAGGCTGCCTTCACATAAGTCGCGCGGCTGCCGCACTACTCGCGATTTAATGTGAAGGCAGCCTATCAGATTTTGTGAAAGTAAGTAGCCACTACGAAAATTTTTATATAAGGCTTTGTCCACATTTGTATCAAGTAGTCGTATCCGTATCAGGCATATCGTATCGAGTATAGTTTACGTATCCTAAGTGTGGACGCCTATTTTGACCATAGCGTATCTTTTATCACGTGAGCCACAGTTAGGCCAAAAACCACGTGCACACTTATAGATACTGTATCTTGATCGCGTATCGTCTCGCCGATCCTCGTATCGATCTAGTGATTCGTTCTGTCAAGAACTCCCAGAGTGCAGACTGCAGACGTCAAAATGCGTCCACACTAGATCTTTCTGCCGATCATGATACGCGTATCCGATACGACACGTATCAGATACGCGGCTAAAAGCGATCGGGTCGATCGATACGAAGTGTATCATGATCGCGATCATTTTGCGTCTACACTAGCGAACATGATACGCTTCCATGCTACGCGATGGAGATCTGATACACGAAAATGATCAAGTGTGGACAAACCCTAATGTAATTTTGATTAAACCACTTCGTTCAAAAAACAAAAAAGTTAGCATAATTAAAAATTATATTCTAGATACAGAGGATACCGGAAGAACGGAGAAACGTTGCAGATGCATATTTAAAAAGATGGCAAGTGCCAAGGGCGTCGCCAAGGGGGGGCGGGAGGGGCAGCTGCCCCCCCACCCTAGAGATTCTAAAAAAGTTGCCAAATATAATGCAACCAAAGTCCTAAGTATTTGAGTTGATTTGCTTGAAGTTCAAGCCTTGAACAATCATTCCCGTACGTCGAAACTCGAATGAATTCACTAATTCCACTCTAATTCATAGAGAATGAGAAAGTTATGAATTGTAGTAGGTAAAGTCAACTTGCCCCTCCCTGCGCCATCGGCTGGCGACGCCCTTGGCAAGTGCCTAATTGTCTTGGATCAATGGATGGGAAGCACGTAAAAATTAAATGTCCTCCAAGGAGTGGCAGTGATTATTACAACTACATATAAACATTATTTCAGTATTGTGCTCTTTGCTTTAATAGATGCTAATTACAATTTTTTGTACGCTAATGTGGGATGTCAGGATCGGATTTCAGAGGGTGGTGTCTTCAGTAATACTGCATTAAGCAGGATGCCAAATGATAATGCTATGAATTTACCAGATAAAATCAAAATCAAAAAAATTATTTCCAAATAGGTCAAACAAAGTTAAAACGTCGAGTCTACATGAGGCCTACCACCGGTTCGGGAACTAACCCGGCGAGAAGAACCGGCGTTAGAAACTCGCACGGGTCCACCTTTTACCAAAAAAAAACCTTTACCCGGACGGAATAAATATACCAATGCCCTTCTTTTTTTTGGGTGATGACTGATGAGTGATGACGCTTTTCCATTGCAAACCCATATTACGAAAGCTTATGATGGTAATCGTATGATAAGACCCCAGAGGATTTTCAACTATCGTGTATATCGAGGGAGAAGGGTAGTTGAAAATGTGTTTGGGCAGTTAGCAAACAAATTTCAGATTTTCCATAAACTTATTCAGGTAATCCCAGAAAAAGCTTCTATTGTTACATTGGCGTGTAAGTATATATTTATTCAATTGTATAAAACGAACCGGAGCACTAACACAAAATGAATACGATACTGAAAATAAAGATGGAGAAGTCATTCCAGGTAAATGGCGAAATAATGCACATGATAGTTGTTTAGTTAACATCCCTAGAGAAGTCAATAATACTACTTCAGGTCCAGATGCAATATTCACTGCCGAGGATACAAGGATGGAGTTGACTCATTATTTCTTTTCTAATGTCGGAAGATTAGAATGGCAATATAACCAGTAAACGCCTGATAGTCAACTAAAATAAAACTAATAACATGATATTCACATTTATTTTTAATAATCAAATGTTTTTATAAACATTATCCAATAAGTCTCCTGGCGAGATATATTTTTATTTTAATTTGACAAACAAAGCTTTTATTATAAATCATTGATTTAAAATCAATTAGTATAGTCATTAATTGTTATTCATTAAAGTATGTTAAAACATTTTCAATATCCTGGGTAGGTACTATTAGAGGTGTATTTTCATTAAATGTTTCTGGAGGTGAAACTGCTTGTGGGCTAGCGTTGGATTGGGCGGAGTATGCAAATGTTGAGTAGTTTGTAGATGCAGCCGTCGTATAGTAAGTATTCCGGATTACTATGTGCTGACGACGGGAGAGCCAGATTCGGCTTCAAATATTATATTATTGATCCGGTGTCTTACAATAGCTTTTGTTGACCGCTCCATTTTTCTTAACTGGCCCGCAATATAATCTCCAAATAAACCATCCTCATCTTTTTCTGGTATCTTTGAGGCATTTTGTCGTTCAGAGATATTCCTCATAATAGTCAATACTTCGGACACCATCTCATCTTTTTGACTGATTCTAGGACGTTTATTTGGTTTCGGCAACTGTGATAAATTATTTTCTGATTGTGAATCTGAGTCCAGTTGTGAATTGTGTCCCGCCATATTATCCTGGAAGAACAGATAATTCATCATTTAGCATACTTATATTACAAAACATCAAATATGTATATTATATTTAGCATATAACGAAGCATTAAAGAGTAGATAATTAGGATTGATGTATAATCGGCCAAGTGTGAGTCGGACTCACGCACGAAGGGTTCCGTACCGTTATAAAGCAAAAATAGGCCAAAAATTGTCTTTTTTGTATGGGAGCCCCCTTAAATCTTTATTTTATTTTATTATTATTAATTATCAAATTACACATATAACTAAGGGCTTTGTGAAAATTTCAAGTGCCTACCTGCTGTTGCCATTATTGATTACGAGCAAAAAAGGCCAAAAAATCAGGTTTGTTGTATAGGAGCCCCCTTAAACAATAATTTTCTTTTATTTTTAGTATTTGTTGTTATAGCGCAAGCGGCAACAAAATACACAATCTGTGAAAATTTCAGAAGTCTAACAATAGCGGTTTCTGAGATATAGCCTGGAGACAGACAGACGGACAGATGGACAGACATCAAAGTCTCAGTAATAGGGTCCCGTTTTTACCCTTTGGGTACGGAACCCTAATAAAAGGAATAGATAAGTAAGGTAAGTATTAGTTTATATATGTGGGTGTGTATTGTGTATGTGTAAGTATGTAGTTGAAGTTTGTTTATTGGCAATCACCCTTGCTTAGGAAATAATTACAATGAAAATAATACTTCAAAATTCAAATTTGTTTAGGAAGCAAGGGAAAATGCCAAAAAAATCTAATTAAAAAGGTAAAAGTGGCATCATTGTACTTGGAGTAAACAAATTTAAAAAAAAACACAAAGTAAATACATTGGTAAAATTAATACATACGTAGGTAATATTCCTCCTCCTTCCAGTATAGATCGTAGCTGTAGGCATATTTTTGTAGCGCAGAAAATGTAATGATTTGTAGGCAAACCATTTACTTTCATATATTTCATCTGTACCCGCTCCGGACTTCTTCGAACTATCACTTTTTCTCTTTTCGCGGTAATAGTGACTTGTTAAATTTTTTATTTTTCTTTTCACTTCATTAACGGATGTAGACAGTTCAGTCGCAATGTCATTTAACGCGTCGTAGCGGTTCGGTCGCAATTTATAGTCACGGTGTTTTGGGTCCCATAATAATTGTTTTGAATGATAGAGTTCTATTAGTTTCATCACTTTTTCGTCTTCCCATTCCGTATTGTTTTTGTTGATGAAAAACACAGTCACGTCACTATTCCTCGAAAGCCGGCGGGCAACTGAACACACAACAGGCCTGAATGAGCGCGGGGTGTGCTGCCGGGAAACACGCCGACAAATTTGTAGTCCCGGCGCCGGCGGAAACAAGCTTGCCGGCGGCACACCAAAGCCGCCGGTCCGGCGGCATAACCCACCGGGCAAGGCCGGGGGCTTAAACAAACTTTTCGGCAGCTTGCGCTCATTCAGTTGCCCGCTGCCCGAAGTTGCCGGGTTTACCCGTCGGGTTCGTGCTGCCGGGCCAGCGGCTTTGGTGTGTAGACAGCTGTAGACAGCTATACACATATTTAATACACATCCATGACCCAGGAACATTAAAAACTTTTTGTTCCATCGGCGGGATTCGAACCCGCGTTCCCGGCTTGTGCTGCCACACACTCTAAACCATTGAGCCACAGTGGTCGTCAAAAATACTAATTTATCAGAGAAAATGATTCATAGGCAGATGGAGCTACGTAATTAGATTGCGTTATGTCAAATCCAGCCAGCAGATCACGACCATAAAGTTAATATACCTATCGGAATAGAGAAACAAAGGCCTGAGTAAGCGAGATGTCACTATCAGTAACACTGCGTGGTAGAAAGAGAAGCGTGATTTGAGGTTGCATAGCTTTTTTTTCATCTGTTTGACAGTCTGTCTGCCCCTGAGCCGATCGTTGTCAATTTGGGCTCTCAGAAAAATTGTGATTTTAAGTTAAATAATGAATAATTTTTAGAAATACTGCTCTAGAAACATGGTTAAATGTTTGTGGAATGATTGTGGATCCACACATCGAAAAAACCCGGACAAATATTCATTTCACAGGTGAATTATTCTACATCGACAGGACCTAGTTTTAAGTTTATTTTTGCCAATTCCCTACGAGTTATTGGTATTGATTTTCATAATTCACTTCTTTAAATATTTATTTATATGGAAAACATAACTTGACTAGCCATGGTGCACAATTTAAGGATATTTTGTGTAAACAATTTTCATATATTTTACACTAGGGCTGCATCAAGTTATCGATAAGTAGTATCGATATGAAAATATTTTTTAGTTTAGTATACTAATTATCTACGAATGTTGAAATGATAACATACTCATCCGTAGTTTATAATTAGTTTAAGTATATTAATATACAATCATACATAATTTATCGTTTTTAAGGGTCCGCACCCAAAGGGTTTACCCTTTGGGTGCGGACCCTTACGTCCTAGTAGTCGGGTCCCGCTCTACTACTAAGACTTCGTTGCCTGTCCGTCTGTCCATCCGTCCGTCTGTCTGTCTCCAGGCTGTATAACAAGAACCGCTATAGTAATAGACTTCTGAAATTTCCACATATGTAATGTCATTCTACATCCAATATGGCTGCCCATCCAAGATAGGGGAATAGTTTTAAAAAGCACTTCTGCAAGATGGGCATCAAATAAAAGGGCTCATTGAGAGTGAATTGAAAATTAATAGGGTCTAGTGAAGTCGTGTCGAATCGTGTCATGACATGTCGTGTCGTATCGTGCCGGGTTTTAGAAAATGCCCGGTTGAAACCGATCACCCTTCATGCGCGAGTCCAACTCACACTTGGCCAATTTTTCAGATTTCCTGCTGACCTGGATACCAGAAATTCATGGCTTAAAATAATTAACCGTCCAAACTGGACTCCGAAGAAAGATTCATGCATATACTTAATTATGCAGCAAGCATTTTGAAGAAAAGTCATATTTTACTTCAAAATTACAATTTTTATTATACCTATCTATGCAGTTTTATTTTATCCCATTCTGTTTTTACAATCTTACAATTATTATTCCATGATCAATATTTTGTCGAATTACAAGATGTTTGTACATCACTGACACGCACACATAAACATAATTGTATACACAGATGTAAATCAAATTTTGGTTAAGCTTGACAGCTCGGGATTGTTTCTCTATTCCGATAGGTATATTACCTTTATGATCACGACTTACTTTGAATTGACATAATCCAACTAAGTTACGTGGGTCCGTTAACTGCCTATAAGTCAATTTCTACGATGGTACATACCCTCTTACCAATGAAAATATTAAAGCAGTCAAACAACAGATAACTAAGACCAGAAGCATATTTTTACAGACATCGCAGACCTTGTATAGTTATTTGTAGTGTAAATATTTTTATTAGCATGAAGATAGTATTAGTAGTCATAAATGCTACCTTATTAAAGTCGTCAGTGCAATTATAGTAAGCACGAAAAGGTAACAGGCAGTTTAAGGTTGTTGATAGAATACTCGTAAATACATAATCGCACTTCCGAGTCGTATCGTAGCATCACTCGTTTGGTTCTTAAAGAAGTCTTCACTTCATATTACATGTGAATGAACCAAATAAGACTTCTTTAACATTGTAAAAAAATGTAAGTTTGTATACTTACTGCCATCAGCATTATTTTGTTGTAAATTCTTTCGTCTAGGTGGCAAATACAAGTCCTCCATTTCCTTATTCTTTTCCTGCTCGGCTATGTTTTTTCTAACATTCTCTGGTATGATGTCATCCTAAAAATAGCAAAATTAAAGAATGAAACTCTGAAATTATGCTTAAATTAAGTCATATCGTTCTTTCATTTGATGAAACAGAAAATGTAGTTATTTTTACAGACCCTTTTCAGGCTTTTATAATATCGTAAATAGGAAAGTTTATAAATACTCAGTGCTTACCCAGTCTTTAGGCTCCTCCCCCGCTTCTTCTTTCTTCACTTCCATCACAGCCTTTTCTTCGTCAAATGCAAAGCTAGCCACTTTAAATGCTGACAATAATTCATCGCCAGCCATTGAGGGAGCATCGTCTCTTGTTTCTGCCCTTTGTAGGATTTCATCAATGTCACACTAAAAAAATGATTTTGATGAATAAAAAAAAATAATAAAATAGATTTTTTTAAGTTAGGTTGGAGGAGGGTAAATAACCAGTGTTGCCAGACGTCCCGATTTTGGTGGGGCGTCCCGATTTTTAAATCAAAATTAAATGTCGCGGGGCAGAAGTGGGACTGAGCCTGAACGTGGGTGCAGCGTGCTGAGAAAGAAAGGTGTGTAATGAAAATAAGAGAGTGGGAGATCATAGGGTGTGGATTTTCTATGATTTTGCCATCTATTGTCACGTAAACGTAATTTGAAGTCAAATAAAATGATAAAAATTCGAAAACTTTATACGTTTTTTTTACTATGTCCCGCTTTTGACGGAAAAATCCCGCTATTTTCATTCAAAAAGTTCCAAAGTCCCGACTTGGCACAAAAAAAAGTTTGGCACTATATTATTATTTAAAATCATTACTCACGACTGGTTCTTCGTCATTCTCATCGTCGTCTTTGAACAACTCTTCGGCGCCAAATTTAAGAATAGCATTCAAATCCTCTTTGTTGAAAGGATTATTTGCTGTGGTAGCAGATGCGTCGCGTTTGTTAAGTACCGTCCGTCCCGTTGTGTCCATCCTCTGAATTACGAGATGATCGAGTACCATTTTTCTTTTTGCCCTCTCAACAATATCTTCTTCGACTGATCTAGCAGTAACTAATCTGTATATATTGACCTGGAAAGACAGTTATTTTTTTATTCTACACACATTTCGTGAGTGACCCACTCACTCTTGGAAGTTTTTGCTATCCATCTGGACGAAACATTTTATTAATTTGTTTATTTACTACTTATGTAAAGTGAAACACCCTTTAGCACTCTGTCGTCAGCAAATTTTTAAGGAAAATATTAAACTAATTGCCAATTAATAAATGCCATTGTACCCTATTTTATGTATTCATTTTATTATACTTTTATCTCAATGGTCTGCATTTGCACCTAGTAGAGTTCAAAAAAATGGTTTTGTGTTATATGGACAAACGCAGCGCTTATGACTATGATTTGATACAAAGAACATTAAATTGAACAATTACCTGATTTTTCTGTCCAATACGATGTGCGCGAGCCTGCGCTTGTAAATCATTCTGGGGATTCCAATCGGAGTCGAATATTATCACAGTGTCTGCAGTCGCCAAGTTAATACCCAGGCCACCGGCTCGTGTGGACAGGAGGAAACAAAAATCTTGAGACCCCTCAGCGTTGAAATGATCCAGCGCCTGCTTTCTAATCTCACCCTTAATACTACCATCGAGTCTTTGGAATGGAAAATGCCTTCGCTGTAAGTACTCCGCTAGGATGTCCAGCATTCTAACCATTTGAGAAAATATAAGAACCCTATGCCCCGTTTCTTTTAACCTACACAATAGCTTATCTAGTAAAAGCAACTTCCCAGATCCTCTTAAAAGTTTCTAAAACAAAAATGTCGATATTAATAAAAATGTTAAACAGCATGACAATACTTTAGTGTTTGTATTTATTAGAAAAATAAGAAATATGCTTACCTCTACAGCATCTGTGGTAGCTAGGGAGGCCCGGGACTCAAAGTCCTCTGGTTTAGTGAGTAGCGCGTGATTGCAGCACTTTTTCAACTCAATTACAATATTTATAAACGTGTTTATAGACCCCTTGACGCCCTTTCTTAGAGCGCTGTAATTTTTTGTGAGTATCCACTTGTAATATTGTTTTTGTATAGATGTCATTTCTACCCTCAAAATTTGTTCTACTTTGGCAGGCAGTGATTTTTCCACGTCTTTCTTTTGTCTTCTCAATATGAAGGGTTCTAATTGCTTGTGAAGCTTTTCGTAGCCTTTCGTTGCGGCATCTTCATGATCTTTTTCAAAATCTTCCCATGATTCAAATCTAAAAGCAGATTATTTTTTTAGATAAATAGTAACAAGTAACTAAATAAAATTGAGAAGATTTTAAGAAATCCAAATACTCACTTGTATGGCATAATAAAATGCAATAAGGCCCACAATTCTTTCAAAGAATTTTGTAATGGTGTGCCAGTAACTAATAACCTATGATTAGTATCAAACTCCTTTAAAGCTTTGTACAATAGTGAGTCGTCATTTTTAAGTCTATGAGCCTCGTCGACTAGCAGACAGGCCCAACTGAATGACCTTAAAAATTGTCTGTCTTTCAATAAAATTTCATATGTGGTAAGTATGGCATTAAACTTCAATCGTTTCGAACTAGCGAAACTCCATTCAAATTGCCTGATCTGTTGAAATAAAAATATGTTTATTGGATGTCTATTACAGTAATTTACTCTATGTATAGATAACGAACAGGAATACTTACAATATCTCTGCTAGTGACATCTCCAATGTAGGTAACAACATTCACATCAGGCGCCCACTGAACAAACTCCCTTTGCCAAGCAGTCATTGTGCTCAAGGGAACCACGCAGAGAAAAGGGCCGTAGAGTTGTTGCGATTTAAATAAATAATACAAAAAACTTATGGTCTAAAAAAAAACACTTTCATTAGGACAGGACTGTAAAACCTGTTAAAAACAGACAAGTGACTGGTTTAATTTTTTATCGTTTAGTTACCTGGATTGTTTTTCCTAATCCCATCTCGTCTGCAAGTATTACAGAATTATCCTTACACCAGGAATGAACTAGCCAATTAAGCCCATCCATTTGATAATCCCTTAGAACAAAAGTCTGCAAAAATGAAGACAACAGATATAAACATTAGAAAATAATATGCGTAGTATATTACAAAATAAATTACATCACTGAACATACTTTATCTTTGCCTAAATATTCTGGTTGTTCTTTGAGTTGATGAAACTTGGGTCTTCTCCTTAGAACTGGACAATGTCTGGAGGGAGTGGTTTTCGCCGCCTCTCTATACTTAAAGTTTTCGACTTTCTCCGGCCACCTCCTTTCTATTAGTGCTGCATCCTCCCAAGTGGCATCGGCGTAAGGCAGAGACTCCCACTTACAGAAGTATTCCCGTGTAGTCGCACCGCCTTCTAGTTCGCGAGTTTGTTCAGCTATAACAAATATGATTCTTGAGATTTTACTGCTATTAAAAACGCGATGAAAAATTATATTTATAGAATACTATGATCATACCTATAATTCTTTCAACATAATTGTAGGTTTTGACTAACTCCTGTTGCAGTTCAGCTTGACACTCGAAATAATCAATATCTTCAGGGCCAGCCTGCTTCCTCCAATAGGACAATTCACCCTCTTTTTTAATGTAGTTCTCTAATTTCTTTAGTCCTTTAACTTTTTGTTCGGCTAGAGATTTCTCAGACTCCCAGGTATTGTGAATATGTGACCACCCCTTCCACTTTATCAGGTACTGCAGCTCTGTGGACTCCTCGTCATTTGGATCGCAACCCTCGTTCGGATCCCCGTGCTCCTCGATATAGTAAACTGTGGTCACATTACCAGTGACTGCGACAATGATAAGAAGACATTAGCTAAAATTTAATAATTAAATGCCAAAACGTAAAAATTAATCTGAAACAATATTAGTTAAAGCCTGGCAAATGAATAACCAAAACAGTATTCTTTGTGTAAAAACAAGTTTTAAAATTTATTTTTGCACATAAAATACACACATATAAAAAGTTTAAGAGTTGTTATAACTTGGTATTAATGCTTGAACTCCCAAGCGGCCACATGCGGCCGCGATAACTATAGATAAGATTGTGTCTGGTTTTTCACAATCGAGGTATTAAATGTTACAACTCACCTCCTTTTTTCCCTCTTCTGATACCAAGAACCCTTTCAATGGTTTCGCTGTGGTCTTCTGGTTCTGGTTCCGCTTCAGCTTCCCCATCGCCCTCCACTTCCAAGAGATCAGACGAGTCAGTTTGCTCATCGCTGGCTTCTTTATAACTAACAGCAGCACCAGTCCGACGTGTGGCAGTTCTATTAAAAATAAAGTTAATATTTAGCAGTAGCCAAGTACTGAATGTTATAATATTTGTTTGTGTGTATCTTTTTAGGGTTCCGTACCCAAAGGGTAAAAACGGGACCCTATTACTGAGACTTCGATGTCTGTCTGTCTGTCCGTCTGTCTCCAGGCTGTAACTCAAGAACAGTAATAGCTAGAGAGTTGAAATTTTCACTGATTATGTATTTCTGTTGCCGCTATAACAACAAATACTAAAAACAAAATAAATTAAATATTTAAGGGGGGCTCCCATACAACAAACGTGATTTTTCAAACATTTTTTGCTCGGTATCAATGATGACAACAAGTAGGCACTTGACATTTTCACAAAAGCCTTAATTAATAATAATATTTAAATAAAATAAAAATTTAAGGGGCTCCCATACATTTTTGGCCTATTTTTGCTCTATAACGGTATAAAACCCTTCGTGCGCGAGTCCGACTCGCACTTGGCTGATTATTTCTTTATTTCTTAGATATTATAGTAAAAACATCAATGTATGCTTCACGCCTTATTTTTTTAGTTCATATTTTAGCTGTATTTGATTTAATATATTTTTTTGATAACTTTATGGCTATAAGTAATTAAGATTATGCTTATTTAATTATTAATGTTATTAGTATTTAAGTGATAACAGTTGGGCAAAGAGTTTAAAAGGACAGTAATAGATCGTGAAATGTATTGAGTCATTGCTTAGTTACGTAATTCAAGGCCACATGTCGCGACTTCAACACAGTTACAATATAATGGCGGCAGTGTAAAACAAAATGGCAGCAGCTTAAAACAAGATGGTGACAGATAAAAACAAGATGGCAGCAGTGTAAAACAAAATGGGGGCAGCGTAAAACAAAATGGCGGCTGAGAAAATCTGATATTAAGGGGAGGTAGTTCAAGAAACGGACGATTTTCAAGATTTAAATGGGACAGGAGACATAAAAATATAGTAATTTAAATTCTGAAAAAAAATGTGTTAGTTAAGGATCTAACATAAATATTTGAATTCATATTCCATTAAGTACACAATATCATGAACTTCACTCGATAGAAAAAAATCCCAAAGTTACCTCTTCTTTTAACGAAATTGCCATACTATGTCCAAATTATTTGGAATTTTTAGATAATTTTTGTACTGAATTAAAGACAAAGAATATATCTAGCGATTATCGTTTATTTGACTCGATTTAATTATTGTATACGACGATCAAAAACTATAAAATTGGAGGCGCAAAGGCTCGGCTGGTGCTTTCATTCAACACACTTTGCGCCTCCAATTTTATAGTTTTTTGATCGTCATTTTATACATCAATTAAATCGAGTCAAATAAACGATAATCGATAGATATATTCTTTGTCTTTAATTCAGTACAAAAATTATCTAAAAATTCCAAATAATTTGGACATAGTATGGCAATTTCGTTAAAAGAAGAGGTAACTTTGGGATTTTTCTCATCAAGTGAAGTTCATGATATTGTGTAATGGAATATGAATTCAAATATGTTAGATCCTTAACTAACACATATATTTTTTTTCAGAATGTAAATTACTATAATTTTATGTCTCCTGTCCTGTTTAAATCTTTAAAATCGTCCGTTTCTTGAGTTACCTCCCCTTAAGATTAAAATTTGACATTAATTATTTTTTTTAATATTTTTTTAGTCTCTTTAACATACTTACATACTTGGATTATTGATTGTTTGATCCAAAAACCCTAAGATTGGGCGTTTTCACACTTTCACATTTAATTGGACAACTTCATCGTGTACGCTGCCATGCCGCAGACTTTTAGATTTAGTTGGTAACGGTGTTGCTAGCCTAGCGACGTGCGTGTTAAAATGCGTAAAAAGCACGCTTTTATTGTGGCACTAATAAAACGAAGGCAAAAAGAAAGGAGAATATTTTTGGTCGTTTGCTCGGGGGATGGCCTTAAATTGTGCATAGATTATGACACTACGCAATTTAGTTTGTACGATAGTCGGCCAACTTGAAATTGTATAATATGTGCGGAGGCCCTCTATTCTGTGGTATCGTGTCGTGTCGCTATCGTGCAGTGTGCAAACGCCCATTAGCATACCTTGTATAAAAATTAGTGTTTAAAATAATAAATTGAAGTTTATTTAAAACTGCATTTACTGTTCACATTGCATATTATTGTTACAATGTTGCGGGTAGATGTAAAATCTATTTTGCGTTCGTAATCAACGCACAGGTGAGTTGAGACCGCACTGGCCGTAACTACAATGCAGAAGAGCGACGCGACGCAGCACTCCAGTACTAAAATTGTGACGTGTCACGCAACGCAAAACGGGTTTTACCGGGTTTTATTTTTGCGGGTAGATACCCGCAATGTTGTAATAATATTAATATCATTTAACAAGCAAATTAACAATATGTAATCAAGAATCCACGATCAAAGGATTAAATTAACTCTAAATGTGCATATTATTTAAATCAATCATAGCATACTATTTTCTTCTCCATTTTCGTTGTTTAATTTATTTTAACTGATAAATCATCACAAAACCCAATTTTAACTTGATTTTGATTTGTTAATTTTTTTATTTTGATCGAGAGTTAGCCCATTATTAATAATTATCTGCTTGATCAATTGTTCTACTATATCAAAATATTTTGTTGAATGGGTTTTAAGGAAAATTACACGAAAAAACGCATTTATTTCGTGTAATTTATTGTGAACCACAATTCGTAGAAGGTAAAAATCGAATAAAAATTATAAAAAATCATATTATTATGAGGTAACTTGGTATTATCATCCCATTCACTGAATCTCATTTACTGAATGGGAATATTACGGAAAATGCTGTAATTGTAAACAATCCAGTACTGACTGGATCAATGAGAGACTGCTGTAAAAAATTATTGAAAACTAACCTCTCTTGAACATTATTATAAATAAGCTTTAACTTCTAAGTTTAGAGACTGATGGAAATAAAAGCAAATTGATCTCAAACCTCTACATTACCTCCTGTTTTCTTCATCTGAAGCTTCTGAGCTTTCATCTTCCTCGCTGGAAAACTGTCTTCTTCGTGATGGTTTCTTTTTTCTTAATGGTATACTTCTTTGGCCTGGTCTTTTCGAAGGGGGTGGGGGGGAGCCTTTGTCAGCACTGTCACTGTCCGAACTATCTGAATTCCATGAATCGCTAATTGAAAGAAAAAGATTTTAAATTTTACATGACCATGTTGTATTCTTAAGTTAAAATTTCTTCTTTTGTAACGAATATTACCTCTTTTTCCTACTTTTCCTGTCACTACTCCTTCCTTTATCGCTAGAATCACTATCGGCTAGTTTTAACCTATCAGGTTCTTTCCTGGATCGACCTGACCTTCTTATGCCATAAATATCAGGATTGTCTTCCCAAAGATCAGACTTAACCTTTTCATGGCTGTTTTTTGATTTATGTTTGATAATTGTGTCATCGGAGGAATCCTTGTCAGTGTGATGATCAGATTTTGAAGAGTTAGCATTGCTATGCTTTGGTGAAGACTTGGTATCGTCACTATGTAACCTATCTGCATTTGAAGATTTTTCTGACCCAGACCTGCCTGCAGATCCAGAACCCGAGGAACTTGACCCACTATCACTAAGGAAAAGCATAATATAATATTAGAATAAAAGTAATTACCCCTCAGTGCCCAATAAACGAGGAACAAACAAATGAAGCACATTTTTGATAAAAACAATTTACCTGTCACTACCCGTACCACTTGAGTCACTTTTTTCGCCCTTATCGCTCATGGAATCGCTGCCAGAACCTTGCATGGAACCCTTCTGGAACATTATATTATATTCTATATAAATTGTACCTGTTCTGGTACAATTTATATAGTAGAAAAATACAAAATGCATGTTATTAATTGGCATTCCTATAAATAATCCATATTCCCATATTCCAGCACTACCGTAGTTTTTTTTTTTAGCAAATTAAAGTTAATTCAACTTTTTTCACTGAATCTATTGTTTTTTCTATAGCAAAAAAATATAAAATTAAAGAAGATAAATACATTAATCTTCAGATATAACTACAAAACTAAATTCAAAGAAAATTACATAAAAAATAATGAATAATATAATTAAAAAACACTGTTAATTTCCCTTTTACAAAAAGACAAATTTTAAAGCTGTAATCGAAAGCTTTATCCAATTAATGTATAGGAAAAGGTTTATAAAACAAACCTAACCTAAAAGATGCTGTGTTTGTTTATAAATATAAACAAAGATAGTGTCTAATACAATGCAAATAACAATCTAAGAACCCCAAGATTAAAAAGTACTTTTATTTCCCATAGATTACACAATGTTACTGAAACCCAAATGAATTTGATACATTATAATAAGAAGTGCTCGTGGAACATGGCAATGTCCTAGGAAGACCCATTTTCAAAGCTAAATTGCTAAAATGGGTCCATTTTCAAAATCATTTTCACTGGCCAATATGGAAAGATTACGTAACATAGTTGCATTGTAAACCAATTTTTGCGTGGAACAAATACTTTTTAATACATAAAATCACGAAAATCAATTGTAAACAATCGAGGAATACTATTTTTTCACTATTGCGTCTTGAAATTTTGTAATTTTTCAGGGCCACACCCAACACTTCTCGAACATTCTATGATATTTAAACCGATACAAAAAGATATACATTATAATATACAGCGGAAAATATTTAAAATAAAGCTTTTAAACACTTACCGTGAGCATTTTGAAGAAATTCTAAAGGTGACCGCGTATTTTAATAGACAGTAAAATAAAACTATTACAATGTAATTAATTCATTTAAATAGTAACTAAAAAAGTAGTTGAAATTTATATTTAGCCTTATTTTTGTGAAAAACTGATGAAATTGAAAACTAATTTTTGCAGCAAAATCTTGTCAAGCGACGCCATTTTGTCGTCGCGTGAATTCTGGTGACGACGAAAATGAAAAACTACTAATTTTGCAACAGAATAATGAAAAAAACACCGTAAAATATAAAAACAAATAGTAAAAAACTTAAATTGAAACTTTACAAGCGTCGGAAATACTTCGTTTTATAATGCTAAAATTAACACGAGCACCGCGCACTACCAGCGAAATCCGAACGCTACGGCCATATTGCCATGTTGCCAGCAATTTGCAAGCTTTAATAAAAAAATGTTGCCAGTCGAAATCCAAAATGGTTCATGACTACGTAACTTCCCCTTTCAAGCGCGAGTCGCGAGTCTCTTGCTCGCGACCCAAGTCCGACTTCTCCGATAGGTTATGCGTTTGTATTTGCGTATTTGATGTATTCGTCAAACAATCACCATATTGTGTAGACGATATCAGCTATACTTATAAAATTTACTTGTCCTGACTGACTGACTGACTGACTGACTCACTGATTCATCATCGCTGAGCAAAAACTGTTAAAGTTACAGCCACGAAATTTGGTGAGTAGGGTTGTTTTGAGTAGGATTGGAAGTTTGAATGAAAGTCCGTCATTTCTTAAGTCAGAAACATGAAAGTTTATTTTTGGACTGCTGATTAAAAATGAATGAATAGGTATTTAAGCGTTTTTAGAAATTCTACCCCCAAGGGGCTGAAATGGGGGTTGAAAGTTTGAATGAAAGTCCGTCATTTCTTGAGTTAGAAACATTAAACTTTATTTTTGTGCTACTGATTAAAAATTAATGGATACGTATTTAAACGTTTCTAGTAATTCTACCCCCAAGGGGGTGAAATTGGGGTAGAAAGTTTCAATGAAAGTCCGTCATTTCTTGAGTTAGAAACATGAAAGTTTATTGACGTTTTCGTTTGACGTTTGCTTAAATAGGGTCCCATTTTTACCCTTTGTATAAAGAACCACAAAAAGGGGAAAACTATCCATCTTTTATTGTACTATGTTAACGCAGACGAAGTCGCGAGCAAAATCTAGTTATATTATGTTTGACAAATATTGACAAATATGACCAATAGCCTACCCTACACGTACAGTTCGACAAGGCTGTTTATGAACGTGGCGAAAAAAGGAACTAACGCTTCCATCATACAAAAACGTAATTTTTGACAGCTGTTCTTCTTTGCCAGCAGCGCCCATTGACATCATTGATATATTCATGTAAAGCCTTGTCGAACTGTATCCGTACCTTTGTCGGTTTTTGACGCACATCAAAGGAGTTAAATAGGCAAGTACAGCCACAGACCAATAAGAGATACTACACGTACAGTTCGACAAGGCTGTTTATGAACGTGGCGAGAAAGGGAACCGCTTCTAGATCATACAAAAATCAGCCAAGTGCGAGTCGGACTCGCGCACGAAGGGTTCCGTACCGGTATAGAGTGAACGTAGACAAAAAATTGTGTGTTTTGTATGGGAGCCCCCCTTTCTGAACTACTTGGAACCATTCGTAGGTAATTTCTAGACTTTAGAAATTACCTACAAATGGTTTCCAGATCGTATAACTTAAAAATAATATATTGACTTTAATACAGATTTAACAGTTCCCAGTTCCCACTACAGATAAAAGACTTCTCAGCTGCTCAAGCTGGTAACCGTCGGCTGGCGCCGCTAGTACTGTACCGCTACAATCAACTCCCTTCGAGGTCGAAGAGTGTTGAGGCGACTAAACGCTCAACACCGCAGTATGAAACCATCTGGCAACACTGATTTAGTCAGTCAGAAGTCACACTTTTTCTGATTTAGTACACTAATTAGGATCCTAGCTTTCTAAATGTTATTTCACTTGACTAAATTTAGTTACTAAATCATTTAGAAGTCTAAATTTAGTGAAATAAAATAAGCGCTTAAGCGCTTATTCCATTTCACTAAATTTAGATATCTTAATGATTTAGTGACTAAATTTAGTCAAGTGGAATAACATTTAGTAACTTTCTAAATGTTATTCCACTTGACTAAATTTAGTCACTAAATCATTTAGATATCTAAATTTAGTGAAATGGAATAAAGCGCTTTAGCTGACTAAATCAGTGTTGCCAGATGGTTTCAACCTTTTATCTGTAGTGGGAACTGCTAAATCTGTATTATAGTCAATTTATATTATGTTATAAGATCTGGAATCTATTCGTAGGTAATTTCTTAAGTCTGCTGGTTCCAAGTAGTTCAGAAAGTTCATAATTTTACGTGGAGCGAAAATTCTTTCAACCATCTTTTTCGCCTTTTATTTATTTTTATTTTCATATAGCCAACAGCTAAGCCTATGAGAAGACCAATTTTTTGTTGCTTTGATAGAACTGGAGCCATTAAGAAGACGTCTGACCAAAATGACAACTGATTTAGTCACTAAATTAGGACAAGTGGAATAAACGCTTTATACAGATTTAGCCATTGAGATACGTATTATCACAGATTAAGGATATATATATCTCAATGCGTATTATACTAGGAGAGAGCCTTAAAGCCATTTAGAAGACGTCTGGCCAAAATCGCCGCGTCCTCACAACTGATTTAGTTTCTAAATTAGGACAAGACGTGGAATAAGAAGCTTCTAATTAGTAATTATTAGTCAATGATATTCAACATAATATACAGATCTGTTACGTTCATACTATTTCCGGCTTAAGCGCTTTATTCCATTTCACTAAAGCGCTTATTCCACTTATCCTAGCTAGGTTCCTAGCCTAGCTAGGATCCTAAATCGTTTCCGATTTAGTCAAGTGGAATAACATTTAGAAAGCTAGGTTCCTAGCTAGGATCCTACCTAGGAAACTAGCTAGGATAAGTGGAATAAGCGCTTTAATTTTGATATCTAAATGATTTAGTGACTAAATTCAGTCAAGTGGAGTAACATTTAGTAACTTTCTAAATGTTATTCCACTTGACTAAATTTAGTCACTAAATCATTTAGATATCTAAATTTAGTGAAATGGAATAAGCGCTTAAATCTGTTCCGAATAAGTTCCGAACAATTTTCAAATTCAAAATTGCAAACATTGACAAATTAGACAGATAGGTGAAACAAAAGATACGAAATGCCATTTACATAAAAGAGACAGTTCTATTTTCAAACGTCGAACTGCAAAGTTTCTTGTGCGTAGAGAGTAACATAATTATAGCCGTAGAGTGGACACTTGATACAAAAGTATTAGTAGGTAAGAAATGAAAGAACTTAGGAAAGAGTTGCTTTTACATTTATTGAAAATTTTAACACCAAAATAATTAATAATGAAATATCTATATCTATACATATTATTATAAAATAAGGTCGCTTTTTTCCCTCATGTCCCTTTGCTCCCTTTAAAACTACGTGACGGATTTTGACGATTCTTTCAGTGTTAGATAGTCTATTTATCGCGGAAGGCTAGAGGCTATATTTTATCACGCTAGGACTAATAGGAGCGAAGAAATAGAGGAAAATGAGGAAAAAACGGGGAAAAATATTTGAAAGGGCTAACTTGAACGCGCTAATCTCAGGAACTACTGGTCCGATTTGAAAAATTCTTTCAATGTTAGATAGCGCCTTTATTGAGGAAGGCTATAGGTTATATTTTATCATGCTAAGACTAATAGGAGAATGTGGAAAAAATGAGGGAAATTATTTGAAAGGGCTTATCTCGCGAACTGCTGGAGCAATTTTTATGTTATTTGGCACAGATAAGAAGTACGCCACGTGAAGGATCATAGGCTATCGATTTTAATCATTTTTTACTACATAAAATACATATTTTATGTACCTTCAAAAAGATTTAATTTATTTCTTTTCTGTCTCTTTCAAATTTTTTGTATTTCCTGATTATTTTTATGTGCCGAATGGAGACGAATGAGGGATTTTCTTATTTTTTTAATTTGATTGTCAAACAGTTTCCATTTTAGTAACTAGATGGCGTATGGGTAGACAACTATCGGTAATACCAGGGAATACCATCAATAATTACTACAAAACTGGGCAAAAGAATGTAAAATTTGATACATTTCAATTTGAAAAAGACGCAATAGTAGGATAAAGTATTATAATAGAGTTATTATAACGATGTTTTAGTTAAGACTCACGGAAGAAATAGCCCTATTTACCGATATTCACACCAAATGTCACAGGAAATATAAATTTTGGTTTTCACAACATCTTACCTGCACTTGTGCAAGATAAAGGATATTTAATGGCTAATATTTTATCAATAATGATCATCAAAAACCCAATTAACACAATTCGGGAAAAAATAATAAAAACCACACCAACGATAAAAAGTAGAAGAACTTTTGAAAGTGACATGCCCGCCAAAACTCTCTTTCAGTTGTCAGTTTTCAGTTTGACAATTTGCGTGTTCCTAAACTGTTACCAGTATACTGGCCTAATCGCTTAGGCCAATGATCGTTTAGGCGTATGGTCTTCGTGACTTGACAGTACACTGATATTTTTTGGAAACACAGACTGTATGTAGTCAGTGATGCCAACCTGCAGATAGTTTCAGATGGGTGGGGAACCAATAGAAAATCTAGAAGCGTCTATCGTCGCGCCGTCTGGTGGAGATTAAAAATAAGAAAACATCCCAATATGCAATTGAGATGAACTCTATGATTAAAAATAGGGATCTGTTGTTTTGAATGTTCTAAGAGTGAGTCAAAAACATTGGAATTCAAAAATTATTTTAAAATGCGATACTTCAATTGTTTTGCTTCATCATTGGTAGCAAAATGTACTCCTCTTCCATTTATATGAGATTTAATGACGAATTCTGCTTTTAAACACATTGTAAAAAGATCTTGTGATGCATAGCATAAGCCCCCCATATCTCTTAATGTAACTAATTTGTGGAACCACAGTTTTTGATTTGTATATAATGCGTCAACACAGGTTTCACAATTAATAGATTTTAACAATTTCCGTGCAATCCAGCCAGATATATAACCAGTAATTTGTTTGATTGATTCCGAACAATTTTCATTATTGAGGATTTCAGCTAAAATAGTAACATTATTCTCGGAACTTTTATCAGTTATCACTAGGTGTAGAAATGTCTGGAATAATTTCATCTACATCGACACATGCATCTACATAGGCACATGTTCTAAAGGAATACAATTGCCACTAAATGAACTCCGTAATTCTAAATGATTAAAAATTATTTTGTATAGTGCTTTGAATTGTATGGTGTTCGGATTATTATTATATCCTCCTTGACGCCGAATAATGCCAAAAAAACTTTCTATATGATCTTGACTCAATCTATAAGTCGCGATGTATCTTAAAACGGGTGTATTTGAAATTACATAAGTCACAAACAGGTGTTTTATACTCTCAATACAAATTAAAAAGCCTAAAAATCCAGTTTTTGATTTACATTCTAGAGTTTTTTTGATAAGTTTAAAACAATTCTATTTCGCCTTGTTTTACTGTAAATTCGTAAAGACAAAATATAATCTTTGGCTTCTTCTAAAAAATCTAAAATTTGTGTAGCATTACTTGGACTTACTGCAATTATTGTAGGCATTTAAGTTACCATCTAACAGTCATGTGGCGAGTCTGCACTAACTACTCTATGTCTGCAGCAGCGCAACCATCCTTATCGTTCTTGCGTCAAAACCATATCGCTGTCTCTTTCTTCGCCTGAGCTATGGCGCAAATTCGATTTTTTCAGATTGTTCGAAAAAATAATTGAAAATGTAATTAATCGAGGTATTTATTACATACCTACAAGTGGTAAGAGATTCCATGTGTTTTGTTTACTTTGGAGCCATAGTTCGTACATTTTCTAAACACACACGACGGCAATTTCAATTTATTTTGGTACTTGACAAGACGCGGTACGTTCGTGAAGTGCGTTCGATGGTTCGATGCAGACTAAATAAAGGACGGGCCAAATGGCCCGTATTTGAAGCTTCACAACGCGCGCGATAGTAACATATCTGCTTTGAGTTATTATTTATTATATCATTGTTATTAGTTTTCTTTTTAGGATTCTAATTAGAACTGGAATACCGTAAACTACCAATTATTGGACAGCTAAGGATTTTTTTTACAGAAAAAGCTCTAAAACATTAAATACTTCGCATGAAATAAAAAAATCGGTTGTCTGTAAAGTCGGTTTACTGCATTGAGATAATATACACTAGGAGCTCTCTCCTAGTGTATATTATCTCAATGCAGTAAACCTTATATCGGTGTATAAACGTCAAAAGCGTGTAATGTTATGTCCTACTTACTCGGACATAACAAAGGAGTCGGTCTGCATATTTCATGTAATAAAAGTGTTAATAAAGGTTTTTAGTGAACATTTTATGTTGGATATTGTTGAGTTTTGTGGTTCCGCTAAATAATAAACCATAAGAATGGCCAAAGAATGCCTCAAACACGTGGATTTAACATTAAATACGTAAGTTTTGAACAACGTTTTTTGGGCTTTTCAATCGGTATTTTTGTAAGCTAAAAAGATAATTTATAAGTTTAATAATCCCTTATTCGTGCTATATAAGGCATTAGTGCTAAAATTGTCACATCAATTAATAATTTGTCTACTAAAATTGCATAGCTTTTTACGTGTGTTTCCGGATTCTCATTACTTGAACTATAGTTTATCGATATCATGAACTAAATGACTTTCTTTTCTGTATAATAATGTGCTTCGAAATGATCGACAAATAGAAATATTCAAGAAAATAAACGCACACTACTTGTATGAAAATAAGCACAAAATGGCCACGCGATGACGGGCTAAGGTTACATCTATATATATATCCTTAATCTGTGGTTTACTGACGATAGTTGAACGTGACAACGTCATAGCCTTAACCCCTCAGTTCCGGGAAAAATCTATGCAAAAAAGTTGGCAGGTCAATGTGCAAAAAAAAATGGCGCCCGGCCTACCCTCTTTGTAAAATTAATGTAATATCCTTACATACAATCCATATTTTATGTTTGTGTGAACTACATTATAATATATGTTAAATTTTCTATCTATCAAGCCATCATAATATAGTATTTAGTCCGATGTAATATTAGTTTCTCAATTATAAACTTTCGAAACTATAATTAGTGACTTGTTCAGAAGAAATAAACGAATACTTTATTCTTCATATATTAAGTCATACCTTGACACGTAGGAAATAGAGCACAATTTTGAATAGCCGAAATAATACTAATAGCTCACAGATTGTTTATTTATTTTTCATTCAGAGTGTGGTCAATGTATCAAAGGTCATAACTAACCAAACTTCTTCATGCAAAAGTATTCTCTAAGTCATCGAAATACGTAATATAATCAAAACAAAGAGCGCGGCCCAGGTGGGCCTTACGGTTGTTGAGAGACTTGAGAGTGTAAATGGAACGCCTCAGAGCTGTCAGCGAGGTAACGCCGCATGAACTGTCATGTTTTTCGGGCGCGCACCCCATATCGAATTATAAGACGTTATCACGTCAATAGATATCATATTTTTTGTGTTCATAAATTATCGGGAGTGCCTCCGCTGCCGGCGCCGGCTCCCACAAATATCAGTAATGGGAACCGGCGGTAGGTATACTGCCGGCAGCCGAGATATAAAACAACGGCTGCCGGCGCTGGCACTCAACATGGGAGCCGGTGATAATGCGTAAAGCGCTAGGTTCCAGTGCCGATACACAAATTTTAAAAAGAAATAATCTATACTTAATATTATAAAGCGGAAGAGTTTGTTAGTTTGTTTGTTTGAACGCGCTAATCTCAGGAACTACTGGTCCGATTTGAAAAATTCTTTCGGTGTTAGATAGCCCATTTATCGAGAAAGGCTATAGGCTATATTTTATCACGCTAAGACTAATAAAGCGAAGAAATAAAGGAAAATGTGGAAAAAACGGGGAAAATTATATGAAATGCTTATTTAGTAATAGTTTGAACGCGCTAATCTCAGAAACTACTGGTCCGATTTGAAAAATTCTTTGAGTGTTAGATAGCCCATGTATCGAAAAAGGCTATAAGCTATATTTTATCACGCTAAGACTTATAAAAGCGAAGAGATAGAGGAAAAATTGGAAAAAACGGGGGAAATTATGTGAAAGGTTTTTATTTGAACGCGCTAATCTCAGGAACTACTGGTCCGATTTGGAAAATTCTTTCAGTATTAGATACCATTTTTTGAAAAAGTCTATTAGCTATATTTTATTACGCTAAGACTTATAAGAGCGAAGAAATAGAGGAAAATGTGGAAAAAACGGGGAAAATTATATAAAATGCTTATTTAGTAATAGTTTGAACGCGCTGATTTCAGGAACTACTGGTCCCATTTGAAAAATTTGTTCACTGTTAGTCAATTCTGTACATTGAATATTTTTCTACAATAAATAATACTTGGAATGTGATCTGCTATGCTAACGCGGACGAAGTCGCGGGCAACAGCTAGTTACTTATAATCTCAAATATATTCGACTTTACCGACTTCCAAAGGTGAAGGTTAGGTACCTACGAGTATTTGTTCGGCTGTGGATATTTTAGTTTTTTGTGATGCATTTTCTTAGCTTAGCTTTACCTTAGCTACCTACCTTTTTTCAGCTACTACCAAAAAGTAAGATTTTGCACCACAGCTACAGTTATAAACCCCGTGGTATACTCCGAAGGTACTGAACAGAACTTCAGATTCCTTATACATGTTAGAGAGCTTCAGCTTTGCTTAAAGAAGCAAAGATATTGTATTATACTACTATGCAGATCACATTTACCAGCATCATCATCACCACCATTCAAGCCCCATACGAGCACCGGTGATCGCGACAGCAATAGAATACAATAGCATTTCCAAGAATCCCCGATCGAAGGATTCAAATATGCATCCTTACAATAATATGACTATTTATGACCATGGACGTATAAAAAAGGTTTATGACCTTATTATTTGTACGTTTCATAGTCCTTTAGCTCAAGACTGATTTTTTTGATCATTATTCTGTCATTTGACAAGCGATGTTTGCCAAATAGGCGCCGGCAGCCTATTCGGCAAACATCGCGTGACTTCGGCGAACTTCGGAGTTCGGAAAACGGTGCCGGCAGCCATTTCAGCAACCGGCGCCGGCAGCCACTCCCTAAATTATCTAACTTAAGATAGGCAAACATAAAAATGCGATGGTTTTTCAGTTTATATTGATTTTTTGGTAAAAACTGAATGGTAGGTAAAACACAGTCATGGGACGGAATTACAGTAGTTGGGACACCCAAAACCAGTAGTTCGACAAGCAAAGTTTGATTGAATTTGGTTAAAATTGGTATTGTAAGTAGGAAACATTATAAATAATTGTTGTTTTCACATATATTTTTATTATTTATTGAAAAATAAGGTATTTTAATTAAATATTTTACAAAAAATGCCTTAAAAAAATTAAAATTCTGACCAATATCACATAGTACTATTGTAACAACGAATATTATAACTTTTTAAATATGAATGTCTGTTCGTCTGTCTGTCTGTCAATTACTTCTTCACGCTCAAACCACTAAACGGATTTTGCAAAAAATTGGTATGGAGACACTGAGTCCCGACTCCCGGGAAAGGAAAAATACGTACTTTTGGTCCCGGGAAAATGTACGCTATCCATCCGATAAACGGACTTGGCCGCAGTGGAGTTACGGCCACCATCTATTAATATTGTAGATGTGAAAGGATGTCCGTCTCTTTATCTGTATGTCTGTATATTACATTGTTCAGGTAAAACGTAACTCAAATAGTTAGAGATTTCAGATTGTCCTCATCGAGCCAATCGGCATAGGGCGTTTGCACACTGCACGATAACGACACGACACGATACCACAGAATAGAGGGCCACCGCACATAGTATACAATTTCAAGTTGGCCGACTATCGTACAAACTAAATTGCGTAGTGTCACAATTTAATTAGAGAAGTTCATCGTGACGGCCCCGAATCACATAATAGTAAAAAAAAAACTGGTTGCACTCCGGGAGTGCCGGCAGAAGTGAAAACTTGATTATTAACGTTGTGCATTTGTTTAACCCATTTTTTATGAAAATCGATTTTCAAAAAATCGTCAATCAAATTGTTTCGATCAAGTTTCGATCAAGGTTTCGATCAAGTTTCGATCAAGTTTTGAACAAGTTTCGATCAAGTTTCGATCAAGTTTCGATCAAGGTTTCGATCAAGGTTTCGATCAAGTTTCGATCAAGTTTCAAATTGAGTTCGAGTTCGAGTTCGAGTTCGAGTTCGACACAAAACACTACTCTCCAACCGTCTTACGCGTTTTGTATGGTTTTTCGATCAACACGAAAATCTATCGCGAGTTTCACAGTTTTTACCCATCCCACAAGTGCTCAACGCCGCTAAAGAAGTTTTCACTTCAAAAATATTAGTATGGAAATATGGATTATTATCACCTTTTTATCTGGATTTTTTCATTAAAAGTTATCTGGATAATATCGAAGTTTAAAATGCAAGGTATGATCAATGATGTTTTCCTAATTCTAATCTGTCACTTAATATTGAATGCACAACTTGAAATTGTATAATATGTGCGGTGGCCTTTATCTATTCTGTGGTATCGTGTCGTGTCGTTATCGTCGCAGTGTGAAAACGCCCATACTCAGACAATATTTCACACAAAATCACAAAGCATAGCAGCTCATTTGTCTGTCGCTGGGGCCGTACTTTACTTTCAGGAGGAAGTTGGGCTTCTCTAATAGATCCCACAGGTTGCACATGCTCTTGAGTCTGGATTATACTGATGGGTAGCAAAAATTGTTTGGCATTTGTTTAATTTAATTCGTTATACACAAAGTCGAGGGATTTCATGAAAATATATAAACTTAAGGCTTGCCATTTTCCTATTTCAGCCACAAAAATAATAGGAACGTACAACACAATCCAGGGATTTCCTAATAAAATATAAACAAAAAGGGTTGCTGATTTTGAAAATTCTTATTCCTCTATAAAACCCAAAAAAAATTAACGCGGTGTTTAAATATCAGCCCTTGTGCAACGCACCGTAGCATTTTACAAGACCCCCAAATTGCGTTACGTTCCCTTATTCATTCCATACAATATAACTAACGGCAACAAGTAGGTTTTTAAAGTATTCAGAAGTCACACTTCATTGAAAAAGACACAAGTCAGCTGCAAATTAACTTTCGTATTGAATAATACTCGACTCATCTTTCGAATATTATTCGTCAAGTAGATCAGTATTATTTCATCTAATAACGTCCAATAACTGTTTTTCAGCACTTTTACAATACCAGTAGACAGTAGTAGGACAGGCCAATAAAACCTTTATATGAGATAAAAGGTTATTAAGAATGTACAAAAAATACTTAATAGATTGTTATTTATACAACAACACGTTTATAATATCATACACAATGTGTATCATAAAAAATATTAATAAAAACTTTTGCATGTTTCTAATTTTTTTCTTTTCATTTGCAAAACCAAGGCGCACGTGATGACCATGGCGACAAAAAGATGTTTTATTTTGGTTACACCGCAACCTGATAAAAAATACTATATTTTTATTGTAGCGTGAATGCTCCTCAATTATATTAATTCTATTATTATTATTTGCCTCGTATAAAAACCACTAACTTTTATTTTTAAGATCAAAGTGTAAAGTGTCCCTCTACTGAAAAATTCTAATGACTCGTAATTTACCCTAAGCACTTTACCCTTGTATACGTGGCAAAGTACACCCCCGGTGTCAGTGACCAGTGTCAAAAGCCAACAAAAAAAAAACACTTGACAGCATTCGCTTGTGAATTGTGATTTGTGACAGATGCTGTCAGACGTTGTAGCATTTTCATTTTTCGCATTTTAAATTTTTCAGCGATTGTAAGTTTTTCGTGTCTAATTTGGTCCTACTAATAATTTCTGGAGTCATCTAATTTGGAAATTGTAAGGGCTTTTCAACGTTTAGAAAAAAAGTGCATATTTATAATTACTGTTCATAGTAAAAATGGCCAAACGTTCAGCGTCCGTTGCTTTTGAAGCGGATCCACCGTCGGTGTCCAAAGAGGGAAAGAAACATTCTTTAGATTCAGACGAAGAGGACAGTGCCGCAGAAGAAGAAAAACAGAATGTTCTTAATGCTGATGACATAGAAGGCGAAGAAGATGGAATTGGGGGAATGGAAGGTGAAGTAAGTCTTTGAATTTTTTTATTATTTTAAATACCTATTGAACAAATACCCCTTTTCACGTTACAAACAACATAAGTTAAATTGTAGTTTTACTTCCTCACTGTGTATTCTGAAAATCCTAACTGTGTACTTATACCATAAACTTAATGTTTTTTTGTGTTTTGTGTCTTGGTGGAGGTTAAGGTTTAGAAACCTACCCCAATTTTTTGGTGGATAAAGACAAAACATTGAGATAATCGTCCGTTATAAGTTTATAACAGCTGTAAGTCAGTTCAAGTTCCTATAGGTACTAAACCTGGGCCACAAACATGTTTTGCTCTTAGTGTCACAACTCACAGGCCGCAACCAAAAACCATAGATGTATTACAGTAGGGCCTCGGTAATCCGGACTCCTGCTTGTTCGGTGAATGCTGTAATCCGTCCGGCCGGAGCTTTAAACACTGCTTTAAAATGGGCTGAAGATAACGAATTTGATAGCCACGCAGTTATGTTTCTCCGTCAACTTAGAGACCGGGCTTTGAAATTAAGTGCGAAAATCATAAACAGAAGCTTCAATCAAATATTTCTAAGAGTATTACAGACTTTTTCAAAAATAAATAACTTATATTTTATTTTAACTTACTGATTTCTTACGTCATGGTTGTAATTATGAACCTGTACATTTTGTCTTTATGCTATAATTTAAAAATTGATTGAAGAAACTAAGGTTAAACATGTGTTTTATTAACATTAAGTATTGCATACTATAATCCGGACGCCTCGTTTTTGCATCTTCGGATTAACGAGGCCCTACTGTACTTCAAATGGCTCTTTTATCATGGTAAACAGTCATGAATATTGAATAGTAGTGTCCGACCGAAACTCATTTTTCAGTCGAAACCGAAACCGAACTTTCGGCCTTGCTTAAGTTTGGGCCGAAACCGAAACCGAAACTTGATAAAACATTTAAAATGACGATTATTTACTGAAATTTCCTGTTCTGTAAAATTTGTTAACACATAAGAGAAAGTGCCAAATTGGATTTTTTTACTTTTTGTGACATTTGCTAAAAATAAATATTATTAATCTTAGACTCGAATACGTTCCCTAGAAACTTTTCAGTATCATATTCCGTTTTTTTATACGATTCCAAGTTTTATTGTATTAGAACAAAGGATAACCTGAAAAACATGAGGAGAATTTATTTCAAGACATTTACCACTGAAAAACAATAAATTGTACTTTGCGGTGATATTCTTTGTATGGGAAACACGGACATGCAGTCTCACAGACCGTGGTCGAAGTTCGAAACAAAATTACTAAGTAAACTTGTAATTTAACTGAACTAAAAACAGAATTAGAGGAAAAAATATATAAATTAGGTTTAAAATTTGAAATTTTTGTATTTAGATGATAGCTTGTAGCATGCCTCTTTCATAAGTACGTGAGATATAAGGCACCCATATTTTTTTCTGTTTTTAATTGGAAGCTTATTTCAAAGGCTTGATAAATCCTTTTATTTGTCGGTGCAAGTAATTTTTTCGCTCTTTAATAAATATTTCGCAAATACAGCAAAAACTTTTTACGTCCATTTTACACATTTTTGAAGATATTTTTACGCTTTAAATGTTCGGATTCTAATAATTATACTGAAATAAAATCAAGTAAGACTTCTCACAACCACAATATATTTTCAAGTGACACAATACAAATTTTTCGTTTGATAGCTACATCAACTTATTTCTTAAACTATAATGTGCCAGGAATGTAAAACTACTTCTAAATAATATTTACACCTTAACACTCCCACTTAAATATTATAATAAAAGCCGTAGTAAACATAAAAACCTAGAGGCACAAAAACTAAATAATAAAACACACAAAGTAAAGAAACAATTATTTAAGAAGTCAAAATGCTATCTCTATTATTAACATATTTAGATGTGGGTAGAGCTTTTGTAAGAAAATCAGCTAACTGAGAGGAGCTTTCTACAAATTCTATATTAATAATGTTAAGAGAATAACATTATTAATATAGAATTTCCCTGATGAAGTGGTATTTAACATCAATGTGCTTTGTTCGCCTGTGATACACTGGATTGCGAATAAGTTTAATTGCGCTCTGATTGTCTAAATACAACTTAACGGTCATTTGTGGTTCTTTAATATCTGCCAATAATTGTCTTAGCCATAGAATTTCTTTGGCAGCTTCACAGGCTGCCATATATTCCGATTCTGTCGTTGATAATGCAACCGTATTTTGTTTTCTACTTGCCCATGTGACAGGACCACCATTCATTAATAAAATATATCCCGTATTAGATTTTCTGGCATCCAAATCAGAGGCAAAATCAGCATCAGAATAACCTATCAGTTCACTACTACAATTATAAGAAATACATAAGTCCTTGCTTTTGATCAAATACCTAATTATTCTTTTTACAGCATTTATATAGCAAGGCTTAGGATTATTTAAATATCTGCTGACTATATTTAAAGCAAATGCTATATCCGGTCTCGATACTGTTGCTAAGAACATTAAAGCTCCCACTGCTTCCCGATACGGAAACTTTGAAACATCATTATCATCATCATCAACATTTTTAGTTAATGTGACATTATTATCAGCAGGAGTACTGCAAGGGATCGCTCTTACCATGTTAAATTTTTTAATGATACTTTCTATATAGTGTTTTTGACTTACTTTTATGGCACTTTCAATTCTAGTTATTTCCATGCCTATAAAAGAATTTAATTCCAATATTTTTATTTTAAAACTCTTTTGCAAATCAGCTAAAATATGCTGTAATATTTCTTCAGATTTAGAAAAAACTAATGCATCATCAACATACAAAACTAAAACAACCTTATAATTATTAAAAAACCCTACAAATATACAACTATCAGCCTGACACATTTTAAAACCATAACTGGTCAGAAATGAAGAAAATTTCTTCCAGCACCGAGGGGATTGTTTCAATCCATATAAAGATTTATTTAACTTACAGATGTACCCCGGTTCTGCACTTACGCCTTCCGGTACTTCCATATACACATCTTCGGTTAATTCTCCGTACAGAAATGCTGTTTTGACGTCAAACTGTTTTATATGGTACTTTTCACGAGCTGCAACAGATAACAATAACCTTATTGAATCGTACCTTGTCGTAGGCGAAAAGGTTTCTTTGTAGTCGATGTCTTTTACTTGTGTAAAGCCTCTTGCGCATAAGCGAGCCTTGTATCTCTCGACAGTACCATCCGGGTTTTTCTTAATGGTAAATATCCATTTAGACGTAACAGTCTTTTCATTATTTCTTTTAACGAATTGCCACGTGTTGTTCTCCTCGTGTGATTTTAATTCTTCATTTATTGCCTCCTTCCATTTGTCGCAATCGGTCATTCTAAGAGCTTCTTGATATGTCGTTGGTTCATTTAATTCACACACATTTATCTCATCTGCTACCTCCCTTCGTGATCTCAATATCATGTCATGCCTTACTCCGTTTATAGACTCATCAGAAGAAGGTTCATATGTTTGGTCATTCGGATCTACGTAACTTTGAAAACTTTCGTTAGTACTATCGTATTCATTATTTTCATTACTAACTTGTGGGGTCTGCGGTATTGGTTCTGATGCTACTTGCACTTGTTTTTCCTTTTCAGAGGTTTGATTATCATCAAGGGGAATGTGGACGGTATGCTTTCTTATTAATGGAACGTTATTTTCATTAAAGTTCACATTTCGACTTATGGATATCTTTCCAGTTTCACCATCATACATTCGATAATTTCCATTATCATACCCAACAAGCATCATTTTTACACTCTTTTTTCTAGTTTCCTTCTCTTTTCATCAGGTGTATGAACAAAACCCTCGGACCCGAATACTCTGATGTGATCTAATGACGGCCTTCTGCCGTTCCACAACTCGAATGGAGATACATTAATTGTCTGGCTCGAAGAAGTACGATTTTGAAGGTAGACAGAACAGTTTACGGCTTCCGCCCATAAATTCAGCGGAATATCTCTGGAGTACAACATCGACCTCGCACTTTCCATAATAGTGCGCAGCTCTCGTTCCGCTCTCCCATTCTGCTCTGGGGTGTACGAAGCAGTGCGTTCATGTACGATACCTTCACTATCTGTGTACATTTTAAATTCATTGCTTACATACTCGCCCCCATTATCCGTGTGCAATATTCGCACTCCATGTCCAAATTTATTTTTAACAATCGCGTTGTATCTTCTAAAACAATCTAAAACATCACTCTTATTATTAATAAAGTGGACAGTTTTGTAACTCGTAGCGCCATCTTTAAAAAGTACAAAATACCTTGCACCACCACCAGACGGTTCAAATGGTCCGCAGACATCACTGTAGACGATATCGCCTGGCTCGTTATCACCTCTTTGCGACCTGCGAAAAGGCAAACGACTTTGCTTACCGTACTGGCATGCTTCACATATGAATTCCTTATCATCAATTAATTTCCCAGGTAGTGCACCATATTTGTGCATATTTATAATCTCTTTAAAATTCAAATGGCCCAACCTTTCATGCCAAGTTTTTAAGCTTGCCTGGACTATATTACAATTGGCATTTCTAATAGTTCTTATATTCAATTCATACAAATTGTTGTCATTTATGTTCCCGGTCATAACAATTCTACTATCCTTTTTTATGAATGCGAAAGTGTCCTTCTTAATTATTGTATATCCTTTCCTTGTTGCCATGCCTTCTGAGAATAAATTCCTAGTTAGTTCGGGTACATACAAAACGTCTTCTAATATACTCTCTTCCCATTGATCATTAACGTATCTTTTGAAAACAATACTTCCATGGCCGCTTACAACAAGCTCCTTTTGGTTTCCCAGCCTTACATTATTATTCTCGTTACTGTTTTCATAGTGAACATACTCATTAAAGAAATCTCGCCGGTATGTCATGTGTGCCGAAGCCCCGCTGTCTAATATCCAAATATCGCCTTTATCACCATTATTAATCATCTGTGGGTACTGTACTGTATTAAATGCCAATCTTTTCGAATCATCATTGTTTAAATTTTGGTAATAATTTTTCCTTGGAGCTCTACAGTCTTTAGCGAAATGCCCACGTTTGTTACAGTTGTAACAGACAAACCTGTTGTATTCTCGTGACATGCCAGGACGTGATTTAAATTCATTTCCTTGATTCATTTTTTTATTTACCGAAATGAAAGCATTTGCACTCTCTTCCTGGTTAGTGAGACTTGCCTCCTCATCCAACAGTCTAGCTGTTAAGTTATTTATAGTTTGACACTTGGGATCTAGTGACATCCATGCTTGCCTTACTGACCGATGTTTAGACGGTAACGTGCTTAAAATCTTTGTAATCACAGCCATATCGCTTATTTCTTCGCTGTTGTCTTTTAATTCTTTGGCTAGGCTTTCTACTATCGAAATATGTTGCGCAATGCTATCTGATGGCTGCATTTTATACTGATAAAACCTTTCATGTGTTAGTAATTTGCATAGTTCAGATTTCTGTTCATATATTGACTCTAGTCTTTTCATTACATCCTGCGCCGCCTCACAATTCTCGACAAGAGAGATTTGGTTGAGGTCGATCGATGATGTGATGATGAACATGGCCATGCCATCAGCCTGTGACCACACTTTAAACTGATCATCATCAATAGATGGCCGAGGCGCAGATATGTCGAGACCTTTTTTTTGCCTTTAATGCACACTTCATTTGGAATTTCCATTGCCGAAAGTTTTTACCGTCAAATTTATCTACACGCATTTCCATTTCTGTAGTAAATATATAAGTCTCGTAATACCTCTATCCAATACAAAGTTTCGTAGTAATTTTTCCAATCTTCTTTTATCAATTCAGCTGCTCTTTACTCTGCTTTATATTTATAATGTCTGGGCCTCCATAACCTGTTCGGATTCTAATAATTATACTGAAATAAAAGCAAGTAAGACTTCTCACAACCACAATATATTTTCAAGTGACACAATACAAATTTCCGTTTGATAGCTACATCAACTTATTTCTTAAACTATAATGTGCCAGGAATGTAAAACTACTTCTAAATAATATTTACACCTTAACATTAAAGTACATAAAAAAACTCATAATTTCTCTAAAAATTAAACACGCACAATAAGTGCCAGCGGCAAACTTCTCGTTCCGACTCTGATATCCCCAAACCCCTTTATCTTGGTCACGACGAGTGTCTCTGAGAATCTTTAATTTTTTTTTATTTATATTCGCCAAGAGCTAGACTATAAAAGCATACTTTCTTTTTTTTTTAATTTATGTTTCTGGTTAATTTTCAATGCAAATAATCGGATAATAGTCATTAAGTAACAGGCATAAGAAAAAATATTTTTGTCAGCTTGTGTAATGAGGGCCGCAAGGGAAGTGGGGATACGATTCTAGCAGAGTAGGAACGGTCTGTGAGACTGCGCGTCCATAGTTAATTATTTTAAATATAAATAAAACGCATGTAAAAAAAAGACTCATTCTTTTCATTTTAGTTTTTATCGAGATGATTGACTAGATAAATCTCGCAAGCTTTATCCTCCTATTATCTCAAACTCAAACTCAAATTTTTTTTATTCAGAATAAATTTTTGCAAATATTTTCTGAAAGTCTACATGATGCCTACCACCGGTTCGGGAACTAACCCGGCGAGAAGAACCGGCGTAAGAAACTCGCAGGGGGCCCACTTTATTTACCAAAAAAAGTGAGAAAAAAATTAATCTTTTAAAATAAAGTTTACAATGCTGTAACTTAAAATTATACAATGTCAACATACATACATATAATAAGTAATAGTAAGTCATAAAATAATGTAGAAGTAGCCTTGCAAGCAGCCATCCTACTCCCAAGTTCTCATCTCAAAGTTAAACAAAATTATTTAGTAAATAAAGGTCACACAATTTATATAAATTTATTTTAATTACTTAATCCTTTGTTAAAATAAGAACATAGTATGTAATTCTCCAAAGTGCGTTTATCGTATAGAAATAAAATTCAACCCTCTCATGTCCGATAAGAATAAGCTTAGACAATTTGATGAAAATAAAACGAAGTACTAAGATAAAATAAATTAATTAAAAATCAAAAAACCCGACTGCAAAAATGTTAACTAAAAAGAACGAAACAAGACCTAATTCTGCCGGAGGCATCGAATCCATGTTATAATTGATACGACTCTTGCTTACGAATTTCATGCCAGGATAAATAGAAGGTTACATAGAAAAATGTTGAAGAAGAAAGTGGATAATAAAATGCAGTCGGAGGCATGTCGCACCAAGTTTAACATAAATTCATAAATCATAAAATATTATGCCTCCGACTGCATTTTATTATCCACTTTCTTCTTCTACATTTTTCTATGTAACCTTCTATTTATCCTGGCATGAAATTCGTAAGCAAGAGTCGTATCAATTAAAACATGGATTCGATGCCTCCGGCAGAATTAGGTCTTGTTTCGTTCTTTTTAGTTAACATTTTTTGCAGTCGGGTTTTTTGATTTTTAATTAATTTATTTTATTTGCGACTTTTTAGTTGTAGTCATCTAACCATTTCGACAATCAATCTAATAAAAAATTGAAAAACTACCGTGCTGATATAACCATATATCGTAGGTACACTTAGATAAGTGTACCTACAATACGTTATAATAGGTACATAGGTTTGGTACTGTTTCAATGTATGTTTCTAGTTTTAAGTACCAAATCATTGTTTTTTTTAATACTTTGTCATTGAATTTTCATCTTGTTTCAGTAATGTCAGTTAATTTTTAATTAATACGGTATTGGATATATCCATGCAGGCGGATTTTGGTTTTTTCTTATTTTATTACTAGCGGTCGGCTGCGGCATCGCCCGCGTGGATGCCGGTGAGCTCTGCAAAAAGCATATCCAGAAAAGACTCGGTCAGCAAAATGATTCCCAGGTCAATTCACAGACTCCGACACTAACATCGACGACGTTTCAAAACCAAATGTCCAATTTTATTAATTCAAAGACCAAATATTATCTACATAAACTGTACTTAGTAATGGAATAATTTATTTAGATAAGGATTAAAAGAATGAGTAAAATAAACGCGTTTAAATGTAGTCCAAAAAAATTTCAAGATTTTTAAATAAATAAATGGTTATTGTGCCTCACTCGACTTAGATAGGTATAGTGTGTCGCGGACTTTTTTGTAGATATTTGTAAGTTCTACAATTACTTTGAATTTTATGGTTCTATCTTTTATAGTTTAGGCAGCGTACGTAAAATAAGTAACTTTTCTGGTTGATTTTTTACACCTTGCGTCCGAAGAACCCAAATATCTTACGGTACCCTATTTTTTCCAAAATAAAATTCAGCCTATGTTCAGCAAAAATAATGTGGAATTCTAATGGTAAAAGAATTTTTCAAATCGGTCCAGTAGTTTCGGAGCCAAACAAACAAAATTCAAAACTTTCCTCTTTATTAATATTAGTGTAGATTTATTGTTCTATTTAATATTAAAACTGCAAGTTATATACATATTTAGAATCAGTGTTTAAAATCCTTTATTTTGATACCCCGCTCGATATGCTTGGTAGAATTTTTATTTTTTTTTACCTCACAATATGGCGTCAAACATCTGCCATTTTGTTTTTTTTTAATATCACCTATCTAAGAACACTTGGGTCATTAAGACAAATCTAACGATACCTCAAATGTGAAAATCCGTTTAGCCGTTCTGGAGATACGAGGTAATAAAGAATATTACATACATAGAAGATACGCGCTAAACACATAACCCTCCTGGCAGTCGGGTAAAAAACAAAATAAATACTTAGTAATTTGGCAGTAATTTGCAAAACATAACCTCAAAACACGATTAAAATATGGATGGTGGCGAGATGAGCCGGGGTCTTGCCGGCGAGCAAGCACGCTGCGCGAGTTTACCGAACGACACACGAACACTAGAGTTTCGGCAGAACCGAAAGTTTCGGCTATATTTTGGCCGTAACCGAAACTAAGGCCGAAACTGGATTTTTTGGCCGAAACTGGCCGAAACCGAAACCGAAAGTTCGGTCGGTCACTATTGAATAATAATAATAAAGCCTTTATTTACTGATACCTTTTTACATAGAATAATAATATTTCAGATTATGATTAGACATCGGTGTCAGTTTGCCCTTTGGCAAAGGCCTCCCCTAGACTTCGCCACGTTTGTCTGTCTGTGGCCGTCCTCTGCCACAATGCTCCGGCCATTTTTTTGAAGTCATCTTCCCATCTCTTTCTTGGGCGTCCTTTCTTTCTTTTACTATCCCGAGGATACCACATTGTTATATCTTTTGACCATTTATTTCTCCTGTTTCTTATCATATGGCCTGCCCAGCTCCATTTAAATTTCTTTACAGTGTAACTGACATCAATGAGTTTTGTTTTCTTTCTAATTTCTGTTAGTTTATTTTTGTCCATTAGCTTGATGTTCAGAATACTTCTTTCCATTCTACTTTGGCAAACTTTGAGTGTTTTGTGTTCTTTCTTTGTAAGAGCCCAAGTTTGTGCGCCATAAGTGAGGCATGGCAGTACACATGAATCATAAACTCTTTTTTTGTCTTTCATAGGTATGTGTGGATTTTTAAATACTTCCTTAAGGGACCAATATCTCTTCCAAGCATTGTTTATTCTGACATCTATTTCTTTATGCATTTGGTTTTCTGGAGAAATAATTTGACCCAGGTATGTATATTGATCGACATACTCTATTTGGTTACAATCCAGCGAGATAGGTATTTTGTCGTGATTTGTCATTAGTTTAGTCTTTTCTGTGTTCATAGTCAGGCCTACAATTTTGCTTTCTCTTTCTAATTGGATTAACATTTCTTTGAGGTGTTGTTGATTATCTGTAATCAATATCAGATCATCTGCGAATCTTAGGTGATTTAGTTTTTCTCCGTTTACGTTTACACCAAAACCATCCCAGTCCATTTTTCTAAATATATGTTCGAGCAGTGCCGAGAATAACTTTGGAGAAAGGGGGTCTCCTTGGCGTACGCCTTTAATTATCTCGAAGGGTTGTCCTTTCCTTTCTGTTTGGATCTTTGCTGTTGACTCTCTATAAATGTTTTGTAGTATCCTTATGTATTTGGGGTGTATTCCTTGTGATTTTAAGGCTTCTCACATGTGGTTATGTTTTATAGAATCAAATGCTTTATTGTAGTCTACAAAAGCCATGTAGTATTTTTTCCCATATTCGTTGCTCCTTTCTATAATCTGCTTTACCACATGGATGTGATCCATAGTAGAAAAGTCTTTCCGGAAGCCTGCTTGTTCTTTAGGTTGGTTGTTATTTAGGACTGTACTAAGTCGGTTTAAAAGCACTTTTGAAAACACTTTGTATAAATTTGACATCAAACTAATGGGCCTGTATTTTATTTATTTATTTAACAGTTTATTGCACACAAAAACATTTAATAAATTATACTTATGAAGAAAAACGACACAACAGGTACTGCTTATCTCTAAAGAAATTTCTTCCAGCAGCCCTAGGAAGAGAAATTTGATCACAAACAACAGATAGGGCGTGCATAAACAGAAATGAAATATATATATATATATATATATATATATATATATATATATATATATATATATATATATATATATATATATATATATATATATATATATATATATATATGAAATTATAACTACTTACAGGTACAGTTAAAATACAATTATTATTGTAATGTTCAACAAAATACTACATTAAACTAATAATAATAACATACTATAATATTAGAATACATACTATACTAAAAACTAACTTATAAATACTTACTAAAATAAATACATACTATATGTATATTTAATAATCATAGTTGGATTCAGTATTGAGGTAGTGCTCCTTCAATCGTCTTTTAAAGACAGCGATAGTAGGACTATCACGGATGGCGTGGGGTAGGGAATTCCACAATCTGACTGCATGAACAGTAAAGGAGTAGGAAAAGAAGTTGGAGCGATGGGAGGGGAGGGAAAGGTTTGTTCTAACATTAGGTCTACAAGGGACGTCTAAGGGTCGTGAAAAGTTAAAACGCTCTACGAGGTAAGAGGGGGACAAAGGGTTGTAAAGGATATTATAAAGGAGGGAGAGAATATGGAGATTTCGCCGAAGGCGAATCGGAAGCCACCTAAGCTGTAACCGAAAAGCAGAGACATGGTCATACTTTTTAAGACCAAAGACAAAACGAATGCAAAGATTTTGCAAACGTTCTAACTTTGTCAGCAATTCTTCGGTAACATCTAGGTAGCAGGAGTCAGCATAATCAAGGATAGGGAGAATGAGTGACTGGACTAGGGAAATTTTAGTTTTTAAGGGCAAAAAGTTCTGAAGACGCTTAAGCATGTGTATCGAGTGGAATATTTTTCTACTTACCTCATTGATTTGAGGTTGCCAGGACAGATTGCTATCAATGATTATTCCGAGGTTCTTCGCAGAGCGTGTGTAAGCAATCGGAGTATCATTGTATATAATTATGGGCACATCATTTAGTCTTTGTGTCATGTACCTGCTACCGACAATTATTGCCTGTGATTTATTGGGATTGACTAAGAGTCCAAACGATTTAGCCCAGTCTGCTATTCGTTGTAGGTCTGCATTGATGTCCCTGACCGCAGTACTAATATCATCGACATGAGAACGACGATATATTTGCAAGTCGTCTGCGTAGAGATGAAAGTTACAGGACAAAATTATTAAGGTGACTGTGTTTATAAAAATTGAAAAAAGGAGAGGAGAAAGAACACCACCCTGTGGAACCCCCGCATCGAGATCACACCAGTCAGAGGTAGCCTCGCCATAGCGGACCCGCTGCGAGCGCCCCCGAAGATAGGAGTCGAACCATTCTATCACTGCGGATGATATATTGAGGGAACGAAGGACCGAAAGGAAGATGTCAAAGTCAACTGAATTAAAAGCACTGCTAAAGTCAAGAAGTACCAGGATAGTTATACATTTTTGCTCCATAGCAAGACGTAAATCGTCAGTAACTTTTAGCAGTGCTGTAACAGTACTGTGACCAGGACGGAAACCGGATTGTAAGGAAGAGAGCAAATTATTAGAGGTAAGGAATTGGGAAAGCTGTTTATGGGCGATGTTTTCAAGGACTTTGGAGAGGTAGGGCAAAATAGATATTGGTCTAAATTGGGATAAGGAAGAGGGATTAGGGGCTTTAGGTAAAGGAATTACATTGGCACGTTTCCATGCCGAAGGAAAAGAACTCGTTGCCAAGGAGTGATTAAAAATATGAGTGAGAATTGGCAAGAGTTCAGGAATTGAAAGGGAGATCATGCGGGGACTAAGGTCATCATTCCCAACAGCAGTGGATGTTATAGCTGTGATATGTTTCTTAACATCATCCTCAGTGACAGGCTGGAACGAAAATGGAGTACAGGAGGGGATAGGAAAAGAGGAGATATGGGAAATCGTGCGCGCTTTGGTATCTCGTTCAACGCGTACAGGTGGTTTAGAGAAATGGTTGTTAAGAGCGTTGATATCTACCGTGCTATCTAAACTAACCGAAGACTTTCCTATACCAAGGGACGAAAGGAATTTCCAGAGTTGGGAGGGGTTGCTTTGGTCAATTGTAGAATGTATGTGGTGTCTTTTTGAATCTCTACACAGGCGACTGCAATGGTTTCGAAGGAACTTATATTTGGCCAAATTTGTCTCAGTTGGTCTTTTTCGGTATTGACACAGAGCTCGGTTACGCTTAGCTATCATGTTTAATATTTCCTGGGTGAGCCAAGGTGCCGGTGCATGTTTAACTTTAACTTTTCTAAATGGAGCATGAGTGTCAAATATCCGGGTCAATATATCACTAAATGCCGATACTTTTAGATCGATATCCCAGGCCGAGTGGACACGAGACCAATCAGCATTAGATATGTCATGCTTAAGAGCCTTCAGATCCAAACCCTTAAAACTACGTAGGATGAGGAACTTGGGTTTTTTACGTGGTGGTTTGAGCTTAAGGGAAAGGAAAACTAGGTCATGGTGTGAGAGGTTACATGGAAATTGGCCATGGGTTTCAATGAGATCGGGTGAGGAGGTGATAAGAAGATCTAGGAGGGAAGGGTTGGAATTGGGAGCATGGTGGGTAGCTGAGAGCGGAAGGATGCTTAGGTTAAGGGATGAGAGTAAGGAGCGGAGTTTCAATGCACGTGAATCGGCTTTCATGAGACATGTGTTGAAATCACCTGCAACTAAAGTACAATCGTAATTTGGACTATGCGTGGCCAACAGAGACTCCAGAGTACTGAAGTAATCGATACGCAAGGATGGACTGTAAGCCGCACAGATTAGTACCCTCTTATGATTTAAGGTGATCTCAACACACAAGTACTCAATTGAACACGTGTACCGGTTGGGCGAGGCAGTGATAATTTTACATTCAATGTTACTACGCAAGTAAATGGCCACTCCACCACCACTCTTACCCACACGATCATTTCTAATGAGCTTATACCCCGGAAGAGCATAAGCAGTAGATGACAGAGAAGGTTTGAGCCAGGATTCCGACACTAAAATAGCATCTACCGACGAACTGCTAAACATTTCAAGGATATCTGGATAGTGGCGAGGTATGCTCTGAGCATTAACATGGACAAGGTTGAGGTTGTTGGGAAAGCGGGAAAAGGAAGTAGTTAACTGTTCATGAGCAGAACAAGAAGTCGATCCCCTATCGCCATCTAGGCTATGAAAACTGTCAGACGAAGAAGAGCACGAAAGAAAGTCCTCATTGATAATATCATTATCAGAATATAATAAATCCATAAACTACTAATATATATAAGATCAATAAATACTAATATAATAAATATATAAATTAAGAATATAATATATAAAACACAAACAAGTCTATTTCCTATTATAAAATAAATCTACCCTATCATATTTCGCCCATCCTAGCTCACCATAATGTGAGAATATAAAAAAAAAAGTACGCTAGCAACAATGCTTTGACTATTGTCTGCACAAGACAAAAAACAAAAAAAAAAAAAATTTATACAATGGCATTGACATTCAGTCACCACTGACAGATGTCAGTTTGACAATTTGACAAAGGAAAATATCAATGGACATGCAAAGTGCAAACTAAAATTAAAAATGTTACAACTACACTCAACAATAATGAATAATTTAAAATTAAACTACTACCTTAGAATAAAAATAAAATAGTGGAGACTATATATATACAACAGTAGAAACAAACAAAGAATACAGGATAATGCCGATTGGACTGCGTTTGCGCTCCCACCTATCTCCTTCTAGTACGGCGTGAAGAAGTAGCAGCTGTGCTGGGGTCCTTACACTCCATAGTAGTATGCTTTGAGACCTCACTACTTTTATCTACCATTGTGGCATGAGCGGCCTTGGGGTCTTTAACAGCTGTAAATGTGGACAGTAACGGCTTGAGCTCCTGCATACTTGTATTTGTTGAATAAATAATAGTAAATTATTACAACCTGAGACTGACGGCGACCATTGTTTGTGCGACGAGATAGCGATCGACGTTGCCATGGCGACATACTTAGTCACTTCAATAAAATAATATGGGCGAAATACTTTATATTATGGCAAAGCAACGTTTGCCGGGACAGCTAGTAGTACTATATAATTTTCCCCTTACCATTCGGTGGTTCGTGTTAAAGTTCAAATTGTTTATTGTGGTTACACCTTTGAAAAGATTGGGTTTGTTAGAGAGTATGAAGTCCATTTCGTTTTTTACTTGCCCATTAGGAGATAACCAAGTCCATTTCTTATTACAGTTTTTCTTATAAAAAGTGCTGTAGTTATTAATCTGTAGTTATTAATCTCTGCCTTGTCCCCTTTCTTGTGAAGCAGTGTAATAGTTGATGTCGTCCATTGTCTTGGTATGATTTCGTTATCTAAAATTTCGTTAAATATTTTTGTGATAGTTTTTAGAGTGTATTCAAGACATCCTTTTAGGATTTCATTTGATATTTTATCTTCTCCAGGAGCTTTGCTGTTTTTCTGGGATAATATTGCCCATCTTACTTCTGATTCTAAAATTGGTGGTATTATGTCTTCATTTTCGTCCTTTGGTAGGTGTTGTTTATTGTTGCAAGGTGTGTCTTTATACAATTTACTGTAGAACTCGGTTGCAGTTTCGTTAATTTGTTGTCTTCTTGACTCTTTTTTTCCTGATACATTATTTTTTACGCATGGGATCCAACAGATATTTTCTCTTAACTCTTTTAAAGCTTTTTTAATTCCATCTGATTTCTCTATATGGTATTGAATAGTCTTATTCCATAGTTCTTTCCTGTGCTTTCTAATTTTTTCTTTTATTTCTTTACTAAGTTTTGATATTTCATGTCTATTATCTTTTTTGTTTTTTAAGAGAGTTCTTCTGATATCAATTAAAGATCTTGCTTCCTTGCCAATTTTATCTTTTTTAATTCGGGTGCCTTTTAAATTTTCAGAGACACGTTGAAGTGTTCTTTCTAGAATGTCATATTTTCCTTGTATTGATTTCATATTTTCAATTTCAAGTGTATTTTATTTCAATGATATTAGTATTTTTTCTGGGATTGTTGATGGAGTTAAATTTTGTTTTAGAGTTTTGGTGATATGTTTTCTACTTTTTCTTGTTATCTAATATATAAAATTCTCGTGTCACAATGTTAGTCCGCGAACTCCTCCGAAACGGCTTTACTGATTTTTACCAAATTTTATATGCATATTCAGTAGGTCTGATAATCGGCTACTGGGTACTTTATATATTGATAAGTGCATTTGTTGAATAAATAATAGTAAATTATTACAACCTGAGACTGACGGCGACCATTGTTTGTGCGACGAGATAGCGATCGACGTTGCCATGGCGACATACTTAGTCACTTCAATAAAATAATATGGGCGAAATACTTTATATTATGGCAAAGCAACGTTTGCCGGGACAGCTAGTAGTACTATATAATTTTCCCCTTACCATTCGGTGGTTCGTGTTAAAGTTCAAATTGTTTATTGTGGTTACATCTTTGAAAAGATTGGGTTTGTTAGAGAGTATGAAGTCCATTTCGTTTTTTACTTGCCCATTAGGAGATAACCAAGTCCATTTCTTATTACAGTTTTTCTTATAAAAAGTGTTAAGAATTTTTAGGTTATATGCTTGGGCTAAGTCTATAAGTAGTTTTCCATTGTTATTTCTTTTTAATTTTTCTCATCTCTCATTATTTGGTAGCCTTTGTCCTATCTGGCCGTTAAAATCGCCCATGAGTATGATTGTTTTATGTGCTTTTTCAAGAGTTTTTGCTAGGTCTTCATAGAATTGATCTTTTATGTCTTCTGGAGCTATCTCTGTTGGTGCGTATATTTGAATTATTGAAACAGTTTCGTACTCTGGTAGGGTGATATTTAATTGAGCGATTCGTTCTGATATCCCAATAAATTCTTCAATATATTTGCTGTGGCATTTCTTTTTACAAGAAAGCCAACTCCATGCAGACCAGGCGTACTTCCGAAGTGGTACAAAATGTATTCATCATATTGTTCTATTTTTTCACCATTCTTCTAACTTGGCTTAAGCCAATGATATCCCAGTTAATATATTTTAGGGCAAGTTCTAGTTCTAATCTTGATTCATCTGTTCTTAAGGTTCTTGTGTTCAGGGTTGATATATAATAACTGTTTCTGTTTTTTTGTTTTATATTTTTTTGTTGAAGTTTGCTTTTCTTTTCCGTATGCAATAAGTCTAGGGGGGTTTGGTCTACAGCCCCTCGGGGACCAACCGGGTTAAGGCAGTTTAGAGGTTTTTTGTTGGTTTTTCTTTTGTGTTTTGCGATACCGATGTCTAAAGGTTCCTAATCTTTCAATATATTTGTTTCTATCGTTGAAATTTCTATCGTTGGAGTTGATCTGAATCTTGACCTCAGATATGCGAACGAGTCTATTTTGTGTAATTTTGTCGGAGCTATTAAGTTTTTCTTTTCTACTGGTATGTGGTTGGTTGCGTTGATTGGGGATATGGATTCCTCTCTTTTCCTTTTTTCTTTGTCCTTAGACTTTACTATGATTTTGTTGTTTCTGATGTAAGCGTCATGTCCTTTTGATCTTTCTTGTTGAAGCTGTATATTCAGCTCCTTTCGTTTTTGTAATGTCTCCTTAGAAAAGTCTTCTGTAATGTATACATTTTCCGGCATGTTTTTCTTATTTCTGAGCACCTCGCTTTTTTTGTTGTATGTTGTGAATGAGATTAATATGGGTCTTGTTTTCCCGTCGTACTGTTTCCCCAATTTTTGTATTTTATTAATATCATATTTTTCTATATTGACACTTATTTTTTGTAGTAACTGTGATACATTTTGGTATAGTTGAGTGTAAGTATTCTCTGTTTCTCCAAATCCGTGTAATAATATGTTGTTTTTTCTAGTGATGTCTTCGAGTGTGTTTATTTTCTTGTTAAGTATTTCGATTTCCGATTTGAGGACTTTGTTTTCTTTTTCTAATGGCCTGATTTTGTTATCTATCGTAATCATAATTTTTTCTGTATTTTCTTTCATTAACTTATTCACTATTGAATAGTATACCTATTATGTAACTATTTTTATTAGTAACCAGGATTTTTGTATATTTCCAGATTACTATTACTCCTTTCAACATGAAAGAAGAATTAGAAGAAGGTCATTTTGACACACAAGGTCATTACCATTGGAAAAAGGAAAAAGAAATCAGGGATGGATGGTTAGACAACATAGACTGGGTAAAAGTGAAGGGTCGTCCTGAAGACAAATATAAAGTGCACAAGGATAATGAAACCTCCAACATTTTAGATGACACCGACAGTGATTCTGAAGAGGAAGAGAAGTTTGACCTGATAGCTAATTACAAAGAAATCCTCAATCATATGAAACCTAAAGAGACTATAGCAAAATCTCTACAACGACTAGGTGTGATATCTTTTCTTTATTTTCATATATTATGTAGTTCTGATTTTTCAATTGTCTTATAATGGCACCAGAAAAAGAAGCAAAGTTACGAAATTTAACCCAGTGTACTGTCCGACGCTAATATTGTACAGAGCCAGTAGGTCTACTGGCTAAGACAAAATATGTGGTGTATTACAATGACATCCCAACAAAGTCATAATATGACAATGCACTGACATGAAGGTTATAATTCTATGCTGACAATGTACATAATATTTCATAATTAATCAATGGAATGGCGTCAATTGCAGTAGACGTCATAATCACTGGGTTTTATTTAAGAACTTACACAACTAAGAAAAAAAATATCTGTTTTTTAATTTATTACATTTAGAAATACCATATTATCATGACTAAGACCATAGCTGAACAACATAGTATTTTTTGTTGATGGCTATGACTTTCGGGAAATACATTCTAAAATACTTTTGTACTTTACAAAAACTTGGGAAATACTATTCAATATGAAAATAAAGCAAAATGTCATAGTTTAAATATAGAGTTCTTTTCTTTTCATTTTATTTAATGTGCACTAAATTTACAATTGAGATTTAGCCTGTCCGCACATTATCCGTTTCTGATCAGAAAAATCGGACGCCCGCCGGAACCCACTCTGTTCATACATTTTGTTGTGGACCCCACATACTATCAGAATTTCTGATGTGTCAAAATGGGTGAATGGGGCGCGGGCGGGGCGTCCCAATTTTTCTGATCAGTTTGGATAATGTGTGGACGGAGTTGAGCAAAGTACAGTGTAAACCAAGTTGGGCTCACTTCAACGTTATAGGGAGTTTATCGTTATAAAGGATAACGTTATAAAGAGTTTACACTAATAGTAATTTTATTTCAGGAGCAAAATCGAAAATATCCAGTGCTGAAAGATGGAAAAGGAAAAAAGCAGGTATTGTGGATGAAGACGGCAAAATTGTTACAAGGATTACTGAACTTGCAAATCAGATATTAACTAAGCTAGGCAACATGGATGTGTACCAGGAAACCTATGAAAAAATCACGAAAATTATTGACAAAGACAAAAACAAGAATGGTGATACAGAATTAGATATGTACGCTGATGACTTTGATGTTAAAGAAAAGATGAATATGACAAATAGTGAGACAGCTGCTGGAACAAGTGATGATTACGAAAAACCAAAGGAGGTTCAGTGGGAGTTCAAGTGGGACCAAAACAGTGATGATATATCTGGTCCTCACTCCACACAACAGATGCATAAATGGTCTACTGATGGACACTTCAAAACTGGTGTTTGGGTGAGGAAACATGGTGAAGACAGTCAGTTTTATAGCTCAAGCAGAATTGATTTTGAACTGTATATTTAATAAAAAATATTATGTAAGTACTTGTTACATATTTTAAAGTTTTTTATTTACAGAATACTTTAAAAGTTGAAGCACTTCAGTTATTTTTTTGTTTAAATGCGTTTATTTAAAAAAGCACTGGTTGAAATTGGAAAGTTCCCTTCTTGTTATAGTCCACCTATAACAAGAAAGGAAGACTCTATGCTTTTAACATCATGATGCGACAAATTGGAGCAAAGACATAGTACGTCAATAGCCGCGTACTGATTGAGCGAGCAGCCTCGCGAGGCTGCCTCTTGAGGCAAATCCTCGGTCTGTCAAGACGTGCCTCACCCGAGGCCAACGTACGTGCTGCTTCGCCCGTGCGTGCCGCTGGCCGCTGCCCGAGCTTCGCGAGGCTGCTCGCTTGATCTGTAGTTCAGTACGCGGCTATTAGGCCGTGTTCACACCAAACCGACTGTGAGCCGCCGAATGTGAGCGAACGTTACGCAGTTTATTGTATTTCCATACATAGGTATTCACATTTTCGTTCACACCTAACCGACAATACGCTAATATTGCGCTAGGCGTAGGCGGGGACAGTCACAGTGAGCCTGCTCACATTCGGCGGCGTATAGTCAGTTTGATCTGAACATTTTAATGGAAAATTACAGATTTTTTTTTCATATTTTTTAAAATATATTTTATAAAATATATAAAGATAAACTACCATAACATGGCGCGCCCCTCCAAAATTCAAAACGTTTGAAGTGCGTTGTCAAAACGTTTGATGTGAGATGTCAAAACGTTTGATGTCCGTTGTTTTGCGACTTGCGCGGTCGGCTAGTTAAAGCACTTATTCCATTTCACTAAATTTAGAAGTGCTAACTAGGATCCTAAATAGAAGACTAATTAGAAGCTTCTTATTCCAGTTGTCCTAATTTAGTAACTAAATCTGTTGTGACGACGCGGTGATTGTGGCCAGACGTCTTAATGGCTCCAGAGTCCAGTTCTGCAAAGCAACAAAAAATTGGTCTTCTCATAGGCTTAGCTGTTGGCTCAATGAAAATCAAAATAAATAAAAGGCGAAAAAGATGGTTGAAAGAATTTTTGCTCCACGAAAAATTATGAATTATGAACTTTCTGAACTACTTCGAACCAGCAGACTTAAGAAATTACCTACGAATGGATTCCAGATCGTATAACATAATATAATATATTGACTTTAATATGTACAGATTTAGCAGTTCTCACTACAGATAAAAGGTTGAAACCATCTGGCAACACTGATTTAGTCAGTCAGAAGCCACACTTTTTCCGATTTAGTACACTAATTAGGATCCTAGCTTTCTAAATGTTATTTCACTTGACTAAATTTAGTTACTAAATCATTTAGACGTCTTTTAGTGAAATGGAATAAGTGCATATGATTAGTTGAGCAACAAATCTTGGTAATAACTAGTAATAACTAATAAGTGACATTAAATGAATATTACGAGTACTGGTTGATTGGTTGGATAAGGATGTGACAATACACATTAAAACACTTGAAACAGTAATGAGGCATTTTCTTATTTTTTTAATTTGATTGTCAAACAGTTTCCATTTTAGTAACTAGATGGCGTATGGGTAGACAACTATCGGTAATACCAGGGAATACCATCAATAATTGCTACAAAACTGGGCAAAAGAATGTAAAACTTGATACATTTCAATTTGAAAAAGACGCAATAATATTCCAATGAGTAGGATAATAGAGTTATTATAACGATGTTTTAGTAAAAACTCACGGAAGAAATAGCCCTATTTACCGATATTCACACCAAATGTCACAGGAAATATACATTTTGGTTTTGACAACATCTTACCTGCACTAGTGCAAGATAACGGATATTAATGCCTAATATTTTACCAATAATGAACATCAAAAACCCAAATAACACAATTTGGGAAAAAATAATAAAAACCACACCAACAATAAAAAGTAGAAGAAGTTTGAAAGTGACATGCCCGCCAAAACTCTCTTTCAGTTGTCAGTTTTCAGTTTGACAATTTGCGAAACTGTTACCAGTGTTCGGAGCGTGCGAAGTGGGTGGAGGGGACAAAGAAAGCGATTGCCGCGCTTGCCGCGGCCAAAATATGCAACCAAGAGGGCTCAGATAGTAGTCAAACAAACTTGTCAACCTTGTTTTGAAATTTTTAGAAATTGGTCTTAATTGTTTTTGTATCGTAGACTGCAAAAATAACAGCAAAAATAGGTAGTCAGTATACAAATTTAATGTTTTTCCTAAATCCACTAGGAAATTAAATCAGATATCTGCTCTAAAAATGAAAAAGTATGTGATTCGATATAACCTAAAATTGCATTATCAGTCAAGTCAATTTTATTTGAGTTGCATTTTATAAAGATATTAATTGAGTACCTAACTACTGTTTTAGTGTTGATGGATCACCATGATGGTCTCCAAAACCCGACGACAAAACTTGCAGTAATAGTTTCATAGAATATTTCATTTAAATCCAAAGTATCAGGTGGAAGAAATAGTGATTCACAAATAACGATAAACCAGATACTACATCTGGTTTAACTGATCTTTTAGAAGCTGGAGATAGAGTTTTGAATGAAAAAGATTTTATGAAAGGGGTAAAAAAGTTAAAATTATTATGCCCCCATTTTGAGCAAAACAAAACGAGTACCTACTCTCAAGAGGAAACCAAAAGGACTTATGATATTGCTCGAGTAAGAATCCATATTGAAAGCAATGATATTCTATGTTACTATTTTAGATACTCATTGATTGAAAGTGTATTAACCCATCAGTCGTGGCAAAACGAGACACAATAGCTTTTAGTGGTCGCTTGGGGCTTCATGAAATGCAAAGACTCAGAAACGTGAAAAATGCTTGCAGTGTTTTAGTAAATTTTTGGACTCCGATTTTCTTCAAGAGTATAATTAATGTTGTAAAAAATAAATAAAAACAAGATTTTTAAAAACATAACATTTATTTTTTTCCAGTACCTATTGCTCGTATTTTTGTTACTGATTAAAGCAGCAATATGTTTGCACTTGCCGCTCTGGTTAAAATGCAGCTGCATTTTACTCCAGCAACAATCATTATTATCTATCTTTAAGAATGAATAAAAATGTTTAGACTTGCTTTATCCAAATGTTTAGTTACGTTTTTTGGTCGGTGGAGTACTTACGTTTGAACTTGTTTTATAGGGTGCTAAAGTAACCGATGTTCGGCGAATTATATATTGGCTCGTATTAAATAGCATTGCTATTAGTTCTTAGCTCTTCTACATCCCTTACATGTCCTGCTAACACCAATTTATTTCCTTTTAGCATAGATTGGGCCTTGAAACTTATTGAGTGTTTTACACTCTAAAAACCAGTTTTTTATGATTATATTCATTTTCCACAAGTAGTTTTTAACTAAATATAACCCAAATACCATTAATTATTGTTCTAAATATATTTTATTTGCTATAATATTTAGAAAATAAACAAACTCTTGTTGTTTATTTTTTGACACGCACCTGAAACTTCGTTTGAAATATGTCACTACTGACGTGCACGTTCCGAATATTGGCCTAATCGGTTAGGCCTAGTCCCCAACCCGCGGGCCGCATGCCCGCCGGGACTTTATTTGTGGCCCGCGTGATGTTAAAAATTTTTGAAATTCACGCCCACCGGCAAAATAACGTAAAGTCTACGTGATTGTCGTTAAATTTTTTGACGTGATAACGTCTTATAATTCGATATGGGGTGCGCGCCCGAAAAACATGACAGTTCATGCGGCGTTACCTCGCTGACAGCTCTGAGGGGTTCCATTTACACTCTCAAGTCTCTCAACAACTGTAAGGCCCACCTGGGCCGCGCTCTTTCTTTCGATTATATTACGTATTTCGATGACTTAGAGAATACTTTTGTATGAAGAAGTTTGGTTAGTTATGACCTTTGATACATTGACCACACTCTGAATGAAAAATAAATAAACAGTCTGTGAGCTATTAGTATTATTTCGGCTATTCAAAATTGTGCTCTATTTCCTACGTGTCAAGGTATGACTTAATATATGAAGAATAAAGTATTCGTTTATTTCTTCTGAACAAGTCACTAATTATAGTTTCGAAAGTTTATAATTGATAAACTAATATCACATCGGACTAAATACTATATTATGTGGCTTGATAGATAGAAAATTTAACATATATTATAATGTAGTTCACACAAACATAAAATATGGATTGTATGTAAGGATATTACATTAATTTTACAAAGAGGGTAGGCCGGGCGCCATTTTTCTTACACATTGACCTGCCAACTTTTTTGCATAGATTTTTCCCGGAACTGAGGGGTTAAGACTATGACGTTGTCACGTTCAACTATCGTCAGTAAACCGACTTTACAGACAACCGATTTTTTCACTTTAAAATCGTTATTTTTGAAGAATGTTATTTTTTAACCTTTAAAAATTTTTGTTGCGGCCCGCGACACCAAGACCAAAACATGCTTGTGGCCCGCATGAAAAAAAGGTTGGGAACTCGCTTGTGGAGGGAGTCCCGTGTTTGTTAGATCCGGGATATCCCTCCTTATACGGCTGAAGGCGAACCGCAGGTGGTTTTAGTGAGTAGGAGTCTCACATACCCCCGGGGTGCTTCAGCTTACTGAGGCACATACCCAACCCGGGGGCCCATGATGGGTTTCCCCTGCGCAAAAAAAAAAGGCCAATGATCGCTTAGGCGTATGCTCTTCGTGACTTGACAGTACACTGATATTTTTTGGAAATACAGACCACATTATGTAGTCGCTAGATGGCGCAACGATTACATCGAGCTCCGTATTTTTTATCATAAAAAATAGTAAAACAGTGTGAAAAGTCCTCAATCCTATAAAACTAAGTGTAACTAGTGCCAACTCAAGTCATAAAATGTTATCTTCGAAAATAGTGCAAGGACAATAAAAATATTAACGTTTTACAAGTGCTACAATAAAAGTGATTTTAAACAGATAATCTTGAATAAAACTGAATTATGTTAGTGTTGTGAGTGAAGCAAATTCATGAAGGTACTGTAACGCATAAAATTACGTATCTAAAAAGCGAAACGTAAAAAATTTGTCTTAATTTGTTCAGAAAAATCGTTACATTTTGAAAAGACAAAGGAATTATAAGTATTACTAAAAAACGCCATCTATGAAAAAGATCCGGAACTAAAATAAAAGCCATCATACCAAATGAGCCTACCGAAGATCCATAAACCAGATACCAACTCGGCCAAGAATGACCAAAAGATGGCGCGTCGTGTTACATGTTTTAAGTGCAAGAAAATCGTAGAGTCCAAGAAAACTGCATTATGTTATACATGTAAAAATAATTTTGAATTCGAATGTATCGGCTTTCCTCTTGCGGTATATAGATTGCTAAGTCAACAAGAAAACAATACATGGCGCTGTAAAATATGTATCGAAAAGGACAAAGAAAGCAACAAAACAACCACAAAAAACATGTCAAGAAAACACAATATCAGGCTACGACAACATACACCGGTAGAAGAAACTGCTCAACGTTACGTACGTACGTACGTTTAGGATTTAAAAAAATTCTTCAAAATATTTAGCGATTTAGAAGTTTTTCTCGACTTTCACGAAGACTTAGTGCTATTTTGCTAGTAGTGTAGTAGCACTGATAAAGTTCCGGCGGGCCGCAGGTTAAGTATAGCTGTTCCATACTTTCTTTTATCTTTATTTATTTAGAGCTACGAATAGCAAAATTTATTATTCGTAGATTTAGAGGTTTTTATACATAAGTACATAACTAATATCTATACTTAGTACAGTAATTGAAGGCAAAAATCAGGTGCAACCTCCGATTTCGTTGAACCTCCATCGATTTGGATGAAAATTTGGGATTAAGTACATTAAGCCCTCTACTTTAAAAGTGACATACGCTCGTATCGCGCTTTTTTATTTTAGGGTTGAAATCCACCCCTTTTGTTGAAAATAGAAAAAATGCAGATTTTACCATTCTGGCTTAACTAATTGTGTTTAATTTGATAAAATAAACGTTTTTAATGTTTTATTCATGATTTATGATTATATTATAACTAAGTTTTCAATCCTTTTAGCAACCATCCCTTTAATCGTGAAGAAAACATTTTTTGTATTTCTTTGCTTTAAAATCGTATATTTACATTACATAAAGAGTTTGTTTAATATGTATGATATGATTTTTGGATAAGACTGAAATAGAAACCCGTAAAAGTACCCCTTTATTGCGGAATAACGGTCAAATTGGGTTCAAAAACATATTAGGTTTAAGTTTTTGAACCCCAATTTGTTCAGTTTATTTACTTTGTTATTACTTAGTATTAATTTCTTATTAAGTTTTTTTTTGCGAAATTTTTTCACCCCTGTAAACTACCCAATGTTTGAATAATAAGCTTTAAGTTTTTATTTTAAGTTTTTTATCAGCTTTAATGAGTTCGAATATTTTTTCATAGTAAACATAAATTTTAGTAATATATAATTCAAACATTGATATTATTTAGTCCAACATATTCAAACAACGATTTCAAACTACCCTCTGTGCAAAAAATTGGCGCAAAGGCCGAATCTGCTAGACTGAAATAAAGCCCCTCTCTTATCTAATAGACATTTACAGTTTCGTTTACTTTCTGAATATTGAAAGACTTGAAAAGATTAATGTATACAGTGTAACCTCGATATAGCAAATCTGAGGGGAATAAGAAAATATTCGTTATATCAAGTAATTCGTTGAACTTAGGTTTGTTATATTGAGGTTAGGTTGGTCCAAAATTCGTAATAAAGAGGTGAAAAAAAATTAGATTAATTTACCTCAACATTACGTACTCATTTTGAGTGAGTATATCAACATCAACATTTAAATAAGATTCATTTTTATTTACATAAAAGAAAAATACCTATTTAAATCATTCATCATACTCCTGCAAAAACTCATCTAAATAATACAACATGGTGGAACATAGAATTTATAATTAAGTTTATAACTGTTCCTTTAGGTTCCTTCAAGCGGAGCGATCCGTACCAATGGTCCAGTGACACTAAAACCAGTTTCATACATAAAGGTACCAGTAAACGTCCATTTCAAAACAATTAACAAATATACTGTACTTGCAGCTCGTTACTACACAGAAGAGATAATTTTTGGGTGAGGTATATCACTTGATCCAGCATATTCTGTCAAATGCCTCTTGATAGACCGGGGCGAATGGAGTCTTGCTCGTCATGACATTGTACTTCCTTGTAGCTGACCTCCAGCAAGCAGGACAAACTATTTCCAATCTTGAGATCTAAAAAGTGATATGTAATATAATATATTTATAGTACCTATGTTAAATCTTACAAATAATAAAGACAGTAAATAAAAATATTTTATGAAATTATTTGTGAAACTATTTTTATCAGGATATAATAATAAAATCACTACCAGCAGTACCTATCATAATATATTGGAGATTGAAAATTAAAAATATCAATAAGATATAATTTAATACATAATATAAACAAAAATAACTACCAATTTCAGCGGAACTAGTCTAGCTATAATACTTCACTTATATGTCGATCTTGTCTTACAGTATGTGTTCTTGTAGTATTTATAAACAATAGACTAGTCACAAGGAAAACATAATCTTAAACTTCCTTCACTGGTTGGGTTTGCTCTGTCTTGATTCTTGAAGCAGTGTTAAACATTGAACAGAGCACAGAATCTGAAGTTAGCTGTAATAAAACAAAGAATTAATAGTGTTTATAATAATATATTCATAGAAGTAACAGCTATACTCTAAGATCTAAATGGTTTCACTGCTAGAACATTAAGTACCTACTTGTGAAATCAAAGACTTAAGTCAGTGCCGAATTTATATATTTTATGAGTGTAGGCCACTTTATTCCGCCGCCCCATGTACGAAATCTACCGGCACCCTATGGACGCTACCGCCCCTAGGCCGTGGCCTATACGGCCTATTTATAAATTCGGGCCTGACTTAAGTCCTTTAAGCCTTTAATGTTTTTGCTGTTGTTATATTTTCAGGTGATAGTTTAAAATATTACATTTGTCAGGAAATACATAGAAGAAGGCACTTCTTTGACTTTTATATACTTATTCAGAAAATAAAATACTTAGGTCTGCTTACCTGAGTTATGAATAGGAGTTATCCATAAACATTGGAGTAGACAAAACGACTCGAATTTCTTGTTATTGCAAAAGAACAGTTGAGTATAAGTTCACAAAATACAAACAAGCATAATAATAATCTGAAAAATAAGTTCCTAACACAGATTATTATTATATATTTGTAGATGTACACCACTCTGTGCTAAAGAATTAAACCTATATTTCTTCTAATAAATAGTGTTTTAATTATACATATTAAATTAGAAACATGGTGTCATAAAAATGGCTGACGAAAATCTGATCCGTCTGCTGGAGCAGCAGACGCAATTGATGCGTACTATGGAGACGCAGATGGAATTGATGCAGCAGCAAATTACTCGGATGTCGGCGCCATCCAGCGACGCCGCCGTCGGATCCACTTTAAAATCCAGCGTAAGCGTGCCCTGGCCCCAGCCTCTTGAAGTGGAAACTGGAGACCCGTACGAGAATATGGAGTTTTTTCGGAACAGATGGGAAAACTACTGTATTGCCACTGGTATGAACAATTGGGGCCCCGAGATATACGAAATTAAAGCGGGCATTCTACTAAATGCCATTGGGAACGCAGCTATGAAGAAGTACATGGATTTTAACCTGTCAGAGAGAGACAAAAAGAAAGAAAAATCTATATTCATTAAAATAGAAGAAGAAATCATAAAGAAGACTAATATTATTCACTCCCGTTATGTTTTCAATATTAGAGGCCAGAGCACGGACGAAAATTTTGATGATTTTTTGCTCAGTTTAAGAAAATTAATAAAACCTTGCCATTATCCTGACACTATCAAGGAAGAAATGCTGCGGGACCGGATCGTAGTAGGTATTAAAGACAGCAAAGTCATGTCAGAACTGCTGCGGAATGAGAACCTCACCTTAGATGTTGCTATTAACATATGCCGTTCAGCGGAAAGGGCATCAGCTCATGTGTCAGACTTGCAGAAGGTTAATGAGGTTAACAAGATATCAAAACATGTGAAGAAGGAAGCTACAGAAGGACCTAAAAAGTGCAAGTTCTGCGGTAATATGCATGTGTTTAAGAACAAAGGTTTGTCCAGCTTGGGGTACCCGATGTGAAGGCTGTGGAGGTCGTAACCATTTCAAATCTGTATGTAAGAAGAAAGGTGTTTCGGTGAAGGAAATAGAAGTAGAAGATGATTCATCGGACGACAGCGTGTACATTTCAGAGGTCCGAGCAAATAAAGTATCTGGTCATATGTTATTTAAAATGGGTAATGAATGGCATAAAATTTATTGTACTTTAGATACCGGAGCACAAGTTTGTGTCATGGGAGCCGAGCAGTATAAAAAAATAACTGGCAAAAATAATCTTTCTTCTCTTGCTCCAGCTACTCAGAAGTTGAAATGCTTTAATGGCTCTCCTGTATCAAATTATGGTGTTGCCATATTTACCTGTAAAAGAAAGAACACAAACTTTAAAATTAAATTCCATATTGTTGATGTTAAGCATGAGCCACTACTTTCAGAAAAGGCCTGTGTTGCCCTAGGTTTTATTAAGTACTGCGACACTATTTCATCTCATCATAATACTGACATAAATAAGATTTTGGAAAGTTATGCAGATGTATTTGAAGGTTACGGCAGTCTTCCTGGCGAAGTTTCTTTGGAAATTGATGAAAGTGTTCCTCCCCGCATACAACCGGCTCGTCGTGTTCCAATCTGTCTTCGAGAGAAATTGAAAGTGGAGTTGGAGAAGTTGGAAAAAGATGGCATCATTGTGAAAGAAAAACAGCACACGGATTGGGTAAATAATATTTTGATTGTTAATAGAAATGAGAAGTTTAGAATTTGTCTTGACCCTATACCTTTGAATAAGGCGCTGAAACGACCCCATTTTCAATTTAATACCCTGGATGAAATGTTACCTGACCTGAAAAATGCTAAGATATTCAGTACTGTCGATGCAAAAAAAGGTTTCTGGCAATGCAAACTAAATGAAAGTAGCAGCAAATTAACTACATTTTGGACCCCTTTTGGCCGTTTCAGGTGGAAGAGATTACCCTTTGGCCTCAGTGTTTCACCCGAGATATTCCACCAACAATTCACAAGTCTTCTGAAGGACCTGAAAGGAATTGAAATCATAGCAGATGATATCCTAATATATGGAGTGGGAGATACCATTGAGGAGGCTACGGTAGACCATAATAAAAAATTTGAGAAATTGTTGCAACGATTACGTAAAGTTAACTGTAAATTAAATAGAGAAAAAGTTAAGTTGCTTCATAAGTCTGTTAAATTTTATGGCCATGTACTTACCAATGAAGGTCTAAAAGTAGATGAAACCAAAGTAGATGCCATAGTTAATATGCCTACACCAAAAAATGCAAAAGATGTGCTTAGATTCCTCGGCATGGTGGGCTACCTCAGCAAGTTCATTAATAATCTAAGTTTCCATGCACATAAACTAAGAAATTTGACTAAAAGAGATACAGAATTTGTTTGGACAGCTGAAGAAGAAAAAGAGTTTCAAGCTTTGAAGAATCTTATTAGTAACTTACCTACCTTGCAATATTTTGATGTAAACAAAGAAGTAACTATAGAATGTGATGCCAGTGAGTTTGGACTTGGTGCGGCTATGTATCAGGATAACAAGATAATTTCTTTTGCATCCAGATGTTTAACTTCTACAGAAAAAAGATACGCGCAGATAGAAAAAGAGACGTTGGCGGTAGTTTTTGCATGTACCAGATTTAATCAATATATTGCAGGAAGCTCAAGGACTATTGTTAAAACTGACCACCGACCGCTCATAAATATTGTTAACAAGCCACTGGTAGACGCTCCAAAACGTCTGCAAATGATGTTATTAACACTCCAAAAATACAATGTCCATCTGGTGTTTATTCAAGGTAAAGACAATCAAGTTGCAGATACTTTATCAAGAGCTCCTGTCACGTCAGAGATAGATAAGAATTATGAGTTGGAAACTAAGTTGAGGGAAAGAAAAGTATTCAAAATTATAGCTAACATATCCAGGATTAAGTATTTAAAAATTTCAGATCAGTTATTGAAAAAAATTAAAGAAGAAACATTGAAGGATGATACTTTGTTAAAGTTAATAGAATATATAAAGTATGGATTCCCTAAATACATCTCTGCACTACCAGAGTCTCTGAAAATATTTAATGGGATTAGTCACGAATTATCTACTTCTGATGGCTTGATATTTCGAAATGATCAAGTAGTTATTCCGAAATCATTACAAAGTGAAATGATACATAGACTACATGTATCTCACAATGGAGTATCAAGTACACTTCGTCTGGCTAGAGCTAACATTTACTGGCCAAACATGTCGGCAGACATAAAGGATTTTATTCAGAAATGTTTAATATGTGCAGCTCATTCACCAAGTTTACAGAAATTAACTCTGGTGTGTCATGATGTTCCTCTATATCCTTTTCAATATATTTCTATGGATGTTTTCTCAGTTGGCGATCTGCGATATTTAGTATCTGTTGACCACTACTCAGATTTTTTTGAATTAGACAGCCTAACTTCACTTACTGCCAGAGAAATTGTACAAATACGCAAGAAAAATTTCGCAAGACATGGTATTCCTCAAAGAATCTGTACGGACAATGCTACAAATTTTGTTAATGAACGATTTAGATCTTTCACACAGGCATGGGGAATAGAACATGTGACATCTTCGCCTCATCACCCAGAGTCTAATGGCAAGGCTGAAGCAGCTGTGAAAATAGCAAAGAAATTAGTGGTTCAGAGCCTTCAAACTAAAAAAGATTTGTGGTATAGTCTACTTCACTTAAGGAATGTTCCAATTGAAATGGATAACACCAGCACAGCACAGAAACTGTTTTCTAGGCGTACACGTACCGGTCTACCTTGCACACTACAGCACCTCAAGCCTCAAGTTATCCCTCAGGTTGCAGAGAATATTAAAAAAAGAAAAGAGAAGATAAAGAGAAATGTAGATAAGCATTGTAGACAACCAGCCCTTTTAACTATTGGCCAGAGAGTGATCACTCAGCTACATCCTGAAGTTGATAAAAAGTGGAGCTTTGGTGTTATTACCAAAGTTATTAATGATAGATCTTATATAGTCACAGTTGATGGGAAAGATTATAGAAGAAACAGGGTCCACATTAAACTTTTCGCAGGGGATCAGTGTCCTGAAAATAAAACAACTAATGTACCAGTTACTGAGCAACCACCTCCTGACCCTCCTGTACATAGTGATGCTGCTGGATTTCATCTGTACACACCATGTCAGCTTTCGGAGCGAATCAATGAAAACGTTCACGAGCAGCTTTCGGAAGAGCCACCTCACAGAAGCAGAAGTGTTCGTACTAGAACTAAACCTAGTTATTTAAATGATTACGTATGCTAAGCTTATTTTTGTAAAGAAAGGGAGATGTTCCCGAACATAGTTTATGAACGCAATTGTAATGTCAATGTCATGTAAGTTGTCAATCATACTTGTCATGTCTCCCTCGCTTTTGTACACCACTCTGTGCTAAAGAATTAAACCTATATTTCTTCTAATAAATAGTGTTTTAATTATACATATTAAATTAGAAACATTGCCTATAAATTTGAACCAAAATTAAAATTCAATATTCATAAGCGTCCGGTAGATGTCGCTGTTAATTTTGAAAAACGCCACCTAGTAACGCCCAGAAATACTAAGTACCATTCAACTAGATGGCGCTGCTATCGTGTAAAAGCGCCATCTTAAGTCGAGGACCTTAAACTTTGTTATGCTTCTGCCTGTGTCAAATCTATCTCAGTATATATACTGTATTATCTATGATCTTAGCACATTGCAAACGGCAATAATTGTAGTTAAGTTTATACTATCAATTTTAGAAGTCAGTAATACGATACACGTCCGCAAAGAGTTACCGTCATTTAGATTTAGCAGTATTGTAATTCAGTACTTCTGTAAAACCAATTCAGAGGGCGTTCAAATGATGCTAAATACAATGTAACTTGCTGCCTTCTACTATTGATAGTGCTAAGGGCTTTTTATCATGGTCGCATTATTTGTGCGACGACTCACACGAATTCTAACATTTTGGTAGATTTGGTAGTAATCAGTCTTACAAACAATTTTGTTTTAATCGCAAATTAAATTTAATAAAAGTTTTTTCAGCTGTATATTTAAATATAAAATACAATTGTTAAACTGTTATATAGTTTTTTTCTGTTATTATGACAAAGTAAAGACGTTTGTTAATACTAATATTTCATTTTGGTTTAAAATTATTTTAGATACCTGGCAGCACCAAATTAACATGGCTGACGGGGAAAAAAAAGTTGGCGGGCTTTTTAAAAAGAGAAGTCGTATTTTTTCAACTTTTGCGAAATTAATTATTTAAAATAGTTTATAATATAAAGCATTTTAATAATAAAACAACGCAAAACGGTGGAATAATAGACGTTGAAATGGAGGATCCTGGGGGGACAGCCCCTGGGAAACCCGGCAGAAAAAGGCCGCGAGGGCCTGATACTGACGAAGACAAGGATGTTCTAGATGAATCATTTTACATCCCGTATAGTAAACCCGGCTACAGACGCTTGTTCCCTGAGAAGTCCCACTCTCAGGAGTATATAGTATATACCGAATCCACCCAAACCGATAGCAATATCGGCAACAAAAATCCGTTAACACTAACATCCGTATTCAAAGAAGAAATCAAAGGAATAACCGGAATAAAAAGAGTAGCAGCCAATAAAATAGCAATAGGATTCTCCCAGGCAAGTTATGCCAATAATTACTTGCTCAATGAAGACTTCCATAGAAAAAATAATTTCAAAGCATTCATCCCAGCTAGGAGCATCGAAAAGATAGGAGTACTACGGTATGTACCGACTAGGATAAGTAATGAAGACCTATTCAAAAAGTTAACTTCTGCCTATGAAATTATTGGAGTGAGAAGGTTCACCAAAAAAGTTAATGGCAAAGTGAAACCGTTTCAAACGGTTTCTGTGACATTTCTCTCCAATGTACTACCACAATCTGTCTCATTAGATATTTTTAATTATAAAGTATATGAATATAGCCCTCCTTTGCTGCAATGTTACAAGTGCTTTAAATTTAATCACCATGCTAAGATATGTAAATGTGTCCAAAAATGTTCGATTTGTTCAAAGGAACATCATTATTCTAAGTGCCCTGATGATCAGGCACTGCATTGTGCCAACTGTGGTGGACCACATCTTGCTATATCTAGAAACTGTCCGGTTAAGCAAAAGAAAATATTGGAAAAACAAAATAAAATGGCATACGCAAATGTGACTAAAAACACTGACCACACTTATAGTTTGGCACATTACAGTACTGATTTCCCGGCTTTACCACACAAAAAACATGAGATAACTAATGAGGAATTAATACAAGGTATAATAAAAAGCGATAACATTTTAAAGTCTTTAGTAGCTACATTAGTAAATTTAAGTAACAGTAATAAAAAAATGACAACATCAGTAATAAAGGAAGTATTATTAAATAACCTTAAACATGGATAGTAATTTTTTGAAAATATGCCAATTTAATGTTGAAAATCTTAATAGCAAAAAACCTCTTCTTATTACTTTTTTGGACCAAAATGACATTGATATATGTTTGTTAAATGAAACACATTTAAAAGAAAATCATAATTTTAAAATAACAGGCTATAATTTTATTTACCAACATGGCCTTAATGGCCGTGGTGGAGTCGGCATACTCATTAGGAAAAATTTCAAATACATTACTGTCAATCTGCCTTTTTATGAAGATTTACAATCTGCAGCTATAGTTCTTAAAACTGATATTGGTAATTTGTCTATCTTATGTAGTTATAGTCCACCAAGACCAGGAAGGTTCAAATCTAGACAACTTAAACAAATTATTAATAGTTTACCAAAACCGATAATACTATCCGGAGATTTAAATGCTCATCATGTTGCTTTTGGATGTCTTCAAACCAAGCCTCGAGGTACAGATGTTTACGATTTATTAGATGAGTGTGACCTATGTATTCTGAACTCGGGAGCTCCAACAACAGTAGGTAGTTTGCGTAATAGCCAATCTTCAATTGACATTACTTGTGTTAGCCCACAAATCGCTCCTCTATGCCATTGGAGCGTTAGTGATGATCCAATGGGCAGCTATCATTATCCCACATTCACATTTATTGAACTCCATCCACAAGATTTTGAAGTTGGTCAACCAACGGAAAGATTTCTGTATGACAAGGCAGATTGGAAGCTCTTTACATCTGAAACTGAAAAGGCATTCAGGTCATTTACTATTGATTACAACAAACCTTTATCTACTTATAATAAATTTTGTGTTACATTAAATACAGTTAAAGAATCATGTATTCCAAAACTAAATATAACTTCCCCAACCATTAGGAAAAAACCAGTTCCCTGGTGGGATAATGAATGCTTAGAAGCAGTTAAAAAAAGTAAAGCTGCTCTAAATTTTTATAGAACACATTCATCTATAGAAAATTTCATTGAATATAAAATAATAGATGCAATTAAAAAAAAGTTATTAAGGGAAAAGAAAAAGAATAGTTGGAGAAACCTTTGTGAATCATTCAACAGACAAACACCTGTTACTGTCATCTGGAATTATATCCGCAGATTTAAAAGAGCTTCTTCTGTTAGTAAACCAAAAAACAGTGAATGGATTCCATCTTTTCTTGATAAGTATGCACCCGATGATCCACCTGAAAAATATATAGACAGTAATTTATTAAATTCATATTTTATCCAGGAAGGCAATTCAAGTAGCATATTTTTGAGTAATACTTTTACATGGCAAGAATTCCAATTTGCTTTGAAATCTAGAAAAGATACTACTCCAGGCTTAGACGATATCCCTTACAAAATATTAGGCTACATGCATGAAGATGCCCAAAAAATTTTATTAGATATTTATAATCTATTATGGACAAACAATCTTATACCAGACTCATGGAAAACACAATGTATTGTACCAATCCTTAAACCAGAAAAACCGGAAAATGACTGTAACTCATATAGACCTATATCTTTGTCATCTTGTGTTGGTAAAATATTTGAATACATGCTTAAGGTGAGACTAGACTGGTATGTTGAATCAAATAATATCTTACCAAAGGAGCAGTATGGCTTTCGTAAAGGTAAAAGTTGTGTAGAAAGCTATGTTGCATTATTAAGGGATATTAAAGATTCATTTCACTCATTTTCTTCCACTGTTTGTGCCTTTCTCGATGTTCAGGGGGCGTTTGATAATGTTGATCCAACTATCCTTGTTGAAGTCTTGATAGATATAGGTGTCCCCGGAAAAGTCTGTGAATGGATTTTTAAATTTTTATTTAAGAGAACAATGTATGTCAAATTTAATAACATTTTACATGGACCTAGACATATATATAAAGGCACAATGCAATGTGCCACTATTTCGCCACTGTTATATAGCATATACACAAGTCAACTGTGTAAATATCTTTTAAGTTGTAATGTAAAATTTCTACAGTATGCAGATGATATTGTTGTGTATAGTAGTCATAAGGATGTAAATATTGCTGTAAATATATTAAATAAGGCATTAGAACAAGTATATAATTACTATACTAGAAAATTAAAGCTATGGATAAGTTTGGAAAAAAGTACAGCCATGATTTTCTCTAAATCAGATCCAGGAAGTTTATTTAACGTTAAACTTCACAACAACAGTCTCAAATGGGTCTGCGAAAAAAAGTTTTAGGGGATATATCTTGACAATAAGTTAAAATTTGAAAATCATATCCAACAAATTATCAAAAAAGCTTGTGGAGGTCTTAACATAATTAGATCTTTGGCAGGAGTACACTGGGGATCCGACCCTAAAACTTTATCCATGTTATATAAGAGTTTAGTACGTAGTCACTTTGATTACAGCACCTTAGCATATTACAACTGTAATTATAACTTATTAAGAAAATTAGATGTTATTCAAAATAAAGCTCTTAGAGTCATAACAGGTGCAATGTGCTCTACTCCTATACATATCATGGAGGCCGAGACATGTATACCTCCACTAACTATTATAAGGCTAAAAATTGCTGAACGATTTTGCTTAAAGGTATTTGCCTCGAAAAATAATCATCTTTTAAATAAAATTCTTCCTATAGTTCCAACAAATAGTATGAATGTGGGTCCATATACTGATGTTTCTAACATTATTTCTAGAAAATTGCCAGAACTATTAAGGATTATGATAAACATTTACTTAAATATTGGAAATTATATATTTAGAGAAAATCATTGGCCTATGTATAATATTGAATATAATGCATACATGCATGATGTTACAATATGTGAGCAACAAATAAGTAATCAAAATGATCTTCTCAATACTATAGATAATGAGTACAGAATTTATACTGATGGGTCGAAAACCTTAAATATTGTTACATCAGCCTATTATGATCCTCAGAAAAAAATTAAAAAATGTATAAAATTAGCGTATGAATGTAGTATATTTACTGCTGAATGTTATGCTATATATAAAGCATTATTGTATATATCTTCAATTAATGAAAGCAATTGTTTGATTTTAACTGATTCACTTAGTGTTATAACTGCACTTAAAAATAGGGTTTTAAAATTTAATACAAATTATTTAATATTAAAAATTAAGCAAACTTTGTACCATATGTATAATAATAGTAAAAATGTTAAATTCATTTGGGTACCTTCTCACTCTGGAATTACTGGCAACGAAGAAGCTGATGCAGCAACAAGAGGAGATCCAGACGAAGACCACAGTCAACTCCAGCACATACCGTATACAGATATACATGCTCCTGTGAAAGACGGTCGAGGTGTAGCCTTAGGGGCGCTATGGAAAAAAAGACTTAGAAAAATTTTCGATTTTTTTTTGTGGTATAATAAACCCTATATTTTTTTAGTTTAAATGTGTAGCGACCGTCATTACTGTCATTTTTTATCATTATATTTTTTTATTTTAGAGGCACCGTTTAAAAGTTGTAGTCAAAAATACTTAGATTTTTTTTCGACAAAAAATCTCGTAATAACCCTGTATTTTTTTTCGCGCATCGTCGAACTCATCATAGGAATAAGTTTTACCCATGAGGAAAATTTCCGTAGGTCGCACCGTTTTCGAGAAAAGCCAGGTTGAAATGTCATAATACTTAGACGAATTTTTCAAAAAAAATCGATGTCCAGATAACACCCAATTATTATTGGCGCATTAGATTGCCATTTTTAAAGCCATCATTTTTTGTCATGTAACATTTTTCCCTGCGAGCCTCGGTTTCCGAAATACTCGTACTTCACAGTGCTAGTGTAGCCAAAGGGGCGCAATACTTAGAAAATTTTCGGTGGAAAAAAAAATCACTCCAATTAACACCATCATTTTATTGGCGCATCGTGTTTGCTTCTTTAAACAACGCTGAAACTCTCTAATATGTATAAGGAATCTGAAGTTCTGTTCAGTACCTTCGGAAGTATACCACGGGGTTTATAACTGTAGCTGTGGTGCAAAATCTAACTTTTTGAAAAAAGGTAGCTAAGGTAAAGCTAAGATAAGAAAATGCATCACAAAAAACTAAAATATCCACAGCCGAACAAATAGGTACCTACTTAACTAACTTTCACCTTTGGAAGTCGGTAAAGTCGAATATATTAATTGAGATTATAATCATTTCTTTTTAAATTTGTGTGTCGGGACTGGAACCTAGCGCTTAACGCATTATCACCGGCTCCTATTTTGAGTGCCAGCGCCGGCAGCCGTTGTTTTATATCTCGGCTGCCGGCAGTGTACCTACCGCCGCCGGCTCCCATTACTGATATTTTTGGTTGCCGACGCCGGCAGCGGAGGCACTCCCCACATCAATTAATAATTTGGCTACAAAAATTGCAAAGCGTTTTACGTGTGTTTACGGATTCTCATTACTTGAACTATAGTATAGTTTACACAGAGCCAATAATCTTGGCGCCAGTCTTGCAGTAGCCAGTATTGGCCTGGCCCCTGTTGTTTAGACAAAGCCATCATATTCACGGACTTTTCTTCGGGTGTCCACAAGTTTGCAATTGGAAAATAATAAAGTTTGATGGAAAAGAAATGTTAAAAAAACATCTCTGTACTATTATGAGGAGAGTTAATGGCAATATTAGAAAAAAGAAAACGAAACTACTTTGGATAAAAAAATAATTAAGCGATAGACCTATAACTAGAGCCTTATTGTTGAAACAACTAAGATTAGAATATTTTAATCTTAGTTGTTTCAGAGTTTTTTTGAGTTGATCCTACACGAATGGATCGTGTATATTATCCCACAAGCATTCGAGCTCTCTATAAAAGTTGTATAAATTTTAAAGTATACTCTTCGTTTAATTTTGTCGCAGAAATTCCAAACAGATATACACCGTACAAACGTTCGCCAGTGACTGGCGAGATGCGTCTACACATGTCCGCAACGCTGGCGCGGGGGTCGAGGGGTATGCGGGCGGAGGTCACTGGCTAGAAAAATAGACGGGCGCTCTATTCTCGCCAGTATTGGCAGCCAGCGTTGGCCTGGCTTGAAAAACTGTTCACATGCGGCATATACCAAGCCAACACTGGCTGCCAGTCTTATTGGCAGCCAGTGTTGGCTGTGTATAAACTATACTTATAGTTTATCGATATCATGAACTAAATAGCCTTGTTCGTTTGCTTTTTCAACTGCGCATGCGCAGCTTTTTTGTGTGTCAGTGTCATCAGTGTGAGTGTCATATTCTAAAATACCGATCAATTTCTGTCAAATTTTAGAAAATCTGACAGGTATTTTAGAACATGACAAGGTATTTTAGAATATGACACTAACACACAAAAAAGCCGCGCATGCGCAGTTGAAAAAGCAAACGAACACGACTAATGACTTTTTTTTCTGGATTAATAATGTGCTTCAAAATGATCGACAAATAGAAATATTCAAGAAAATACACGCACACTACTTGTATGAAAATAAGCACAAAATGGCCACGCGATGACGGGCTAAGATTACATCTATACCATTCCAATCTTTTTCAGCCTGCGGCGCACTTACAAGTCAATATTTTGTCACGGCGCCCTACTCTACCTAGCTATTACAAAAAAATACATAAATTAGCTATTACAAAATAACACATTTAATGATTATAGTTAGGAACTTAGGATAAGCAAGTAAATAATAATTATTTAATCATCTGCCTGCTTTGTATAATTCATATTATAATTTTATTTTATAATATTTGTGGTTATTGATAATCATGGAGGATCGACTCGCGGCGCCCCTCTTGCCTTTCCACGGCGTACCAGGGCGCCGCGGCGCACAGTTTGGGAACCCCTGATCTATACTATAATACTTTATCTATGGCTCCTTCTAAAAATCCGAGTTGGCAACATTGGTCATCGTTTGACATTTGGATTTTGGATTTTGACAACGTGTTGAGGAGTTTTGGGGGGCATGTGAAAGAGTGCTGTAGTGTTTTTGTATTATTTTCCTAAAATTGTGTTAGCTGGGTTTTTAATGTGTAATATTGGTAGAATATTAACCATTAGATATTCGTGTTCATGCACAAGTGTAGGAAAGTGATGTAATATCCAGAAACGTGCTATTTTGTGTTCCCTCCAAAACTCCATCGAAAGTTTCAGTAAAGCGTCTACCACTTTACTGAATCGACCGACTTGACTCCTGTGACTGTATTGACTTTTACTTAGACTTTGACTAGACTTTAGATCTGACGATACATGAAAACGATGATGAAAATTATAATAGGAGGAATATGGTTTTCCCGCCATATTCCTTACCTTTTTACCTTGTCTGTGGCACAACATACACATCCTTTGTGTCAAGTTGCCAAAAAAGAAAAAAAAAAAAAAACTATCAAATGACATAATATTTTCAATCCAAAAAGAGTTTCCAAAATCCAAATTCGAATCTTTCCTTTTTTATTGTTTTGTTTACTTCGTTTTCTTTTTCTTGCTTATTGTTTTATTTGAAAAATAGGTAAGTATGCATTTTTGCGTATACACATAAATTCATTTGAAATCATTGAGATGTATTTGAAATTTTTAATTTATAAATTATAACATTCAACTCAAACTATTCTATGGCGCTTGAAAGTTTTTAGTGCTATGCACAAACATTTCAATAAAGTACAAACCAATTTCGCATAATTTATTTTTTAAGATTAAGCTACAGCACCTGTAATTTTTTATTTTCGCAGATGTGGGACATACAAGATGTTGGAATTGTTACCAGAAGATGTGCTCATTATAATTTTAAGGAAACTAGACTTCAAGTCACAAGCTAATCTTTGTGAGGCGTTGAAAAGTATCAGAAGTATTTTTATGGAATATAAAATTACAAAAGAGTGTGACCTATCTCTTAGTACTAGTGCCACTGTAAAAACTTTACAAACACATTTCTTCAAGATCATAGCTCCTTATTTATTGAAACTGAACTTATCTGCAGTAAGTGACTTAAGTAAAACATCAATAATGCCTATAATGGCAAAGTTGAAACATCTAAAAACATTGGATGTGTCATATACAAAGATTAATTTAAAAGATTTCATAGATATATATAGAGTGTGTCCAACAATAAATAATTTAACAATACAGATAGATATACACCCAAAATGTTCTACTAAAGTTTTAAGGGGTATTTATTCAGAATGCCAGAAGATATTCAAACATTTTGAGTGCATACATTTTTTAGGAAGTTATTATAATTGGATTTGTGGATCAATTCAATTCCTGTTAAAACTTTCAGACTTGCAAATTTTACAATATACTGTTCTACATGGAAGACGTTCATATTTAATTGAAGATCATATTGAAGATATAAATATGCTCTCATGCAAGCATTTCTATGTATTTATATCTTCACCTTCAGGTTATACATCTCTTAACATAGTTCCATATTCATATCCTTTTAATGCAGTACAAGTTGAATCTTATGAGTATTTAATTATTCAGCTTAATCTGAAACATTGGGATGTATATGGTTCACCGGTATTTAATATTTTTTTCAAGGAAAAATTTGATGCAACAGTAAAAAACAACTTCCCCTTTCGTGCAAATGGCCACATAATGTTATGGATGAAGGATGCTCATACCTTTGATGAAGTATTCTTTAAACAATTACATAAAACAATTAGGCAGTTCTTAGAATACTTCACTCTCGACACCTGGAATTCAAACTGCATACCCAACTATGATAGATTTTGTATCACTCCTAGAGAGAAAGATAGCACTAATATGCAATCAAGTGTGGAAGTTGGTTTTAAAAGAAAAAGAATAGTAAAAGAAAACCATGTGCTAGATTATGATAAGTACTTTCAGGAAAAAAATGAAGTAGAATTGAGTTTATTGTTTTCTGTGTATGCGCTAAAAACGGCGATAACTCTTAACAGTGAGTGCGAATATTTAAAAAAGTTGACCTATTTGAGCTTAGTGGGTGCACAAAAGTATACAGCAACTTTTTTCAATACATTGTTTCGGTCATGTGTAAAACTGGTGACATTAAATGTTGCTATAGCTAATTTGAATGCAAATGATGTAGCCAGATCGGCTCCCTTGAGCCATACCATAAAGAATCTAAGAATTGTTGCAAAAATGATTGATTTCAATAGCATGTTGATATCATTGAGTCAATGTCCATTATTAGAGAATGTACATATAGTTGATTTAAGCAGTGCCTCTTCAAGTATGTTGTTTGATCCTACAACTATCATACAGAAGTGTGTTAACTTATACTGTGTACACATACATGAGTGTGAACTTTCTAAGAATAAACAAGCAAATCAATTAAAAATAATTGAAGATATAAAAACTAAATTTCATAAACCATATTTAAGCTTTAAACTTTTTAATTACACTCGAGTTTATTATGAATCCAAGCCTTATATTGATGTTTTTAAGATTGACGGAGAGAAATAAAAATTAATGTTAAATAATAAGTTATTTTATTTTAAAGTCCTAGTACAGATCTTGCAATCTACGAGCGCGCGGCGCCTTTAGTTGTGTGAGTGACCATATCTATACACGCGTACATGGCTCGCTCGCTACTGACTGCTCCGTCAGGTACGCACACTAACGAAAATGTCTATTCACATTTTCAACTACAAATAAAGGCTACGCGCGCTCGTAGATTGCAAGACCTATAAGTATTTGAATGTTGTTATACCTGTGAAATCAAGTTTTGCTAGGAGTTATTGTTAGGGGATAGTAGGGATCCAGTGCCGGTTTTAGCGCTACCACCGCCCTGGGTGGGATTTCTTCGGCGGCCTCTGTCGAGTTCTCAAAGCGCTAAAATTTTACCTTTGGCCACAGAATATATATTAGTTGTACCAACAGAATTCCCACTAACGAAACCCGTTTAAAGAATTAACGACTCATGCTACGATACTATAAAGTTCAAGTTCCGACCGCGCAGTGCTAGGTGCCTACAATTATATTTGCCTACATCTTCGCTCTCTTTCTATCGCATAACTCGTACCTTTTCTGAAGAAATCAGGGTTGTCTCTTTTTAAAAATAATATTATAATCTTTATATTTAATTAACTACATTTTATTTAACTCGAAATAATCTAAGATTTTATGTCTTAGTACTGTGTAGATTTAATTATCATAAATTCGCGTGTAACTAGTTACGCGTACTTAGATTCGATAGACCTACCGTATCATAATAATTATTGAAACCGGTCTTGTATTACCTACATTCATGAAGACCCAAGCGGCCACATCCGGCCGCGATAACAATGAAAAAGCTATTGTGTCTCGTTTTGCCACGACTGATGGGTTAAAGTGTTTGTATAACTTAGTTATTTTTGTAAACGAATGAGGTTTCGAATAGTAAAGAAAGTTAAATTTGGTTTACAATCCGTGTTAAGACAGTTAAACACTGCGCAATATTTCTTTGCCCTTTTCTTTATCAATTCTGTGATAGCGATCGAATAAGTTACGCAATACGCAGGTATGCAACGAACAACTCGTGCGCGTGCGTCACCGCTCGCTTGTGAGTCCCTAGTCCCTACTGATTTGCCACCCGCGCGCGGGTGGTACTTAAAGTTCGATGCCTATTCGCGCGAGTGGGACAGGCCTGCTTTGGCGCCCTCTTTAGTTTGCCATCGGCGCCCCTTTTTTACCCGGCGCCCTGGGCAGTCGCCCAGCGTCTACTAGCTGGCTACTAGAGGGCGTGACGCGCGGCAGCTCCCCTATATTATAGAGTACAAGTCCTTGAAGAAAAATACGGGGTGATAAGAACACAATAATATATGTGAAAATCGCTTTAAAAGGGGTTTTTCAATGTTTGAGAATGTCGTAATTTCTGAGCTTAATTATTATTTTTATATTCTTATGTAACCTACTGTATCTGTGAACGCCGTACATTTTTCAAGCGCAGCTCAGGGGCCGAAAGCCATGGGTTGCAACCCTTACCTAACTGCATACTCCCCTGTTCCGCTCAGAAATGACGATACAGTTGTAGCAGTACCTACACGTTCGTTCGTCGATTGAAACAAAGAAAACAACGCGCTCCGAAAGGGACGCACGCCGTCTTTGTATACGTTCGTCGTGGAAGATTGAAACATAGAAGAAAATCGTTCTGCCAAGAACGTACGTTCGGAATAACGAGAGAAACCGTCCGTGCAATATTAAGTGTTCAGAGTTAGGGCGTCTATAACAACTAATGGCGCATTTTTATTGGTCATGGCATGCGTTTCAGAAATCTCCCGCACCTCGCATGCGGGCTCTATCGACCAGTGAAAATGCGCCATTATTCTCAGACATAAGCGCTTATTCCACTTATCCTAGCTAGGTTCCTAGCCTAGCTAGGATCCTAAATCGTTTCCGATTTAGTCAAGTGGAATAACATTTAGAAAGCTAGGTTCCTAGCTAGGATCCTACCTAGGAAACTAGCTAGGATAAGTGGAATAAGCGCTATAGCAACTACTAACAACATTCTAAACTCTAAAGCCGGCTGTACACTCTCGCCGAGACACAGCGAGGCGGCCCGAGTGCGAGAGTGTAAATGGGTGCGCTCGCCTCGTCTCGCCTGTCTCGGACCCTCTCGGTCCGGTGCAGTGTTGCCAGATGGTCTCGGCGGTTTCCCCCTGAACTTATTTGATTTCCCCCCAGAAATGCCCTATTTTGCCACTATCTTGATCGAAAACCCCCTAAATCTAGCTAAATCTAGGGGAAAAACCCGATATTTTGCCTCTATTTTGCCCCTATCTTGGTCGAAAACCCCTGGCAACACTGGTCCGGTGTCGGTATTTTGCGCCCGAGACAAAGGGTCTCGCGAGGAAAACGAGCGCACTACTGTACACTCTCGCGTCTTTCAGTACTAGTCCCGCCGTTGGGCAGTGTAGAACAGAAAAATAACAATAATAAACGTCATTATCAGTCATTATCTGTGAGAAATAAAATTAAATATGATTATAAATCTTTGGATTACAATGATATACATGGTGAATGGTGAATGGTCGTTTTAGTCCATCTTCTCTGAGTTCTTAACTGCGATTGAACTAAGCGAGAATGTACATGATCGCACTCGGGCAAGGGGCTCTCGCACGAGACTCTCGCCCGAGAGCTCTCGGCGAGAGTGTACAGCGGGCATAAAGTATTCTAAACGATTTTCATGTTCTTATCACCCAATAATTTGCTTCAAGGGCTTGTATTCTAATAACTTAACTCATATAGGTATGATATAACATATATTTTCTAAAGTCTGTCAATTTAATGATTAATAATTGAATGAAGATTTTTTTGACATAAACTTCATACATTTTCTGTCAAAGTATTTAATGCAAAGTTGAGTAACCATTATGTTTAGGTTGAGTCCATTGACTTTTATAGAGTGGACTCGGCATAATGGTCTATACGAAATCAAAATACTGTGGCCGGTCCGCCCTTTTAATGTTCCGGTTGATTTTATGTTGATTGGTTGACGTTTAGTGATGTACTTTTTTATCGAACTTAAAAAATATAAGGTGAAGAATCTGCTCATATAATATTTTAAAGATTTTAACCTTAATCCGCCTCGTTATCTGTTTGACAATACATAATCATAACAAAATCAATGTCATTTCAATAGTCACTTTGTTTTCATTCTAATAATAATAATTTTACTCATTATGTAAACATCAAACTTCTATAACCCAAATTAAAAGTGATAAGACGTACATCAGTTTATTTAAAGCATCGCTGTACTATAGTGTTTGATGTTAATTACACTTAAAACATCTTAGTTTATCGATATCGTCGACAAATATCAACCGAGTGTCCCGTCACTATAGACCGCCATGTTTAGTTCCAGGCAATATGGCGCCGGCCACACTTTTTTGTAGTTATGTCACTTCTGTACTATAGTGTTTGATGTTAATTACACTTAAAACATCTTAGTTTATCGATATCGTCGACAAATATCAACCGAGTGTCCCGTCACTATAGACCGCCATGTTTAGTTCCAGGCAATATGGCGCCGGCCACACTTTTTTGTAGTTATGTCACTTCCATATTATGTTTTCTTATTCATTGGTTGAGTCGTAGGTTGAGTCAAAATAAATCAATACCTAAACATATTTTATATTTATTTATATAATTTATGGTAGCTATAATTTCGATTTCGATGTTAGAATAGTAATGGAGAGAGATAGTATCCCTAAAATGGCACTACCACCGCAGGCGTAGGTCAGTACACCTCTATAGTACTGTGGACAGTCTAAAGCATCTTCACATTTACTGAAAAAAAACAATAATTATCCATATTATTAACATTATCGACGTCTCAGCGAGGTTCAGCTGTATTAAAACTCCTTTAGCTATTTCCCTGAATTTAATGGAGCTGAACCTACATTTTTTTTCATTTTTTCCCCACCCCACTACTCCCACACCCACCGGCCACGGCCTGCCAGCACGCAGATTATCAGAAAGGGTTGTTCAGGGAAGTAGCTAACGGACTTTTAATGCAGCTGAATTGATGACGAATTTGGTCGTTAGCTCTTAGTCGATTAAATAAATGTGCAGGGGAGTTTATATATATGTGTATTATGTATATTCGTAGCATTTAAATGCTACGAATAATAAAAACTAAGGAAGAGTAACTCCGTCAAAAAAAGTGCACCAAAAGGCTACAAAATGTGACCCGAATACATGCACATTTATGCATGTGTTCGGTACACATTTTTCGTGTATATATACTCGAGTGACATTCAACCAGGTTGACATGATAATTATTATTGTCTACGGCTTTGTTTCATAACTTTGACAATGACAATAACCGCGCAGGCTGTCGTCCGGCGCGCAATATTATGATACGTTACCTGGGATACGACCTTGGCGAAAATCTGAATTGTCATATTTTAGTTTGCGAAAAGGTGCCAAATTTAAAACGGTTCAAGTATGGGAGTTATGTTTTCTTAGTTTTTATTATTCGTAGTTTAAATGCCTAAATAGCCTAGTAAACGAATGCCCAAAATGGGGGTCTGCTTGGAAAAGTCGAAAGCAGAAATTTTAACTTTGGTACTTTGTTTAGAGTAGTTAGGAGATAAACATACTAAAAGTCACTACGCGTCTTCACATCGTGCCTACATCGAGAGAGGAATCTTCGCAGCGTGGCTACGGTGTTCACGGCGTTTGCAGAGCTTCAGAACATCTTCACAAAATGGCGGCACAACTACTCGCGACGGCGCGACGGCGACTGACAGGGAAACGACGTCTATATGAAATTCGCGCGCGGACTGAATTGGCCGCGGGCCGCGAGCCTATATTTATACTCGCGCGACACCAGTGCCAAAAAACCAAAAAACGGGACCTTCTTTGCCCCCCCTCCCTCGGGCGCACCTCGGAGGGGTCAGGACTTTTAGTATGTTTATCTCCTAACTAGTCTAAACAAAGTACCAAAGTCAAAATTTCTGCTTTCGACTTTTCCAAGCAGAATCATTCGTTTACTAGGCTAAAATCTCAGAACCAATTTCCTTGGATGCCCTTTTTCGGGGATCACTACTGAGATATTTTTTGCAGCGAAATATCCATACACTTCGCCGTGACAAAAAAGGCGTTATTGTGCAGGTCATAAGTATTTCATTAGGTACTGCACGTGGCAACATATTCTAGTACTTATCTACTAATAAGCAATTAAGTACTTGAGGCAGTGAATAACAAAATGAAATGGTAAACCTTTAGGGTGTGTAACTACTAACTGTGTATGTTTCCCTTATTTACTGTGAAAATAGTAGCGCTGAAAGAGTAAATTTTTTAATAATATTGTAAGGGACAGTTCATGACGTCGCATTGGAACATCTCATCATCAAGTCAAAAGTAACTTAGAGCTGCTATTTTTACAGTGAATTCTATACAGGGGTCTCATACACAACCTAAAGTATTTTCACTTTGGTTACACCCTGTATATAAAATTAATAGTAAAGTAGTAGTTCCTCTTACTTTCGTTACACACTGCAGTTGATAGTAATTAATTGTGGTGGCAAATTATGGCATTTAATATGTATACTTACTAATTTTCTATAGCAACTACTGCGATTCCCGTGACTAGTTTGTCAGCGAAAGTAACGATGGAATATATAAGGGCGCCTTGATGGGAATGAGGCCCTATTAGGTCTGCCGTCACGCACAAACTTGATACCAGAGTAATGGAGCTGCCGGCACCTGCAATAGAAAAGTAATACCATCGAAGAAATTGATTTATAGGCAGTTGACGGACCTGCGTTATGCTGGCTTTTCACGGCGCGTAATATCACGAGCCGCGCCGCGCCAGCTCGAGCTACGCGCCGTGTGAAGGGGGTGGCTCGAGGTGGCGCGGGCTGGCTTGAGCAGGCGCGTCCGATCCGATTGAAGGCGGTAACTTCAAAAGTGCGGCTCGAGCGGCTCGTGATATTACGCGCCGTGGAAATGGGTAACGCGGACTCGCCGGTTTGCTCGTGCTCGCCCGTAGAAATCGGCTCGGCGCGGCGCGGCTCGTGATATTACGCGCCGTGAGAAGCTAGCATTATTTGGTTGGATTATGTCAATTCAATTTTAGTCATGACGGCTGGGTTTGACAAAACACGACCAAGATACGAAGGTCTCCCATCTGCATATAAATCTACTTCTTCGATAGTACATAGACTGTATGACAAGAGACCCGGGAGTTGGGACTCAAAGTATCTCCATACTAAATTTCAGTAATATCGGTTCGACGATTTGAGCGTAAAGAGGTGACAGACAGACAGGAGAACACTGTCTTGCCACTCTCCTCGGATGGTGTGATCTAATATGAGTGTACTTGGCCGAGGGCACTGTCTCGCCGCTCCAATCAACAAGCAATTATTGTACTTACCTATGTAATGACTAATGCCACGATCACAATTACCGAGTACAGTCGCGAACTGGCGAGACAGTGCACTTGACCAAGCACTCGGTAGGTATGTTTATTATGGATGTGATAGGTGTGATCATGGCATAAATGAGCGCGCTACTCTTTGAATAGATCGTTACTTACAATTGCTTGTATCGAGCCTATAAATTAATATTAAAAATTTAAAATGATATTACCTATTAACGTAGCCACTAAATATATCTGGATAACGTTGGCTTCGGGGCTAATTGCAAGCGCAATCCAAAGGCAGCTCACCAGACTGAGGGTGCTTCCAATAAAATACGCAACCTGCACATAGAATAAAAATCCTTTAAAATTATAGGTACTCATAGGCCACGCATAACCTTGTAAAGAAAAGGTAATGATTAAAGAGCAAAGACATAATAAAAAATAAATACAACAAGCCCTGATTGTGTTAGGTGGAGGATGTAAATAATCGGGCTAGTGCGAGTCGGACTCGCGCACGAAGGGTTCCGTACCGTTATAGTCAAAATAGGTCAAAAATTGTTGTTTTGTATGGGAGGCCCCTTTAAATTTCAGACAGACACACATCGAAGCCTTAGTAATAGGCTCCAGTTTTACCCTTTGGGTACGCAACCCTAAAAAGACCGCCAAAATATCTTTTATATGAAAAAATATGAAACTTACATGATGTCCAAGCCTATTGATTTTGCTTTTCAGAAGGAATGAGCACAACAACGATGAGACGTACAAAGCTAGGGGCACACTGGCGACCAGCTCTGACCCTTCCGTGGGGTTCACCGAGAGTCTCTCTTCTAAGAAGAGGGGAACATACACCAGACTTAAGGCCCAGTACAGCCTAGAGAATACATATCTGGAATAGAGAATAGAGTAGAATAGTTTTTTTTATTTGTACTATCAGAGAAGTTGATTCCTAGGAACTTGGTCGCGTTCAGTCAAACCCATCCGACCGATCACAGCTAACATTGAATTGACATAAGTCGACCACGTGACGTAGGTCCGTCAACTGCCTAGGAATAAATTTCCTCGATGGTGCAACTTAAAACTAAACTTAAACTTAAAAACACAATATAGGAAAATTATGTTCAAATAGGCGGTCTTACTGCTAACAGCAGTTTCTGCCAGACAACCTTTAACTTAAAAAATAAATAAAAGTAAAGTTAATATTATGACTAAAATATGTACTACATGCCTAATAATTATATTATAATACTAGCGACCCGCCCCGGCTTCGCACGGGTATAAAATATATTATAGCCTATATCACTTACTAAATAAATGATTAAAATCGATTCAGTAGTTTTTAATCTATACTATATATTATAAAGAGATAAACTTTGTTTGTTTGTTTGTTTACTCATATATCTACTACTACCACTACTTCTTAATACCTACTACTCATAAAATATCTAAACTCCCCTCCCGCGAGCGCACCCCGCCTTGGTAGCGCCCACTTCGAAACGGGCGTAAATCGCAATATTTTAATTTCGCCATAAATTCTAAACCAAACGTCCAATTTTAATAATTCAAAGACCAAATATTATCTACATAAACTGTACTTAATGATGAAATAATTTATTTTGATAAGAATTAATAGAATGAGTCAAATAAATGCGTTAAAATGTAGTAAAAAAAAACAAGATTTTTAAATAAAAAAATGGTTGCTGTACCTCACTCGACATAGAAAGGTATAGTGTGTCGCGGACTTTTTTGTAGATATTTATCCCACCAAAAACATACCTGTTAAAATAGGGCCTAGTTCCTACAGGCTAAATTTTGGCCTAAAAAAAAGAGTTGAAATCTAATCCAATGCCAAGTTCAGATGCAGTTCACCGATCATAATCATCTTCATCAACAGCCTGATCCATAATACTTCTAAATTTGAACTTGGCAGGTTTTTGTGCTATACGATAACACTTGATTAATTATATAATTAGATAATACTTACTTATAAAATTTAATTAACCTGGCAAGTTTAAATTAGAAGTATTATGGATCAGGCTGTTGATGAAGATGATTATGATCGGTGAAGTGCATCTGAACTTGGCATTGGATTAGATTTCAACTCTTTTTTTTAGGCCAAAATTTAGCCTGTAGGAACTAGGCCCTATTTTAACAGGTATGTTTTTGGTGGGATTTCAATACTTTTTGTTAAGAAATCATACTTATGTTTTATTTTTGTGCCACGCCCGATATAAACAATAGTTTCGATAGATGCCGCTAGTGGTATTTGTGAAACTATCAATAGAAGCCTTTTTAAGTAAACAGTATTTATTTATTAAGCTTATTAAGCAGTTTGCATTATACATGAAAATGTTTTATACCCCCCTCTCCTCCTCCCACCCTCCTCATCGTATTCTCATTGTATCACTAGTACATAGGAATCTTTATCTCAAGTTCGTAGACGAGACGACTCACGCTTGACCGATTTCTTAAAATTCTTAATTTTTTGTTAATATGCATTATGCATATAACACACGACCTGTGTGCCAAATTACATAACACTAGGATATTTGGAAGTAGCGTCTAAAGTTCGTAGATGAGCCGAATCACGCTTGACTGATTTCTGAAATTTATTAATATTTTGTTAATCTACATAATATAACACACTAACTGTGTGCCAAATTTCATAACACTAGAACAACTGGAAGTGGCCTCTAAAGTTCGTAGATGAGCCGACTCACGCTTGACCGATTTCTAAAATTTCTTAATTTTATATAACATACGACCTGTGTGCCAAATTTCATAATGCTAGGACATTTGGAAGTAGCCTCTAAAGTTCGTAGAAGAGCCGACTCACGCTTGGCCGATTTCTAAAATTTCTTAATTTTTTGTTAATCTACATAATAATAATGTAACACACGACCTGTGTGCCAAATTTCATAACGCTAGGACATTTGGTAGTAGCCTCTAAAGTTCGTAGATGTGCCGACTCACGCTTGACCGATTTCTAAAATTTCTTAATTTTTTGTTAATCTACATATAGCCCACGACCTGTGTGCCAAATTTCATAACGCTAGGACAATTGGCCTAGAGGTTTTGATTACCGGTCAGTGAGTGAATGTGAGTGAGTGAGTGAGTGAGTCAGTGCCAAAATTAGCTATTTTTACAGGGATATATTTCAGGGTCTACCAAAGCTATATCTATGAAATTTGGTATACTGCGTAAGTACTAGTATATATTTACGTAGGTATAATTTTATCTTTGCACATGCAATAGACACTGAGCTACAGGGGGGTCAAAAGTGCGTCGAAACGGTTCGTGTAAATAGTGCACGGCATGCGCGCGGCCTGCTGGAACTAGGCCTGCGAACTTCCGTGCGCTTTGAAAAGATCTACATTTACTTAGAACATTGTATGGTTCTATCGTTTATAGTTTTAGGCAGCGTACGCAAAATAAGTAAATTTTCTGGTTGTTTCCGAAAAACTGAAATATATTACGGAACCCTATATTTTCCAAAATAAAAAGTAGCCTATGTTACTCGTAAATAATGTATCTTTCGAATGGTGAAAGAATTTTTAAAATCGGTCCAGTAGTTTTTGAGCCTATTCATTACAATTAAACAAACAAAGTTTACCTCTTTATAATATTAAGGGAAAAGACCTAATGCTAGACACTGAACTAATAGATGACACTTATGACAAAAATACAATAAAAATAAGAATTACTCTAATTATTTCTCACCACTGTAAATTTTATAAGCTTCTCAAGCTATCTGTTGAATTGAAAAAATATATTAGAGACGCCTTCGGGAACAAAATTTTAAAATGGGATCAGTTTTCGTAAATAATATTATGACCGCGTCAACACGCGCTCGGCAATTTCTTAGCAAATAGGTTAAGGAAGGCGAAATTTTGCACGTAAGTTTTGAATACATTTATTTGATTTTTTGTAATTTCTATTGATTTCATTGGATTAATGGTCATGTTGTATACACTAATTAATGTTTATTTAAGATTTTTTATCCATTTTCCCTAACAATATAAAGGGTGTCTACTATTAGTTCTTGAAAATGTAAAAAACCTAATAGATGACATGGATCTCATCTTTGAGTTTTGCAATACATACTAAAGTTATTTTGTACTTTATTCTACTGCAAAAATCATCACTATTCTCTGAAAATATAATTCTATTAACAATCTAAGAACTTCGAACTACTGCACCTAAAAATGGACATGGTGTCTAATATTAGACCTTGTACTGATCTGAAAATCGATTGCTTTAGTTTTTTATCAGTAAAAAGAAGAAAAAGGAGAGCTGAGAAAAGAAAGAAGAAAAAAGAAGAGGCAAAAGAAACATGGAGACTAAAGACTGAAAATAAATTTGCTAGGAAAAAAATATGAAAAATAAAAATAAAAGGAAAGATAGTTTCAGCATGGAAGAAGAGTGAATATAATCTGGAGACAACGTGGATAATATTTCTGATGCATGTAGTTACTATGATGAAGTAAATGAAATCTTTTGAAAAATGGCAAATAAAGACCTAATAATAGGAAAAATGTAAAATGTAATGTAATGTTCTATGTCAACTATTAGTTCATATTGGTGTCTACTATTAGTAATGTTCGGTTTTTGTGATGTCATCTATTAGTAGTTATGACTAAGTTTACAAAAAGACCAATAATATATTTTTTAATTGATTTGTCAGAGAATAATTATAATAGTTTTATTTTGTAAGAGTTACTGAAGACATGGAAGAAGTTATCAATCCTTTATTTTCATAAATATATATTTTATAACATTCAAATGTTTCATGTTTCCTTAAAGTGTCTGCCATTAGGTCTTTTCCCTTAGTATAGAAGTATAGATTAAAACGCCTACGAGAATAGGTTATTACTACGCAACTGCGGCAAACGAAAGGAATAGGGTCCGAATTCGCAGTTACCTATGTGTTTGAGCCCTGTGAAATCTAAAATTTAGACTCTGATCTGTATAATATGTAATTTAAACTCTAAATTACAGAAAGTTTTGCCGGAAATCAAGATACTAAACAGTTTTTTTAAGAAGTCGTAGGCCGTATAGTCGTGTGCGTACAAGACAAAAAAACGAGGAATACGGCTTTTGCTGAACCAAAGATTTCCTTTGGTAGGATTGATCTTTATATCCCTTAGATGGGTTTACGATGTGGAGCCACCTGAATATTTCATGCAGGTGGGGGAGGGGGGGGGGGGGGGGGGGGGGGGGGGGGGGGGGGTTTAACTTTAACAAGGTATGAGGTCAATAACTGCGTGGGATTTAGGTATATAGGCGAGTTTGGTATAATTTTCGATTGAATCGAATGTTTAAATGCCAGTTTTTGAATAATATTTAGATAAAATATAGTAAAAATAAAATAAAATAAAAAAAATTGTATAACATATGATTTTCAACCAACGAAAACGCTGTTGACAGGGCTTAATTAATATAAGGAGACATATTATGAAAGCCGCATTATTCTGCATGCCAAAGACATGGTGATGAATGGAGCAATAAACATATTAATATTACAAGACGTACCGCGCGGCTTCGTCCGCGTAAATCTGAAATTCCACGGAAACCGTATATTTTTCACAAATTAATAACCCATATCTCACGTAGTCTACTATATATTCGTGTCAAATAACATAAAAATTGATCCAGTAGTCTGAGATATTAGCCCTTTCCATTAAATTTCCCCGTTTTTTTTTACATTTTCCTCTGTATTTGAATTGCTCTTGTTGGTCTTAGCGTGATAAAATATAGCTTATAGCCTTCCTCGATAAATAGGCTATCAAACACTGAAAGATTTCTTCAAATCGGACCAGTAGTTCTTGAGATTAGCGCGTTCAAACAAACAAACTAACAAACAAACTCTTCCGCTTTATTTTCACATATTCCTCTGTATCTGTGCTCCTATTGGTCTTAGCGTGATAAATATAGGCTATAGCCTTCCTCGATAAATAGGCTATCAAACACTGAAAGATTCTTTTAAATCGGATGAGTAGCTCCTGAGATTTGCGCGTTCAAAAAAACAAACTCTTCAGCTTTATAATATTATAGCTGTTGCCCGCGACTTCGTCCGCGTGGACTATAGTTTATATGTAGTTGTTCCCGTACATCGATTGAATAGTTAACGTGCAAATCATAAAACTTATTAAAAGTATATAGTGTGGGACAATATACTTTTATGGTATGATAGATGTTCCGCGCGGCTTCGCCCGCGTAATTTAGGAATGTCATAGAAACCGTACATTTTTCCGCAAAAAAAGAAACATAATATGTATGTCCTTTCACGTGGTCTATTCTTCATGTGTGCCAAATAACATAAGAATGGCTCCAGTAGTTTCTTAAGATAATAAGCAATTTTAAATAATTTCCTTCGTTTTTTCCACATTTTCATCTATTTCTTTGCTCCTATAAGTCTTAGCGTAATAAAATATAACCTATAGCCTTTTAAGATAAATGGACTATCTAACACTTAAAGAATTTTTCAAATCGGACCAGTAGTTCCTGAGATAAGCGCGTTCAAATAAGCCCTTTCAAATAATTTCCCCTGTTTTTTCCACACTTTCCTCTATTTCTTCGCTCCTATTAGTCTTGTCGTGATAATATATAGCTTATAGCCTTTCTCGATAAATGGGCTATCTAAAACTGAAAGATTTTTTCAAATCGCATTAGTAGTTCCTGAGATTAGCGCGTTCAAATAAACCCTTACAAATAATTTCTCCCCGTTTTTTCCACACTTTCCTCTATTTCTTTGCTCCTATTAGTGTTAGCATGATAAAATATAGCTTATAACCTTTCCCAATAAATGGGCTATCTAACACTGAAAGAACTTTTCAAATCGGACCAGTAGTTCCTGAGATTAGCGCGTTCAAATAAGCCCTTTCACATAATTTCCCCCGTTTTTCCACATTTTCCTCTATTTCTTCGCTCTTATAAGTCTTAGCGTAATAAAATATAGCCTATAACCTTTCTCGATAAATGGGCTATCTAACACTGAAATAATTTTTCAAATCGGACCAGTAGTTTCTGAGATTAGCGCGTTCAAACTATTACTAAATAAGCATTTCATACAATTTTCCCCGTTTTTTCCACATTTTCCTCTATTTATTCGCTCCTATTAGTCTCAGCGTGATAAAATATAGCCTATAGCCTTCCTCAATAAATGGGCTATCTAACACTGAAAGAATTTTTCAAATCAGACCAGTAGTTCCTGAGATTAGCGCGTTCAAACAAACTAACAAACTCTTCCGCTTTATAATATTATATAGCTGTTGCCCGCGACTTCGTCCGCGTGGACTATATATTTTATAGTTGTTCCCGTACATCGATTGAATAGTTAACGCGTAAATCATAAAACTTATTAAAATTATAGTGTTCCACGAGACAATAATATACTTTTATGGTATGATAGATGTTCCGCGCGGCTTCGCCCGCGTAATTTAGGAATGTCATGGAAACCGTACATTTTTCCGGAAAAAAAAGAAACCTATGTCCTTTCACGTGGTCTATTCTTTATGTGTGCCAAATAACATAAGAATTGCTCCAGTGGTTTCTTAAGAAAATAAGCATTTTAAATAATTTCCTCTGTTTTTTTCCACATTTTCCTCTATTTCTTTGTTCCTATAAGCCCTTTCAAATAATTTCCCCCATTTTTTCCACACTTTCCTCTATTTCTTCGTTCCTATTAGTTTAAGCGTGATAAAATGTAGCCTATAGCCTTTATCGATAAATGGGCTATCTAACACTGAAAGATTTTTTCAAATTGGACCAGTAGTTCCTGAGATTAGCGCGTTCAAATAAGCCCTTTCAAATAATTTCCCCCCGTTTTTCCACACTTTCCTCTATTTCTTAGCTCCTATTAGTATTGGCGTGATAAAATATAGCGTATAGCCTTTCTTAATAAATGGGCTATCTAACACTGAAAGATTTTTTCAAATCGGACCAGTAGTTCCTGAGATTAGCGCGTTCAAATAAGCCCACACACACATCATTTCCCCCGATTTTTCTTCTTTGTTTTTTTTAATTTCTTCGCTTTTATAAGTCTTAGCGGGATAAAATATAGCCTATAACCTTCCGTAATAAATGGGATATCTTACAGTGAAAGAATTTTTTAAATCGGACCAGTAGTTCCTGAGATTAGCGCGTTCAAACTATTACTAAATAAGCATTTCATATAATTTTCCCCGTTTTTTCCACATTTTATTCTATTTATTCGCTCCTGTTAGTCTTAGCGTGATAAAATATAGCCTATAGCCTTTCTCGATAATTGGGCTATCTAACACTGAAAGAATTTTTCAAATCAGACTAGTACTTCCTGAGATTAGTGCGTTCAAATAAGCCCTCTCAAATAATTTCCCCCCATTTTTTCCACATTTTTCTCTATTTCTTCGCTCCTATTAGTCTTAGCATGATAAAATATAGCTTGTAGCCTTTCTCGATAAATGGGCTATCTAACAATGACAGAATTTTTCAAATTGGACCAGTAGTTCCTGAGATTAGAGCGTTCAAATAAGCCCTTTCAAATAATTTTCCCCGTTTTTCCACACTTTTCTCTATTTCTTCGCTCCTATTAGTATTAGCGTGATAAAATATGGCCTATAAGCCTTCCTCGATAAATGGGCTATCTAACACTGAAATTTTTTTTCAAATCAGACCAGTAGTTCCTGAGATTAGCGCGTTCAAACTATTACTAAATAAGTATTTCATATAATTTTCCCCGTTTTTTCCACATTTTCCTCTATTTCTTCGCTGCTATTAGTTTTAGCGTGATATAATATAGCCTATAGCCTTCCTCGATAAATGGGCTATGTAACACTGAAAGAATTTTTCAAATCGGACCAGTAGTTTCTTAGATTAGCGCGTTCAAACAAACAAACTAACAAACTCTTCCGCTTTATAATATTATTAAGTACTAGATGTTCCGCGCGGCTTCGCCCGCGTTATTTTGGAATTTCACGCAACCGTACATTTTTCCGGAAAAAAATAGCCTATGTCCCTTCACGTGGTCCGTTCTTCATGTTTGCCAAATAACATAAAATTTGCTCCTGTAGTTCTTAAGATAATAAACAATTTCATACAATTTCCCCCGTTTTTTCCACACTTTCCTCTATTTCTCTGCTCTTATTATTCTTAGCGTGTTAAAATGTAGCCTATAGCCTTTCTCGATAAATGGGCTTTCTAAAACTGAAAGAATTTTTCAAATCGAACCAGTAGTTCCTGAGATTAGCGCGTTCAAACTATTAATAATAAGCAATTTCATATAATTTCCCCCGTTTTTTCCACATTTTCATCTATTTCTTCGCTCCTATTTGTCTTAGCGTGATAAAATATAGCCTATAGCCTTCCTCGATAAATGGGCTATCTAACACTGAAAGAATTTTTCAAATCGGACCAGTAGTTCCTGAGATTAGCGCGTTCAAACAAACAAACTAACAAACTCTTCCGCTTTATAATATTAGTATAGACTATAGATAGATAACTATAAGTATAGACTAGACGTTCCTGCTGCTTCACCCGCGTAAATTAGATATTTCACAGACAAATTAGTGCACAATAAAAAGCCTATGATTCTTCACGTTTCTATTTTTTATCTGTGCCAAATAACAGAAAAATCGTGAAATAAGCCCTTTCAAATAATTTCCTCCGTTTTTTCACATTTTCCTCTATTTCTTCGCTTATATTAGTCTTAGCGTAATAAAATTTAGCCTATAGGCTAAATTTTATTACGCTATAGCCTTCCTCAATAAATGGGCTATCTAACACTGAAAGAATTTTTCAAATCGGACCAGTAATTACTAACTCATACTAAGATTAGCGCGTTTAATTAATGCTTCTTCTTCTTCTTCTTTTTACGTTGTTTAACATCTTTATCGTGCAAATATGAGTCCTAAAATGAATTTAGCATTCTTAAGTCATCCGAATATGGGACCGAACTTGGAATAGTACCATAATTAATGCCTCTATACAGATTGAGACTCTATTTTCCTCCAGAGCAGAAGCTGCTAAAATTAAAAAAAAACTAACATCAAAAATCGCGGTGGCTCCACATCTTAAATCCATCCTTGGACCATAAGGACCAATCCTACCAAAGGAAATCTTTGGTTCATTAATAGCCGTATAATTCACCGTACACACGCAACTAGTAGCAAGGCGTAGCCCGTAGTTGTTGTGAAGTTGTTGTAATTATAAACAAAGGTGAATAATTATTTTCTTCTAGCTCTACACAATATAATATCGGTTTTCCAGACAGAGAAATATTAATACAACAGCATAGGTAAATTCGGTAGGATTTGGCAATGTATAAAAATTATATATTTTTATTGTACTTACATATACCTAATGTGTAATATGCTAATTACCTAATTCGACAAAATCCTCGTCTTTTATATTTTAAATAAGGATAGGGGAGGTCAGCTCAAAGCGGCCACCTTAACTTTCAATTTGAAAAAAAGACGAAATATTATTTATTTAAAAATAAAAAATGAGCTACCAGATAGTGCATTTATTATATTTCTGCTATGTATGATTTATATTGACCCAAATCTTAAAATTAGCTCATAATTCACATATTACGACAACCTGTCAATTAACCGCTTTGCCCGAGGGCCCGCCTAAAGCGGCCACAGGGGTAAGGGCAAAGTGGCCAGCCCAAATGTTCACACAAAATGGTATTTTTTCTTATATATAAATATATTTTTTGATAAAATGAATGCTAAAAATGTTCGAAAATAGGTATTTATTAAAAACAATTCTGTAAACTGCTACCTATATCGCTTATGCCCGGTTTCTGAGGTTTCTTGACAGGAGTTTATCTTCCAACAATCACAACATTTTTTTTTATAAAAAATAATCAACTCTTCTAAAATAAAAATAGTCAATAAAAATTCAATAAAAATCTAAAATAAAAATAATCAATATAACTTTGTTTTATCGATATAATATTCCTGTTTTTAAATGTCTCCTTAAAGTATTGCGAGGGAGACCATGTTTATTGGCTACTAATTTGACTGAACCCCGATTTTCTTGAAAATCTCATCGTAGTCTCTTCCCTTAACCCCTGGATAGTTTTCCTTTGATAGTTTGTTCACCATCTAAAAATAGTTTTAAGTAATTATTATATAAAACTATCATTTAGCTCATCGGCCTATTGGCCGCTTTGCCCGGTCCGCTTTGCCCTTTGGCAACCGTTCTGTTTTAAACATATTTTTTTTTGCATTTTTTATTATATTCCAGAATAAAAACAACACAGATAAAGCTAAATAGATAAGCAACCACACCGGGAAAATAGAAGCATTCAAATACACAAGAAAATAATTAAAACAGAAAGAATGTACCTTGCACTTTTTTTAATAAAACGTGCAATTCCAATATTTTTGGTGTTACAAGCTCGCGCCTTCCCCAACCGCTACCGCATCATGGAGCGGGGCTGGGCGAGATGTTCACTATGCGCCAGAGCAGCAACGTTGCTCTGCCTTTATAAATAACCGAAATATTAAGCGTGGCCGCTTTGCCTCCCATGGCCGCTTTGAGCTGGGCTCCCCTAAATTTTCGTTATAAATGTTTATTGAAAAATGTATTGTTGTTATGTTTGGTATTTATGGTACAATTTTTATTTAATACTTAAATGTCATAAATATTTATTTGCCAGCAAGTAATTTCTTTCAACATAATCAAGGTTTTTCTTAAAAGTAATTTCAATAATAGTAAATTGTAAAATAATAACAAGCCGGATAGTCGGCAGTCGGCGGTCACAAAAGTGGCCGGATAGTCGTAAGTCGGCTTTACAGACTAGTCTAGTCGGCATATTATCTCGAATAAAAACAAAACAAAATTGAAATAAGTATGAAGAAGCAATACTTCAATTTCATATCACTATTGTGCGGTGTGCCGCCGACTCTCCTCTCGTTTAGATGCGAACTAACCTTGAGCAAACAATATCAAAATACTCACAATAAACTAGTTTGATACAACAGCGGCATTTGTAGGAAGTGCATAATTTTTGATTTCGTGGTGACAATTTGAGATATCTCCCCTTTCTCGGCCGTGTGTCCGTTTTGTTTCTTCTGCTTCGTCTCCTTCGGGGGGTTCAGTTTGAAGAGCACGTGGAATGTCACGTAGGACGCTACTCCGATGCCAGAGATTATGAGCGACACATCCTGAAAATAAACTGAGTACTTAATTCATAAGCTGCTACCATGGGCGCCGGCAGAAATAATTTCCAAGGGGTGCAGATTTTAGTTTTCTTTCTTTTCTTTTCACTCTACTTTTTACGAACAACAGTGACTGTCTATTTACGTAAACAGAATACATTTAGTGCCGAAACATTACGAACTATCCTTGTACGGCATGGTAATAGGGTTACAAAATAATTTTTATTTCAATAATTCCTGTTGATCCCGAGATTCCCAAGGGGTGCAAGTGCACCCCCTGGCACCATGTGTAATATGCTAATTACCTAATTCGACAAAATCCCCTGCCGGCGCCCATGGCTGCATCTACCTACAAAGATAAAGGCCACCGATAAAGGCTCGCCGGGACTTTATCTGTGGCCCGCGAGAAGTTAAACCGTTTTAAAATTCATGGCCACCAGCAAAATATGTAGTGCAAAGATGTCGTGAAAAAAAAATCGATTTCGATTGAAGAACGTTATTTTTTTAACCCTGAAAATTTTGGCTGCGGCCCGCGACACCGAGACCAAGTCGTGTTTGTGGCCCGCATAAAAAAATGGTTGAGTACCAATACCAACCAACCAATTTAAGAATAACGATAAAAATTAAGCTGTACCCTAAACTTGTAGTCATCGGCAGGTCCTATGAAGTTACTGTAGTTCGTCGCTCTCAATACTATCCACGTGATGAAGTACACCGTCAGACTCGATATCACTGAAGCCATATACCTGCAACAAATTATTATTGGGCCTTTTGAACCACAAGTCACAAGTACAAAGCAAAGAGTACTCAGATAAGTAAAGGTAAAAGAAATATAATTTAAGCGATGTTATACACGATATTATGAAAGATATTATGGATTTACGGGTTTTAACGCTACCGAAATTCAGTTATTAAAAACATTGTTCTCCAACACGCGGGGTAGCCTGTAGATTAACAAACTAAACTTAACCTTAACATTTATTTTAATGTGGGCCAGCTACCGCTATTTCTGCCAAGTGCAATATCTATTATAAGTCAGGGGAGCATCAACGTGTGTTAGCAAAAATAATAAAAACGCCAAATTTTTTTAGAGATAAGCCAGTTAAGGCACGCTACGCTTCTGAATGGGCCAAAGAAGTACCTTATAGACGTGAGCTCGGAGCGTACTTGCAGGCTCTCAGTGATGGAGGGTATGATGGCGAGGTGCGATATCTGGACTATCGCCCATCCGATCTGGAAGAGGACTATGAGCGTGGCGTAGTAGACCGGCATCCACCAGCCCAGGTACTGCGTGTCCCGCGCCGCCCGGCAGCCCCAGCAGCGGATGAAGAGAAAAGGAAACGTGCAGGTCACTATAGCACAACCTGAGGAAGTCAAATTCCATGTATGTTTACAAGTAATTTAAAAACTTCTTGCTCATTATCTATGATGGAAATTAGGCCTTAAGGCTTTGAATTATATTTAGATTAGACGAGTATCTTGCGGTGGACATGTTAGTAGTGCCGAATTTATGTTTTTAATGAGAGTAGGCCATTTTATTTCCGCCACCGCCTTTACAAAACCTGTCGGACTTCTTGGGACGCTGCCGCCTCTAGGCCGTGGCCTATTTATAAATACGGTGCTGCATGTTAGGATCTTATTACCTTTTATGTATATCTAGCAATAATAACTGCTCTGACAGATCCTTCGGCACTCAAAAGAATTACATGGAGTTAGTAAATTCTATTACGTACTTACCTGTTAAATGCCAGATTTTCTTGGTGCTATATTTATCTGCTAGTACACCGACCACCGGTGTGGCGAGAGCATCTACTACTTGACCTGTAACCAAGAAGAATTGAAACATTTTACATTATACGAGTACATTGTTTGAAGCATGCTAATTATGTTGTGATTAACAAAATAATATTTTCTTGGTACTAACAATTTAACGAAAGTGTTAAATAACCTTCTTTTTTAGGGTTCCGTAGCCAAATGGCAAAAAACGGAACCCTTATAGATTCGTCATGTCTGTCTGTCTGTCTGTCCGTCCGTATGTCACAGCCACTTTTCTCCGAAACTATAAGAGCTATACTATTGAAACTTGGTAAGTAGATGTAGTCTGTGAACCGCATTAAGATTTTGTTACAAAAATGGAAAAATTATTAAAAATTTTAGGGGTCTCCATAGGTACAACCGAAATAAAAAAAAAATTTTTTCATCTAACCTATGCGTGTGGGGTATCTATGGATAGGTCTTTAAAAATCATATTGAGGTTTCTATATTTTTTTCTAACCCGAATAGTTTGCGAGTGAGACTCTTCCAAATTGGTAAAATGTGTGTCCCCCCCCCCCTCTAACTTCTAAAGTAGGGGCATGATAATTCTAAAAAAAATATATGATGTACATTACTATAAAAACTACCAACGAAAATTGGTTTTAACGAGATCTAGCAACTAGTTTTTTTTATACGTCATAAATAGTAAACCTTAATTTAACTTTCATTAAATCAACTGAAGTATAAAAATAAATCAAAAACCTTTTAATTTCATAGAAATAAACCTTATTGCTGCTGCGGAACCCTTCATGGGCGAGTCCAACTCGCACTTGGCCGGTTTTTTCAAGTCGGTTCAAAAGGATAGAAGGAGGAGTACCTATAGACCGTTTTAACTTTTAAAGTACGGTATTAAGCTCCGTTTAGACCAAACTAGCGAATGCTCATTCTAGTAAAGCTCTTTTGATGTAAACTAACAACGAGCATTCTTTCGTTGTTCTAGTGTGTTCGCCACGTGTTCGGCGGTAAATAGGTAGAATGCTCTAAGAATCTCGCTCGTTTGGTGTAAACGACGCAAGAGCGCTCGAGCAATTGCCTAGAGCGTTCTTTCGTGTTCGGACGTGCTCGCTCTTCGAGGCGGTCTCTTCAAAGGGATTCTAGTGTTCTTGATATTTTTACTTTTTGGCGGCTGGTTTTAGGTAGTTTATCAAAGGTTATTTCGTAAATATGGATTGGAGTAATGAAAAATGTTTACAAATGATAGATTTATACCATAACAAAAGATGTTTATGGGATCCAACCTTTGATGACTATAAAAATAAATTAACTACTTATCGTTGACGAATGAGCAATGAACATTCGCTCGTTTGGTCTAAACGGAGCTATATGATTCTCATCTATAGAGCAAAAATTCTTATTCTTGATGTTCTTGTTGATTCGATTGGTGTAAACGATATAAAGTATGTTGTAACGAATTATAGTTTACACTAAACGAATACGAAAGAATGTTCTTGTGCTGTTCTTGCTCTATGTTCTTTTGGTGTAAACCCACCTTTAGAAAAATGGATGGTGACTCTACATTGACTTTTTATAATTGAGTCTACGACCCTTTAAAACGCGTGGGTGATAAAGTCATCACCACCAGCACCACCACCTACCCAACAGCAGCATGGCGCCGGCCACCACCGCCCGCATCTGCAGCACCGCCTGCAGGAACAGCATCATGTAGGAGAACCACATCGCGGCGCACAGGTCGTTGTACATGTGCCCCAGGCCGTACACCAGCCGCTGGCTCATCACCACCAGCACCACCACCTACCCAACAGCAGCATGGCGCCGGCCACCACCGCCCGCATCTGCAGCACCGCCTGCAGGAACAGCATCATGTAGGAGAACCACATCGCGGCGCACAGGTCGTTGTACATGTGCCCCAGGCCGTACACCAGCCGCTGGCTCATCACCACCAGCACCACCACCTACCCAACAGCAGCATGGCGCCGGCCACCACCGCCCGCATCTGCAGCACCGCCTGCAGGAACAGCATCATGTAGGAGAACCACATCGCGGCGCACAGGTCGTTGTACATGTGCCCCAGGCCGTACACCAGCCGCTGGCTCATCACCACCAGCACCACCACCTACCCAACAGCAGCATGGCGCCGGCCACCACCGCCCGCATCTGCAGCACCGCCTGCAGGAACAGCATCATGTAGGAGAACCACATCGCGGCGCACAGGTCGTTGTACATGTGCCCCAGGCCGTACACCAGCCGCTGGCTCACCCACCACCATCGCCGCTGCTTGAACGGTACACTGGAAGAAGAGATAGCGGGATAGTCATTATTTTAGAGCAAACCACCAAATTATTATTGGCACTTTAACGCCCGCAACGTACTTAGAATAAAAGCCTCCATCTTCATTTTTACGAAGATTTTGACAAAAGCTCCATATTTTTTTCTAACAAACTTTTCATTAAATTAAAATTAAGTAATCAGGAATATAGAGACATTTAGTAGTAGCTACTCAGAGGAATATAGAGATATTCAGTTGTACCTACTCAGAGGACGTGTACGTATGGAGGAGAGGTACGGTGGTTAGAGTGACTACAACAGCACGCTAAGCGCTCCGTAGTATTAGACGAAGGGACGTAGAATGAATGGCAAAGGAAATCGACAGATTCTTTAGCCATGAAACAGTCGAAGGAAATGATAATAATCAAGTTCAAGTCAATGATAATCTGTCAGTGTTTCTAAACTTTCCTATTTTCACTGCCATGCCAAGCATGCAGAGAATCTTCGATTAAGGCAAAAAATCGGTTTTTAATTGTTACAAAATCCTGTAGATCATACAATTCTGGAGCTTTTAAACAGGTAGCTATAAGATTTCCACAGCTGATGTAGTCTAATGGGTAATTACGAATTACTAGACATCGGATTATATTATGCATTTGCATACTTGCATATGCAAATGCATATAATGGCACTTTTTAGGCGTTAGTGCATATTTTGGCAATTTTTCGTTGATAGTGCATATTTTGGTAGTTTTATGCCCTCGCAGTCTTCAAACTACCTATCATGACAAACACCGAGGCCACAAAACAGAGGTATAGATTAAAAACACTTCAAATATGTGGATCCATCCCCATTAAAAGAATGCAACACACCCGATAGGTGGAATATCTTTCTAGAAACAAAATTTTTCTTCGTAGTTGGCAACATTAGTAAAAAATTGGAATAAAGTGGTTACCGATTTCTTAAACTTCCATAGGCATTAAGATTGCAATCGAAAAATGTTGGTAGAAAATAATTATTGGTGCTGTATAAAAAATAAAAATCCTGGATTTGATGAAATTATAAAATTGACGCTTTTATTAACGGCACCACCGGAAAGCTCTTCACAAAAATTATAAATTTTAATAGTGACTTTTGTTTGTGCATATTTCGGCCATTTATCGTGCATACTTGCATGCATATTTCGGCACTTTGATCGTGCATATAATCCGATGTATACTAATTACTAATACTTTAAATATTAATGTGTGAAGTGCCAACGATTAAAAACGGTCTGCAATGGTTTTCCTCTTTGAAATCTGAGTAACGTTTATATAGTTTTTGATGTGCTGATTACGAGAAAAATAATAAAAAAAAATCCATCACGTCAGGATTTTTTGATATTGAATATTTAAGATTTTGCTGAAAAATGTCTGAGCACCTACATTTTAAAATTTATAAAACGTCATTAAAATACTTCAGCTTAATTTTTATTGTATTTAATTAAAGTAAGAGGACTTACAAATTAATCAAAATCACTAATTTGTTAATAACTACAAAATAAGTGTAAGTTATTCGCATTAACCATGTCGAAAACGGTTCATTTGACTTAATTCTGTAATAGTGAGCTCATTAATACATAATGATTAGGTAATATCACCTAATTGTTGTAAATTTTTAGAAAAGGGTCTAATAAAGATAAAGCAAAGGGTTTTTGTATAAGTATCCTCACTGATTTAGAAAATTAGCGGTTGAAGTGCGCATTTTGCAACATAAACTTTAGAATGTCATCGCGAAGTTGTTTAAAGTCCCCTCTCTTGTTTTTGTAATATTTGCGGGAAAAATATTATGATAATAAAACAACGAAACAGCATTACAGACTTTGTGGAAAATATTTAGGTACTTACAAAAGTTATTTTGGATACGATTTAAGTAACCAAGACAAAACTTGGACACATCATAAAAGTACGACTTAATGTTTATTAGAACTTCGCAAGTGGTCAAAAGGACAGAAAAATAGCTTCATAATCGTTTCGCCTACCGACTATAAAGAAATAGTGGCCAAATTGATAACAAATTTTGATGTATTGGGTTGTAATATGAGCATTTGATCCAAACCAGAAGTTAAAACGACAATCGCACAACCGAAGCTTCCAGAAAAAAAGGACCAGGTTCCACAAATAAAATTTACATGTAACTTAGACCAATAATAAGTTTGTTAAGTTAATAATAATGTACCTTGTTAAATATGTACTTTTTAATGTGACAACTTATGTTATTTTTCCTATAAGTACTATCTGTACCTTTTTTGAAAAATCTGGAGGCGATGGAGAAAAACTAAGTAAGTACCTACACATTCGTAATCAGCGCATCAAAATACCCTAGAATCAGCTACCAAATTCCCGAGAGGAAGTGATGACCCACATTTTGCAGGCCTGTGAAATGTTTTGTCCTATTTTGTTCCTCTTTCATCTCATGTTTTCATCCAATAAATAAACATTTTTCTTTCAGCATTGCAAGTCATTCGTTTTTAACATGGTTTGTTAAGATGCCTTGAAGAAGATTAACTCATATCTCTTAATGACATTTGCATTTACAATGTATCACTAATCTCAGACGGTAATATTTATTACTTTCTTGAAACCATACAAGTACCTAGTCCGTGGACCGTGACCAAGAAGTGATTGAGAAGATGCATTTAATTATTTGTGGCCAAGAATAAATTATCTACCTACTGAAATCTTTATACATTAATTACGAAATTTCATTGTATCGGGAACCGTACATTTTTCCGTTCTTCACATTACCTAAACCGGATCAGCAGTTTAAGCATACCTAAGCAGTAAGCAGGCAAACACTAGCACATTTTAATAATTTTAATATTAGTAGGTACGTATTTAGATTATTTGGTATCCCAGGTTAAATAGGTTTGATAAGTCCTTACCAGGAATACTTGAAATAATCAAATTGGTGATATAGAAATATAACCCGACAATTTACTTAAGTATAAGTAATAAAAATACACATATAAAATTCGGTTAAAAAACTAACCTCATCATTCACTACAAGGACTGTAACTAACTTGCTAAGTTTTTGGTTCGATTTACCATTATACATAAACCCTGCTATAGAATGCTGCTGTCTATAACCGTCACTTATCTTCTTGATGAGATAATTTTGAGGATATTCGGCAAATTTGATCAAAATCGTTTGATGTTGGAATAAGGATGTACTAATTTGAAGCCAACAATCTTCGTTTTGTGGTACTTGTGCCAATTGCGTGCCGTGAATGCACTGAATTGGAAATTATATGGTACAGCTGTATCAAGTATGGTACTTACTGTACATTATGTGGTAGACCTCACCTATTTGACTCCCTGTTCATATATTATTACCTTCTTAAGATTTTATACAGGCCGGCCGGTCTACCTCTAAAATTAGGTACTTGGACTACCTTGACTACAGCTAGCACCTCAATACTGAATTATACAGTAAAATATACATAAGTACCTACAATAAAATATTAATCAAAAATATTGATATGTTTTAGTAATTAACTTATTAGTTAGGTTTATAGATAACTAAATAATTACTAAAAGATTTTAATATTTTTGATGTTATATAATTATTATGTTTATTATACTAATACAATACTTTACGTTATAATCATGCCCTTCTACTCTCAGTCTTACCTAAACAAAACAAAAAATATAGAAGTAAAGAAATATTTTTCTGTTTTTTTTTACATATAAAGTTTCCCAATAGTTTGTTTACACATCAGAAATAAAAATATTTAATCTACTTTTCTACGTACTACCAAAAACCCACCTTACATCTATTTCCTCGGTTTCCTCCTTTTTTATCGTGTCACAATTCGTAGAGCCGTACCTAGGCGACATTATTACACACCAATACACAGAAAAACACAGCAATTTAAAGAAATACACAGAAATATAAGACGTCAATGTACGGACATTTTCTTAAATTTCCACCGCGCGTGTGGCTTGAAAGGATTCCCTGTGACATGTGGACTGAACTCGACGACAATACAGCTACAATGATACATTCAGGGTTCAATTGAAAGTAGCTTAAAAATTACAGGTAATTTTCTACGTAAACTATAAAAGAAAACTTAAAAAAAAGGTTAAATTATTATGAGAATTGTCACCGTAGGTGTGAAATAACATTGAAAATATTTGGTATGTTTGTAAACCACAAAGTAGTTAAAATTTAGACGTCAACGTGTTATTAAGAAAGACATCAAATGAATCTTGGCACTGTTATTTGTCAAATAATATTATAATTTAGGTATGTTTGTTTGTATCCAACAATATTATAAGGCCAAGGCCTTTATAGGACAGATAATTATACAGTCTAATGTAAAAAAACAAGGCAATAAAAATACATTAGTAGTTCTGTAGAGGGCTCTGCGTGAGAGGGCTAGAGGCTTGCGGGGTGATTTGTAATTTAATTTAGTTAGGAGGCCTCTTAGACACCAAGTGCATGAGTACTCGACTCTCAAATTAAACAAGTTGTGAACATCAATAACTAATAACTAAGTAAGTACTTAATAATTGAGAGATTACTCAAACTCAGTTCGATATATTATTTTCTCTCCGCGTAGTTCATTCATAATGTTATGTCTGTCCTGTTTTACTTAATAATATTATATAAAATAAAAATCTGCCAAGTGCGAGTTGGACTCACGCATGAAGGGAATTTAGTGTGAAAATTAGTGTGTTTTTTGTATGGGAAAATAAAGGAAATATCCCTTAAATATTTATTTTATAAAATTTTATTAAATTATATACATATTAAATTATTAGGATTATTTGAAAATTTCCAGTGCCTTCCTCTTGCCATTATTGATATCGAGCAAAAAAGGCAAAAAAAAAATCATGTTTGTTGTACATGAGCCCCCTTAAATATTTATTTTATTTTTTAATAGTATTTGTTGTTATAGCGGCAATACAAATACACAATCTGTAAAAAAAGTCTGTCTGTCTGTCTATCTATCTGTCTGTTACCTCTTCTGTCCCAAACCACTGAATTTAGGAATGGAGATGCTTATAATATAGTCCCAGTGGAAAGGATTAAAGAATACTTTTTAGCCCTGAAAATATACGATTCCAGCGACATAAACGAATTTTGGCGCAATGGAGCTGCGGGCTAAATTACGTATTTATTAAATTACCTATCAATCAATTCAGACTACGCAAGACGTACTAGTCTCACGCTCACGAAATCTGTCAATTCACTACAGTTGCGGTCTGAATTGACACTAAATCAGTAGATTATTTTGTTTAGATTCTCATATTAGTACCTATATGGCAATTCGACCTTTTTTTATAATATAATATTATAGCAATTCGATACCTCATAGATGTAGGTCATTGAAAGGCGGCGGAGGCTTCCCCTACCGCGCGGTGTTGGGTTTCAGTACCAATTCGTGGTTCACTGCTCTAATCGTATCGATAATAATTTGAAACGACATGTCGCCCCGAATTAAGTAATCGACAAACTTTCTGTAGTCGGAAGAAAATATCGTGTAACTTTTTTATATGCATCCGCGCGACAGAGTGGTTCGGCCGCCACATAGTGAAATCACAGGCAATTAATGTACAAAGGGTGTAACAAAATTAAGTGATAATATACTTACGGGTGTGTATGAGTCCCCTATATTGAGTTCAATGTGAAAGTAGCAGCGCTGAAAGATAAACTTTTTTTCAACTTTAGTATGAGAAAATTCCTGACGCTGGGAGTTGGGAGTTGAGACGCTTGCTCAATGCCCATACAAAACACGAAACAATTTTGCTTTTTCAGAGCTGCAACTTCACACTAAACTCTCAGGGGTCGGAAAGTAATTTTTGGTGGGGTCCGGATACTGTGGGAAAATTTTTTAAAAGCATAAAAATATAATTTTAATTAATAAAAGTATACTTATACCTTATCTATGTAATAATTAATTGATACTTGGTATAAAATTCATTACAATATTTTGCGGTCCGAGATTCGACCTTTCGCGGTCCGCATACGGACCGCGGTCCGCCTGTTGCCTAGCGCTGCTCTATATGAATCAATGATTATTGATTTGTAAAACAAAAAGAACTAAAAATAAGAATTCATTGTTTTATAGTTATGCATCATCGCCCACATCATCTACAGTTTCTAATTTCTACTGTTGTGGTTGACCACTCCAAAATTCTTCATATACTTAAGTCTTCAGTTCAGGGACATAGGAAATTAACTTTTTGATATCTTCAATTTTTTAAATATTTATCGGTTTTTTTTTACTGAATATGCCAATTCTGAAGGCAAAAAAAATATAAATCCTATAGTATTATCACTAAGTTTTGTTAGCTGTTACATCTTTTTGAATACAATTGCTTGTGATTTCGCTATGTACCTAGCGGCCGAATAATTATCATTGCCTATTTAAATTATTAGGTAGGTAGTATCTAAATAATTACTAATTAGGTAGGTAGTATCTAACAATAGTTACAACGGCTCGTTCTCACGGATGTAAATCGAGCCTTAGATATAATGTTTCAAATAAAATTCGATACCTTTCAGAATAAAAAATATGAAGAATTAATATCTATATACCTACAGTTTAAAGGAACGATAATAACTAATAAGTACTTACTTGGTTTTGGCCGGGACTTCATAGAAAGATGGCAGCATACCGCATAGGTACATCTTGCAGCAATGAAAAGAAGTTTATGCTTTTCTCTGGGACTTCTCTAAGTGTGTGCTAATTTTATTAAAACCTTTTTAATATTCTTGGAGCTCAATAGTTATTCAATGCAGCTATAATGAAATAACCAAGGATACAATTTAATATTTCCTCTACGGAATAATAGATTGGCTATTTTTCTTACCTCAGGACCTAGGGGCTAGGACAAAAATATTGTCTTGTACAAACTGTTGCTTGTAACCGCAACGACCTTATTTAAGTTTATATTTTACAAGAGCTTCTGAGGCTTATTATGTGGTTTCAAAATGGCTCCATTGCACGAATCATCCTAATTTAGCAAGAGGTAGGAACTGCAGCAGGAACGCATTCAGATAGGTAAGTACCTACTCGAAAATCTATCCGGATTTTTAACATCAATTTGAAATTCTTAATATCAAATGTACCTACTTACATAAAAAAAATATCAAATGTACTATCAGATAAGTTGATCCCTAGGCAGATGGCGGACCTAAGTAATTTTGGTCGCGTTAAGTCAAACCCATACGACCTATCACAGCTAACATTGAATTGACATAGACCAAATGGACGTAGGTCCGTCAACTGCCTAGGAATCAATTTCCTCGATGGTACAATAAAAAAGTGGGTAAACGAATAATTTTATATGTACTGTGCATATGCACAAGCATAATATGCACAGTACATATAAAATTATTCGTTTATTATAAACGACACAGAAAATCGATGCTTATGAAGAAATTATTAAGAGACGGATCAGACAGATTTTCCGATGATGGTTCGGATAATCGCGAATCTGTATAATAGTGGAGGCAGTGAAGGTTTTCGCCTCCGATTTCGTTGAACCTCCATCGATTTTCATGAAAATTTGTAAGTAGGTGGAGGATACCCTAAGAAACAAAAGTGACATAGTGCCAACTTGCGCTTTTGCCCTGGTGGTGGATGCCAACCCTTCTCAGGGGGTGATTTTTTTTTAATTAAAATAACCCCAGGAATTAAAAGACACAAATTCTAAGCAAATTTTGTTATATAAAGTTTTTTGAATAAATCAATATTTTCGGAGTTATTAAAGATCAAAGATCATGTTTTTGCGTCAGAAAAATATATGTCTTAAAGCGGTTTTTCATAATTATCTAAGAAACTATAGGTTTTTACGAAAAATGTGTAATTACCAAAATTAAAGCCAATAAAAAGACAAACCAATTTCTACTCTAAAATACCTTCCTATATTCATTCGAAGTGAGCTATAGGTGATTGTATATATATTTTCTTTCGGCGAGTACCTAAGTCTAAGCATTCAAACTTAAATAATGGTAAACCGATGCATTTTATGACATGTACCTACTTCCTTAAGATTTTTTAAAGTGCTTATAAATACCTTTCTAATAAGCATTGTAAAAAGTTAATAGCGTCAAAATTGAACAAGTTATGATAAAAATAAGATGACCCTATCAATTTTTTTTGGAAAAATCGAAAAATAAAACGTTGACCATTTCTACAATAATTCAAATTTATGGTTATCCCCAAAGGTTTTTCTTTATTTTAGCGTAAGTAATGACCTCAAAAATTTTTCTTGGTTTAGAATGCTTGGTTTTGAAAAACGGAATGATTCAGTAAAATCGAAATTATTCAAATTTTCGTAAATATCATTTTGTTTTGAACATAACTTCAAAAATATTGAACCTTCGTAAAAATTATAAAGAACGAAATTTGTGTCCATTTTTTAACCCATCAGTCGTGGCAAAACGAGACACAATAGCTTTTTCATTGTTATCGCGGCCGGATGTGGCCGCTTGGGGCTTCATGAATTAAGAAATCTTTTGATTTTTATAGGATGAAAAATAACGAAGATAGAGACATTTAAAGCCTAACTTTTACTGCGAGAACCAGGAAATCGGGACCTTTTAACCCTATTTTTTTTTAATCTAAGGGCTTTAAAAAGTAATTTTCATTTTGATCTTAAAGCTCTTTAAATTACCTATAAAATTGTCCATAAATGAACCCGATGACTTAAAAATTAACAGAGCTATTGTGATAAAATGAAAATATTTTTGACGTGATAACGTCTTATAATTCGATATGGGGTACGCGCCCGAAAAACATGACAGTTCATGCGGCGTTACCTCGCTGACAGCTCTGAGGCGTTCCATTTACACTCTCAAGTCTCTCAACAACCGTAAGGCCCACCGGCCGCGCTCTTTGTTTCGATTATATTACGTATTTCGATGACTTAGACTTTAGAGAATACTTTTGTATGAAGAAGTTTGGTTAGTTATAACCTTTGATACATTGACCACACTCTGAATGAAAAATAAATAAACAATCTGTGAGCTATTAGTATTATTTCGGCTATTCAAAATTGTGCTCTATTTCCTACGTGTCAAGGTATGACTTAATATATGAAGAATAAAGTATTCGTTTATTTCTTCTGAACAAGTCACTAATTATAGTTTCGAAAGTTTATAATTGAGAAACTAATATCACATCGAACTAAATACTATATTATGATGGCTTGATAGATAGAAAATTTAACATAATATATTATAATGTAGTTCACACAAACATGAAATATGGATTGTATGTAAGGGTATTACTTTAATTTTACAAAGAGGGTAGGCCGGGCGCAATTTTTTTTGCACATTGACCTGCCGACTTTTTTGCATAGATTTTTCCCGGAACTGAGGGGTTAAGGCTATGACGTTGTCACGTTCAACTATCGTCAGTAAACCGACTTTACAGACAACCGATTTTTTTTAAACAATTTCGAAGCAGAGATTTGGGATTCAAATACTGTAGGAAAACTTGTCAATAGGTACATCTATACTAATTTTTAAGTTTTTGTCTATCTGTTACCTCTTAACACCCAAATGGTTCAACCGATTTTGCTGAAATTTAGTATGAAAATACTTTGAGTCTCGGGATCGGGAGTTGTTTATCCCGAAAAATTTTAATGCTTAAATATTTTGAAGTAAATTAAAATTTACTTCAAAATATTTAAACATTAAATTTTTTTTTTGTTTTTAATTTTTTTTAGTACATTTAGTACTTAATATTTAAACACTAAAAAATAGAGTAAAACACTAAAAAATATATAAATAAATAGTAAATTTACTGCAAAATATTTAAATACTAAAAAATGTTTTTTAGAGTTTAAATATTTTGTAGTAAATTAACTATTTATTTATGTATTTTTTAGTGTTTTACTCTATTTTTTAGTGTTTAAATATTTAGTAGTAAATTTACTAAAAAAAAATTTAAAGCAAAAAAAAAAAATTTTTGTGTTTAAATATTTTGAAGTAAATTTTTGTGCAGGAACCTAGGTAATTACTATTTGAAACTGAAAAACAACTCAAACATGTTAAATATTTTCGTATGAGAAAATGATTTTGGAATTACGTATGTATGAGAAATTCCAAGTGTACCCGGCCTCTTAATGTTTTACAGCTATTTCTGTAAAAAAAGTCCTTAGCTGTCCAATGACTGGTAGTTTACGGTATATTAATAAAATCTATCTAAACTATGAAAAAATATTCGAACTCATTAAAGCTGATAAAAAGCTTAAAATAAAAACTTAAAACTTATTATTTACACATTGGGTAGTTTACAGGTGTGAAAAAATTTCGCAAAAAAACTAAATAAGAAATTAATAGTAAGTAAATAAACTGAAAAAATTGGGTTCAAAATCATAAACCTAATAAATATATAAGTAATAAGTTTTTGAACCCAATTTTTACCGTGATTCCGCAATAAAGGGGTACTTTTAGGGGTTTATATTTCAGTCTTATTCAAAAATTAAATCATAAATACATATTAAATAAACTGTTATAAGTACAATGTAAATATACGATTTTAAAGTACAGAAATACAAAAAGTGTTTTTTCACAATTAAAGGAATGGTTGCCATAAGGGTTGAAAAATTAATTAATTAATAATCATAAAATATCATGGAAAAAAACATTAAAACATTTATTTTATCAAATTAAACCCAATTAGTTAAGCCAGAATGGTTAAATCTGCATTTTTCTATTTCCAACAAAAGGGGTGGATTTCACCCCTAAAATAAAAAAAACGTAATACGAGCGTATGTCACTTTTAAAGTAGAGGGTTTAACGTACTTAATCCCAAATTTTCATCCAAATCGATGGAGGTTCAACGAAATCGGAGGTTGAGCCTGATTTTTGCCTTCATTTACTGTACTATAACCGAGGGTCGGAAAATTGAGTTTCCACTGTATCTAAATTGTCATTTCTTGTTCCCTTTTGACTTAATATTATTGTTAATATAATATGTAACAAGATACACCCAAATCGCATTGCAGTATGCAGTATCATAATATAAAGTTAAATCACGAAAATGGGAGGGAGGGAGCGAGGACTCTACCAAAATAATGTGTTTAAAGGGGTACGAATATTTTGGGCGACCTACTTGTCCGCCATTTTGTTTTTTTTTAAATCGCGTTCACGAATAATTCTTTGAGAAATGGATAGCTAACATCAATACAAACAAAAAATAATCTAGGACAAAACCGCGTAAAGTGTCACATTTCGAAGATATGAGCTGTCAAAGTTTTACCATTGGAAATAAATATTTAAGATATTGCAACTCTGGCCCGTATTTAACCGCATACAGACAGACGGACAGATGGACAGACGGACAGACAGACAGACAGAC